>OU342741.1:499684866-499891705 GCA_910589775.1 Avena eriantha
CCCGTTTCGGTGAAACTGGGGTAGATCTTGTCACAACATGATACCAAACATGGTTTTGCATCATCACATGACCTAACCAAGAGCAAAAGAAGAGAGGGCTACACTGGGATACCCCTGTCAGAAGAAAGTCTAGGGGGGTAGGCGATCCAAGGCCCGCGGATCAGGGTTCCGCAGGAAGAAGCGCTTCGGGGCATCGGAACACGTCCAAACCATGCATGTGACCCTAGTATGTGTAATGAAGTGTGGTGACATGCTCAAACCTCCTAAACCTGGTTCCCAAGTGTGACCCCCTTCACAGACTTGCGCTGTCCCATAAAAACAAAGTGTCTCCAATTTGACTATTAGGGGGAAACTCCCGTTTCGGTGAAACCAGGGTAGATCTTGTCACAACATATTCCCAAACATGGTTTTACATCATCACATGACCTAACCAAGAGGAAACAAGAGAGGGCTACATGGTACTACCCCTGTCAGAAGAAAGTCTAGGGGGGTAGACGATCCGAGGCCCGCGGATCAGGGTTCCACAGGAAGAAGCGCTTCGGGGCATCAGAACACCTACAAACCATGCATGTGACCCTAGCATGTGTAAGAATTGTGGTGGCATACTTAAACCTCCAAAACCTGGTTCCCAAGTGTGACCCCCTTCGCAGACATGCGTTGTCCCCTCAAAACGAAGTATCTGCACTCTGACTATTAGGGGGGAACTCCCTGTTTCGGCGAAACCCGGGTAGATCTTGTCACAACATGTTCCCAGACATGGTTTTGCATAATCACATGACCTAACCAAGAGAAAAACAAGAGAGGGCTACATAGGGCTACCCCTGTCAGAAGAAAGTCTAGGGGGGTAGACGATCTGAGGCCCGCGGATCAGGGTTCCGCAGGAATAATCGCTTCGGGGCATCGTAACACCTCCAAACCATGCATGTGACCCTAGCATGTGTAATGAAGTATGGTGGCATTCTCAAACCTCCTAAACCTAGTTCCCAAGTGTGACCCCCTTCGCAGACATGCGTTGTCCCATAAAAACGAAGTGTCTGCAATCTGACTATTAGGGGGAAACTCTCCGTTTGGGTGAAACCGGGGTAGATCTTGTCACAATATGTTCCCAAACATGGTTTTACATTAACACATGACCTAACAAAGTGCAAAACAAGAGATGTCTACACTTGGCTACCCCTCTTAGAAGAAAGTCTAGGGGGGTAGACGATCTGAGGCCCGCGGATCAGGGTTTCGCAGGAAGAATCGCTTCGGGGCATCAGAACACCTCCATACCATGCATGTGACCCTAGAATATGTAATGAAGTGTGGTGGAATGCTCAAACCTCCTAAACCTGGTTTCCAAGTGTGACCCCCTTCGCAGACATGCGATGTCCCCTAAAAACGAAGTGTCTGCAATCTGACTATTAGGGGGAAACTCCTCGTTTCGGTGAAACCGGAGTAGATCCTGTAACAGCATGTTCCCAAACATGGTTTTACATCATCACATGACCTAACCAAGAGAAAAACAAGAGAGGGATACACCGAGCTACCCCTGCCAGAAGAAAGTCTAGGGGGGTAGACGATCTGAGGACCGCGGATCAGGGTTCCGCAGGAAGAAGCGCTTCGGAGCATCAGAACACCTCCAAACCCTGCATGTGACCCTAGCATGTGTAATTAAGTGTGGTGGCATGCTCAAACCTGCTAAACCTGGTTCCCAAGTGTGACCCCCTTCGCAGACAGGCGCTATCCCACAAAAACGAATTGTCTGCAATCTGACTATTAGGGGGAAACTCCCCGTTTCGGTGAAATCGGGGTAGATCTTGTCACAACATGTTCCCAAACATGGTTTTACATCATCACATGACCAAACCAAGAGCAAAACAAGAGAGGGCTACACCGGGCTACCCCTGTTAGAAGAAAGTCTACGGGGGTAGACGATCCGAGGCCCGCGGATTAGGGTTCCGCAGGAAGAAGCGCTTCGGGCAGCGGAACACCTCCAAACCATGCATGTGACCCTAGCATGTGTAATGCAGTGTGGTGGCATGCTGAAACCTCCTAAACCTTGTTCCCAAGTGTGAACCCCTTCGCAGACATGCGCTGTCCCATAAAAATGAAGTGTCTCCAATCTGACTATTAGGGGGGAACTCCCCGTTTCGGTGAAACCGGGGTAGATCTTGTCACAACATGTTCCCAAACATGGTTTTACATCATCACATGACCTAACCAAGAGCAAAACAAGAGAGGGCTACACCGGGCTACCCCTGTCAGAAGAAAGTCTTGGGGGGTAGACGATCCGAGGCCTGTGGATCAGGGTTCCGCAGGAAGAAGCGCTTCGGGGCATCGGAACACCTCCAAACCATGCATGTGACCCTAGCATGTGTAATGAAGTGTGGTGGCCTGCTCAAACCTCCTAAACCTGGTTCCCATGTATGACCCCCTTCGCAGACATGTGCTGTCCCATAAAAACGAAGTGTCTGCAATCTGACTATTAGGGGGAAACTCCCCGTTTCGGTGAAACCGGGATAGATCTTGTCACAACATGTTCCCAAACATGGTTTTACATCATCACATGACCTAACCAAGAGCAAAACAAGAGAGGGCTACACCGGGCTACCCCTGTCAGAAGAAAGTCTAGGGGTGTAGACGATCCGAGGCCCGCGGATCAGGGTTCCGCAGGAAGAAGCGCTTCGGGGCATCGGAACACCTCCAAACCATACATGTGACCCTAGCATGTGTAATGAAGTGTGGTGGCATGTTCAAAACAATGTTGCAGTAGGAAGTTTCCCTTTTCATCGCACGGAAATGCCATTTTCTCTTTTCGGAGCGCAAAAATCTGGGCGTTTTGTGAAGCAACACCAAACGGCGAATACAAAAATGCTACCACCCATTTTTCAAAAATAGTACACCACCTTACATGGAAAATGTCCCAACCGGGTATTCGTAAAACTTTCTCGTCCACCCCTCGTGAAAAAGACAATTTTTTGCCGAATCGGCAGGAAATGGGTCAGATATTAACTGCAGGTACATGATCTAATGCTCATGTTTTTTTGTAAAAATCATTTTTAGGTTGATAATATGATGTTTCTTCAGAGATCCAATGCAAGTTTAGCCAGGCTCAGCCTCAAACTAAGAATCTTCGTACTCGTCATTGACCATAGTTTGGTGGAGGTAAGAAAAAAATACAATCCTTTGCCATGTATAGTGCATAAAGCACACGGCAAAGGCATGTCTTTGTCGTGTGTCTAACTGCAGGGACACACGGCAAAGGACCACCGTCAGCCACCGTTAGTAGGCTTGCCTAGGTGGGCTGTGGGCCCCACCTCTTTGCCGTGTGCCGCCTTTTGTGTTTGCCGTGTGTCCTTTCTTTACCGTGTGTCTTGTTTTGTCTTGGCCGTGTGCCTTTTTTTTGCCGTGTGTTTTATCAGGAATGTACCATGTGGGTCGTCTTTGCCGTGTGCTTCTGGCCCCCCTCATGGCAGAAAAAAGCTTTGCCGTGTTCCTAGGCGTTTGGCACACGGCAAAGGACGGGGACGACGGCAACGAGAATTTTTCCCGTAGTGGGGGAGGCGAAGGTGGAGGGGACGGCATGGTCTGCAGAGGAGGCGGCTTGGGAGAGAAAAGGAAACGGGACTCTTCTTTACGACAAGACGATATCTTGCGTTGCATTGCATGTGAAAATGTTAACACTCGGTATTTCTCGAATATGGTTTTACTGGAACGTGTTCAAACTCTGTTTCTTCACATGTATTCAGCGGTGGTTAGGATGGTATCGGCACCGCGCACATTTATTGGATTGGCCCACGAGTCAGAGCGATCAGCATTCACTAGTACAAAATTGATCGAACACTCGGACGCGAAGAGCACAGCCTACGTACGAAGTGCGCGCAGGACGGTACGAAGAGCACTGCAGAAAAATTATCTTGCAATTGGCGACTCGCCGAAGATCGACATGCTCCCTTACACCACGGCGCCGGATGCGGAGGCGGCGCTGGGTCGGGCCATGACCTATGCGGAGGACGCGTGGTTTCGGTACTCGGCAGCGATGCCCGACTACTACCTCTACTGTCACATCATCCCCATGCTCCTCCTCGTCTACACGCTGGCATCGATCCCCCTCGCGCTTCTCGAGCTCGGCGCGCCGTCCATCTCATTGCCATACAAGATACAGCCCCGGGTGCAGCTCTCGCCGGCCGCCTTTCTCCGCTGCTACATGGACACCATGGGCATCTTACTCGTCACCATTCTCCCGCTCCATCTCGTCTCCTATCCCACCGTAAAGGTGCGCATATGAAGGCACCTGAAGAAACTAACAATTCCGTGTTGCTAATGATAGATACACTGACATTGTTTAACATCAGTATTGATCTGTTTGCTGCCTGCTCGATGCATGTATAAGATGGCGGGGATCAGGACGGGGCTCCCGTTGCCGACCGTGTGGGAGACGGTGGCGCAGCTGGTAGTGTTCTTTTTTGTGGACGACTACCTAGGCTACTGGATCCACCGTCTGCTGCACACAAAGTGGGGATACGACCACATCCACCGTGTCCACCACGAGTACACGGCGCCCATCGCCTTCGCTGCGCCGTACGGGCACTGGTCCGATGTGATCATCCTCGGCGCACCCTCCTTCGTCGGCCCGGCTATTGTGCCATGCCACATAACAACCTTCTGGCTCTGGTTGGTAATACGCCAGTTGGAGGCCATCGACGCCCACAGTGGGTAAATCCATCTATATTAAGCTCCAACCTTATTGGCTTCGCTCACTCGATCGGAACGATGTAAAGTCTTTGTACATGGAAGCTTGTAGTACAAAGCTTCGACTTTACGGAGGTTAAACTTCGCGTAATTGTTTGAACTGCATGCAGGTTTAAGTTCCCATTCAATCCGACCAACTTAATCCCGTTTTACGGAGGAGCAGAATACCACGATTACCATCACTACGTCGGAGAGAAGAGCCAGAGCAACTTTTCTTCTCTTTTCACCTTCTGTGATTATTTGCACGGAACTGATAAAGTAATAAGTGCCATAAGTTATTCATTTAGAAATTAACCAAGCCTTGCTGATATTATAATATTTGTTGTTTCAGGGCTATAGGTACCAAAAGGCAAGTGTAGCAAAGGTATGTTGATTTCTGGGGGCAAATATTTGGCCCAAAAATGAAAAACATAACCCCAGAAAATATTTTGCCAAATTGCCATACCCCCTTATTATTTTCCATCCAGAAATACAACCTTGCAATATAAATACATATTTTTAATACAATATGGCATATTTCTACAGGAATGGATGGCCAAAGTGTAACATCATAATTAACCATGCCCTGTTGAAAACTACATGTATTGGCATGTGTCTAGTACTAGAATTTTTCATCAAATTAAAATGTGTTATTATTCTCATTATTTAGCTCTAGATTACTTAAGAACATGCAAAAAGGAAAAATATATATATATGAAAATATTATACACCGAAAAAATGTGTGATTGTCCAAACATGTAAGTAAAAAAGTGTAACACAGCAGTAATATTGGATAAGAGAAATTGTTTGCTAACTAGCTTTTATGGCTCGCTCCATGATGATGTTTCAAAATAATATCTAGTACCCCCGTTTTAAAATATTAGATATTTTGATAGGCTGTTTTAGACTATCAACATCTTATATTTTGGAACAGTGGTAGTATTCATGTTAGCGACATATAAATCACATTCCTCTTTTTGTTTCCGTTTGATGGAATAGCTGAAGAAGAAGGTGGAAAACAATGTGGAGAAAGGACGGAACAACGGTTTCAAGAACGAGGAACATAATAAGTAAATATAATAGCAGTATGAACATAGCCGCATGTCCTGCAGTAAATAAAGCTGGCTCTTGCTTACAGTCCATTATCTGGTTCATCTTCTCAAGATCAGCGGGCCATGGTGCAGCATGAAATCATAATTTAGTCCCGGCGTAATACTTATCTAGTGTACCAGCCGAGTAGTAGACTTCTCTAAACAAAATGTCCAAGACGATCATTGTTATTCGCATATATAATGAACCAGTTATAGTAGCAAGAAATCACTGTATGCCCAGAAAGTCGTGGAGATTGTTGTGTGCCAGATTTTAAGAATATATGTGACTGTGTCACATAATAAATAAACTATTATCTATATTCGTACTTTCTTTGCTTTTATTTATGCTGCATTCAAGGTTTAGTCAAGTTAAACTTTATAAAGTTTAATCAAATATATAGCAAAAAAATCAACATATGTACATAATACCAGATTTATATAATATGAAGATATATTTTATGATGATTCTAATAGTACTAATATTATGTTTTGCTGTTAACATATGTTTATATATATTTATCCAACCTAAAAACTTTGACTTCGACTAAACCAAAAACATAAGATAATTGTTAACGGAGGAGTAGTACTCAAGGCCAACATGTCTAGAATGTAGGTCCTACATATGCCAGTAAGTGACTGCATTGTTCATGGTATGGTGTTGTTCAAATTGATCCCTTACTTTTACTTATGTATGGTACAACTTATCAGTTACTTTTTTTATAAAGATAATACATTCATATAAAGAAGATATCAATTACACCTAGCCTTTGCATCCAGCTAATATAAAGAACTAGTTAAGGCATCAAGGATACCGACAACGAAAAAAAAGACCCTATCACAGTGATCAACCACTCACAGCAGAAGGATTCAAACCACCACCAAATATAACAACCATACTATATAAGAAATTCTTCAAAACCGGCGCATCCAAGAAGGGAACAATGCACAATAGTAGCTGCACAACCAAAGATTGTAGGTTTACACCCCAAAAAAAAATCCAAACTCTCAAGACAATGCCTTTAACAAGAAAGTGTTATCAACATTTATATATGCGAACATGTCTCTACCAAGACGCTCATAGACAATTTAAATTAGTAAATGTGATGATATGCTTATCAGTCACAAGATACCTAAATGGGTCTTACATGTATAATAACAGGGATCTGCCAGGAGTTCCAAGATGTCGATTCCACACATATAAGGGATAGACACCAGCGTAATCCACATCATCTTAATTATTTTAAGAAGTTAGATCTAAAATATATAGCCATGATTTAATAAGCACATTACTTTTGCGTACACTTTTTTACAACACTTTTGCGTACACTTTTTCCAAAGAAGATTCACATACATGAACTTTCATCGTATACACTTTTTCTAAAATAAAAATGAATTCATGTACACGCTTCCAACACGTTACAAAGTCTAAATTACAATTTTGGCGGTCAAAGGCATTCGGTCCACGGTGGTGGCAGGGCGGTCTCCACGCGTGGTGGTCTCTCCCCCACACGGGGAGCCCGTCGGTCGCATCTATGCATCGAACTGGACGAGACACTCATGATGGCGAAGATTGGGAACCGGTGTGGCCCGGGAGGCGGTGTTGGTACTCCCTGGCAGATGGCGGCGGGGGGCGTGTTTGTCAACCAGGACGCGACGCTTGGCGAGGGTCGCTACGGCGTGGTCCTGTGGTGGCGGCGCGGACGGGCGGCCCTGCATCGACGACGTGGTAGTGGATCACCTCCGGAGTGCTCGAAGTCCTGAGGCCATCTGGTTGAGGCTTCGGGTGTCGTGGATCGCCTTCACTGTCGGCCGTGCCTTCAGGCTGTTGGTCGGGTATGGGGCGGCCGGCCCTGGTGGAGGCTAGCGGCAGCATGGGGCTCCCATCTTGGATTTAATAAAAGCGGTGGTTCTAGGATTCCTCTCACGTTAAGACGTCGATTTGCTTAATGCCTGTCTTCATTGATTTGATGAAATTATGCCCTACAGACAAATAATAAAGGATTATATTATTTATACTAGACTTTGCTATGCGCCCTCGGGGCGCGGCCGATAGGCGGCATGTCTGACCATACGTGCACAACAATACGAGGAAATACCCGTTCGCACGTTTCTGTTGGCTTAGGGGATGCTCTGAAAGTCTTCTGACATGTGTGCCATAAAGTCGTCCGAGCCAAGGGGCACGAACGCGTGTGCAGACACGTTCAGAAAAATCGTGCCGTCTAATAGACTTGCGGACATGGGAATCGAAGATACCTATACGATTTGGTGGAAAGAGAGACAATGCGGGGTTTCAGTTAACTCAAAATATATAAACTTTATGCAAGAAAATCTTAGATTTAATTGTCAACACCGTGTCATCTTTGGTCTTTTAGTTGTACTACCTGTTTCTATGAATTGTGTATTTCCCTCTGTCGTACTGTTGTACTGCCTTATTTTCCTTGTATGTAAACATACATGTTGTTCTCGTTTAGTCAGTACTTTAAGAATAGAAACGATAGAGTCGGCCACAAGAAAACATAAAGTCAAAACACTTGAAGACATCTACGAAATCTTAGGAATCATCACGGATCAAATCGAACGAGTTTCATTATCACTGATAGAGCCGGACATGCGCGGATAACATAAGTAGACCAATCTTCATTGGACAAACTTTACATATAGCAAGTAGAGTCTACATGATAGATTAACTATTAGGCTCACAAAGGAAACGGTCACAAAAATGACATCTGGGTCATCCTTTAGTGTCTTATCTATTACTCTTGCCATGTTTATTACGACCGCTTTGTTCACATGGAGCGCACTTCGCGTCTCTCGTCCACGAGAACCTGCATATGGCGAGAGTTTCTGTGGTTCTTCGCTGCCATCTCGGCTCTCCTCTGCGAGAATTAGCATACGACCAGAGTTTTCGCGACCACATCGGCACCTGACGAGCCCAACGAACCGACGGGTGCGGAGCGTCTGTCTCCTTCGAAACGCCTCTCATGTAGGCCGTTCTTGCCCATGTCCGCTGACAATGGGTCCAGACCGCGCGCGCAACCCACCGTCCAGCGATGCGGGGCAGGTAGGGCGCACGACAATTCCGCGCTAGGGAATCCCGTGCTATGGGGCCTGCCTCCCCAGGAGATCTGGGCTCCATGGTGATGTCGCGGCATGTCCTTCTCGTTGTCCATCCCATGGCCAGAAAGAAACAGGGAGATGTGGATACCAGATTTGCCTGAAATGTTCATATGCTATTATTGACTCCGATTTCTGTTTCATAATCAAGTTTATTATTCTGTCCTATAATTGTATTGGTTCTGAATAATGAGTATTTGTAGGAAAACCCTAATACATGTGTAGAATTATAAACACCATTTAGATATCTTTAGTCTCGCCTAAGACTAGTTTGTGTATCCTTCATAGTCCCGGTTTTGCGAATGTGGGTAAATACAAAGTGTTGTAGATTTCCCGATGATATATGAGATCAGATTTGTGGAGAGAACACCGATGATGGATAGACCCAATATGATATACGGTGAAACGCATCATGAATATTGTTATCGGCAGTTTCTCAATAACAAGTATTACCGTTACTGAAATATCGTTAGACAATTAGATACATATTAACTTGGATACAATATGGAAGTGAAAAAGACCTTTGAACGTTGCTTCTTGACAGGGTGATCATAAAGTCGGTCTTCGTTCTTGCCTGTTGGTATACGAATATTATATATGGTGTAGTTGTGGAAAGTGCTACTGCTGGAGATGGAGAGATACACTCTGGCCCACTCATGTATTATGATGTTCGTCATCATCTGGCCGGATATGTGATCAAATTGTTGATCACAAGAACATCAATGATACAAAATGAGTAAATAGTACATATCGGGTAATAAGGATAACCTAGTGTTTCAGCTCGATCAATGTAATGTATCGAGAAGCAATACGATATGTATCAAAGTAATACAATGGTTCACACGATAAAACAACTTCGTGATTACAGGGGGGGGTTACTATGTGCATCAAGGTACTGCTAGTAATCGTTGTGCTGGAATGTGTCACGTGGTCACACACTTAAGCCTAGCCCTAGTGGGAGTATCATAAGTAGTATCATCATGCATGCCATGTTGGCAAAAATATGATGTGGTACCACAATTAATGAAGAAAGAGATAGTTAGAGTATCATAGGTAGATACTATATCATAGCACGTGAAACTAGGACCAGCCCCAATGGAGGTATCATAGGTAGTATCATGCATGCCATGTCGACAAAATTCTGACGTGGCATGCTAATTAATGATGAAAAAATATTGTGTTGGTATCATAGTAGATACAATATCATAGCACGTAGAACTAGAAAAACTAATTTCAAATAAATCTTGTACACAATTTTACATTAAGATTCTACAAAACAATAAATATACTAAGACTATGATACTACTATATGATACTATGCATTATGGAGATGGTATCATATACTAATATCATATACATGATACTACTATATGATACTCCCCATTGTGACTAGTCTAATGCATGTAAATCTTGTACACAATTTTACACTAAAATTCTATAAATCATTAAATATAATACTATTTATGATACTACTATATGATACGATGACTATAAAGATTGTATCATACATTAGTATCATGTACATGATACTAGTAGTATGATACTTCCACTATGACAGACTAGTCACAATGGGGAGTATGATACTACTATATGATACCATTTCCACAATGCATAGTATAATGTAGTAGTATTATAGCCTTAGTGTATTTATTTTTATGTAGAATCTCAATGTAAAATTGTGTACAAGATTTATTTGAGATTAGTTTTTCTCGTTCTACATGCTACGATACCGTATCTATCTATGATACCCAGAAAATCTCTTTCATCATTAATTAGCATGCCACGTCAGAATTTTGCCAACATGGCATGCATGATACTACCTATGATATCCCCATTGGGGATAGCCAAAATCAGAGGCGACAGGCGTGCTCGCTGGGCGAACAACGCTGCTGCAGTGGGCACGCTCCCATGGACTAACAACATCGTGGCAACAAGCTCTAGCAGTTCTGCGGCGGCCTTGCTCCCATGGGAGACTGGCAGCAGCGGCGCCGGCCTCGCTACTCTATACAAACGGAAGCAGTGGAGGTCTGCGCGGGCACGCTACACCGTCTGGCCGGTGGCGGAAGTCTTGGCAGGGGTCGCCCGCGTGTGTGACACACCTCCGTGATGCATGCCCTGTTGGAATTTGAGGTGCTTGCTTGTGGGATTTTGGCCCATAACAAATACAAATTCTGTAATTCTCTTTGGCCAATTATTTTTGGCAGCTATTGTGTGTGCTAGTGGTGCTAAACTTTAGTCCCACATTGCTAGTTGAGTGAGAGTTACACCTCCTTATATACTAGGTTGTTCTAACACTCACTAAGGTGTGAGAAGAAGAGAAGTTATCGCGCACTCCTCCTCCCATGCCGCCCGCCTCGCCTCATCACGACACGAGTGTGCCCCGGGTTGTGGGAATTTCGCCGAGCCAAGCTTTATGTTTGATGTTCAGGAAAATTAACCATGGATTAATTACGAGTCATTAACGGACGCGTTAATTAGTCTGCCATTTCTAGACTTTTTGGAACGTGGCTGTTACCGACTTGGACATGGGCTAAGCCCCACGATCTCCTTGACCTACACTATATAAGTGTCTGCACTAAACCTAATCAGGACTGTCTATCACACACGTCTCCTTCCAGTCTATTGCGATGCCGCCTTCGTCTTCCCTATCTCAGCTTGCGGCGTGCACCGCAGATCGGGAGTAGGCCTCCAGAACCCTGCCTCTTATGAACCTATATGGAAGAGGGGTGATCAGCTTTTTGGGGGGTGCTCAAGCGCGACTACTGATGCCATCACAGACTACTCCCTCCCCGACGAGGACTTCTTCACAGACATCAGCATCCTCTACATCGACGACATGCCTGATGTGTTGGAAATATGCCCTAGAGACAAATAGTAGTAAGGACTATTATCATATTTCATATAGTTTATGATTAAGTTTTATATCATGCTATAACTGTATTGAGCACGTGTGATATATAAACAAACCAGGGGTTCCCAGTGAAACTCTAGTCACTGGTTCATTGGTCAACAGATGATCATGTTTCCTGATCATGTGGCATTTATGCCAGTTGGAAATGAGGTCATCTCATTCCGAGAATGAGATGATGAACCAATACCCAACCTAAACATAGTGATTCGATCATGTCACAAAGTTCAAGTTATGATGATTAGAATTGGATCCTCGTAGACTATTCCTTAGACCGTGATGCTATATCAATCACTGTCTCCCGAGAGTGCTTAGATAGCATCAAACGTCATCTGGTAAAACGGTGGTTATAAATGTGTGTTCAGGTACATGGAGGAAACCGTAGAGGAAATATATGTCAAGAGCGGGATTTGTCCGTCCACGTGACGGGAAGATACTCAAGGGCCCACTCGGAGAAGTTATATACAATAGTTGCGCAGCGTGTGATTAGATCACGAGGATATCACTTGCCGGAACGAGTCAAATAGCATTGTTCAGTAACGAGATTGAACACGACATGGTGATGTCATTGATCAGATCTCGGGCAATGCAAGTATCGAGAGACAAATGGAATAAGACACGACTGTCCCGGTTCAAACGATGAAAGATCTTCGTGGAACGCACAGGGGTCACATGGCCATCCAAGTCCCTCTGTTGATCATTGGTGCGGAAGTATCCCGACCATGTCTGGAGTGTTCCCGAAACGTGGGGTATCACGGTTAAGGGCTTGATGATGCTTAGAGAGCATTTATAGGATCGGTAGAATCGCTGAAGAAAAGAAGGGAGAAAACCGGAAGGGTTTCGGTAAGTCCGGAGGATGTCCGGAGTGGAGGTGGAAGGTGTTCCATAGCCACGGAGATTAAATGACATGTGAATGAATGTTAAATATTGATTTAATCATTTATTCATAATTATTTAATAAAGAGAAAATCAATTAAAAGGTCAAAAGGCTTAATGGGCCAATTTCCGGAGGGAGAAGGCCCATTAGGGAAAGGAGAGAGGGAGAAGGGGCAAGGGGGCTAGCCGGCTGGGCCTAGCCCCCTGCGTGGGGCCCATTAGGGGCTGGCCGGCGGCCTCCCCTCCCCCTCCTCTCCTTTAGTCCCACCCCGGGACTTGAGGGGAGGTAGTACCTCCCCTCCCCCTATATAAAGTGGGGTATTCGGCCTACTCCCCACTTTTGGGAGGACCTCTAATTGATATTTTCTCTCTCCCCCTCTCTCTCTCGTGACTATTCTCACAAGTCTGGACTGCGCGAGCGAGAGACATCTTCACCGCGGAGCGCCGTCGCGCTGTGGGATTCGGATCCGGGAGCTCTACTTCCGCAACTACTGCTGGATCGGGGAAGCGGGAGTCATCGTTAGGCACCGGACGTGTGTAACTCCCCGCAAGGTGTCGCACTTGAGGCACTCAAGTCGTTGGAGCCAGAAGGAGCGCAAGGACTTCATCACGACCTTGAGGTCGGCTTTGGCTCGTCTACATCAACCACACTTTCCTGAGCGTTGCCAACGCTTTTCGGTCTTCAAGGGTAAGTTCGTGAAAAGCCCCTCCCGTTACTGTATTACTAATAGATAGGTCCTAGCAGCTTCAGGGGTTCAGGGGCGTAGAGTAAAATTTATTGTTTTTATGCGCGGAACCCCTACAGTGGTATCAGAGCTAGATCTATGCGTAGTAATGCTAGTACGGGTAGAACACACGAGATGTAGCGTGTGGGCGTTGATCTTTTAGTTGTTACCCTCCCACGTGTACTTGTGTATACCGCAGTAATGCTTGATGAAGCGGCCCCCAACCGACTTTACGCGTTCATTCGCGAGACTGGTCCACGCTTGACATACGGCTTGTACCGTATAAAGTGGCTTAGGGGGTGTCTGTCTCTCTCACATTAGTTGGTATGCCATTTGCAACGGAGGGCCCCAAAAGGGGTGTAGTATAGACAACTACTTGATCAGCGTTGTGCTGAAAGTTTGTAGGTAAGAACAGTTATTGTGCGAAAGCCCATTCAGCCACGTAAAACATGCAAAGATAAAGTAGAGGCGTCTAACTTTGTTTTGTAGGGGGCGTTGCTTGGTGATATGGTTGTGGCAAAGGTAAAATAATTACCTTTTGTTGCATAGTAGTAGATAGTCACGGTAATGACGAACTACCATGCCGGAATGACACCGGTACCCTGGTGTCTACGGCGCCGGAACCCTGGCTCCGGAACCCGGTGACGACGGATGGAGATCATGACGTGAAGGACCATATCACATAGCATTTACATTCAATGTTATTGTTTGTATGTGTTATTGTGTGCTAGTATTAGATACTCGACGGTAGACTAATAAGATGATCCCTGTTAAAATAACCAAAGATTGTGTTCCCCCTTAGTGTGCACAACCAAGAAAGTTCTTCGGTATGAGGCGATCCAGGGTGACAGGACTGGGTGTCATACATATCTACGTTCACATACAATGGGTGTAAGCTATGTTGCACAGCGAAAACACTAAGGTTGAGTTGGCAAGCCTAGCACGCTAGAGAAGCGTGTCCTCGGAACGCGGATGGTCGAAAGATCGAGCACGAGTCGCATAAATGATGTGACCGACGTTTAGCGTCCACCCTTGAACCCACATTGATGGCCGTGACGATCGGGAGAGATGTGGCTGATAGGGGTCGTGTTATCACTAGGAACCCTCACTAGGGATAGGTGTTTCTGAGTGGAGTTATTATTAACTCATTTAATTATAAACTTAGTCTAAATTCCTTTTGCAATTAAAAATGTAGATGGGCTCTTTCGTATTGACAATTGATTGGTTAGAAGGAGAGAAGCTCATATTAGATGGATTGAACTTCTCCATTTGGGTTGCCAGTCTCCATGTTCTCCTTAGCAAGAACGACATGGTCGACTACATACTCGAGGGGATGGATCTGGATCCGTCCACAGACCTTGAGACCCTAGAGGAGCAGAAAGACCGCTATCTCCGTTGGGAGATGGCCTCCTATATTTCAGTTGTGATGCGTTTCGGAATGGTGGACGAGTTGTGGCCTTTCGTGGGTGATGTCAACCCTCGTTCGGTGATGCTACAACTTAGGACACATTTCGTGGATCAAACATGCATTTGGGAGCATGAGTTGATGGGAGACTTCCTCTCCATTAAGATGGAGGAGAACTCGTCACTGGACAACCACTTACAGCACATGCATGATGTGTACATGAGGAGAACTCGTCACTGCGCAGCGTGTGATTAGATCATGGGGATATCACTTGTCGGAACGAGTCAAATAGCATTGTTCAGTAACGAGATTGAACACGACATGGTGATGTCATTGATCAGATCTCAGGCAATGCAAGTATCGAGAGACAAAGGGAATAAGACACGACTGTCCCGGTTCAAACGACAAAAGATCTTCGTGGAACGCATAGGGGTCACATGGCCATCCAGGTCCCTTTGTTGATCATTGGTGCGGAAGTGTCCCGACCATGTCTGGAGTGTTCCCGAACCATGGGGTATCACGCTTAAGGGCTTGATGATGCTTAGAGATCATTTATAGGATCGGTAGAATCACCGAAGAAAAGAAGGGAGAAAACCGGAAGGGTTTCGGTAAGTCCAGAGGATGTCCGGAGTGGAGGTGGAAGGTGTTCCATAGCCACGGAGATTAAATGACATGTGAATGAATGTTAAATATTGATTTAATCATTTATTCATAATTATTTAATAAAGAGAAAATCAATTAAAAGGTCAAAAGGCTTAATGGGCCAATTTCTGGAGGGAGAAGGCCCATTAGGGAAAGGAGAGAGGGAGAAGGGGCAAGGGGGCTAGCCGGCTAGGCCTAGCCCCTCGCGCGGGGCCCACTAGGGGCTGGCCGGTGGCCTCCCCTCCCCCTCTTCTCCTTTAGTCCCACCCCGGGACTTGAGGGGAGGTAGTACCTCCCCTCCCCCTATATAAAGTGGGGTATTTGGCCTAGAAAATACAAACAATAATCAATAAAGGTCTCCCCACTTTTGGGAGAACCTCTAATTGATATTTTCTCTCTCCCCCTCTCTCTCTCGTGACCGTGGTTCCAAGTCGGGACTGCGCGAGCGAGAGACATCTTCACCGCGGAGCGCCGTCGCGCTGCGGGATTCGGATCCGGAAGCTCTACTTCCGCAACTGCTGCTGGATCGGGGAAGCGGGAGTCATTGTTAGACACTGGACGTGTGTAACTCCCCGCGAGGTGTCGCACTTGAGGCACTCAATTCGTTGGAGCCAGAAGGAGCGCAAGGACTTCATCACGACCTTGAGGTCGGCTCCGACTCGTCTACATCAACCACGCTTTCCTAAGCGTTGCCAACGCTTTTCGGTCTTCAAGGGTAAGTTCGCGAAAAGACCCTCCCGTTACTGTATTACAAATAGATAGGTCCTGGCAGCTTCAGGGGTTCAAGGACGTAGAGTAAAATTTATTGTTTTTATGCGCAGAACCCCTACATGATGATCCTAGTGTCAACGCCAATCTGAACGTGAATCCGAACGCGAATCCTCCTACACTATATGTAACTCTGAACTCTCTCTTTCAGATTCTTCTAGATTTTTTTATTCTAGCATTTGGTGTAGATTTAATAGGTTTATCTTATTTAGATGTAATATGTTCATCTACTCTGTTAATCTGAATGATTATTTTGGCACTGTTTATATGATCATGCTTTCTTAGTTTATTATTCAGATTAAATCATATGGATTATTGCTTATATTTTCAACAATTCAAAAACTAGATTATAGGCAACTAAGTTCCACTGGTGTAGACGTGTCTACTAGGCCGTCTTCTTTTGATGGGATGCACTATAAGAGATGGCGCACGAGAGCACTTCTATGGTTTGAAAACCTAAACTGCTATAGCGTCATTCTTAGCAAACTTGAAGGAGATCTTTCTATTGAGCACGAAGCAACCTTTAAGAAAGTCAATACCATGTTTCTGACGGCTCTGTTCAGTATTCTTGGGGATAACATTGTTGACCCATACATGTCATTTGATAATGGCAAGGACACGTGGGATGCACTCGAGGCCAAGTTTGGGGTCTCGAACGCTGGCACCGAGTTGTATGTCATGGAGCAATATTATGACTATAAGATGATTGATGAGCGCTCTATCGTTGAGAAAGCTCATGAGATACAATCACTTGCCAAAGAACTTGAGCAGTTCAAGTTTACCCTACCAGACAAGTTTGTGGCCAGGGCATTATTTCCAAGCTTTCTCCCTTGTGGAGGAATTTTTCTACTTCACTAAAACATAAGAGACAAGACTTTTCTGCTATGGATCTCATTGGGTCTCTTCATGTAGAAGAGAAGGCGAGAGCAAAGGACACACGTGCTCGAGGATTTGAGGGAGCTTCTAGTGCCACTTTGGTACAGAAGAAATACTTTCATTCCCACAAGTTCAAGAATAAGAACAAATATGAAGGCAGAGGTAAGTTTGATGGAAAGAACAATGCGACACACTCAACCAACTTTAAGAGGAAAAATGATAAGAAGAAAGGCTCCTGCCACGTCTGTGGTGATCCTGATCACTGGGCTCCAAGCTGCCCTAATCGCTTTGACCAACATCAACATGGGAACAACGGCAAGACCACTAATGTTGTTATTCGCGATACTGAGATGAAGTATGTTGGGTACGGTATTTTACGGGGGTAGACGATCCGAGGCCCGCGGATGAGGGGTCCGCAGGAAGAAGTGCTTCAGGGCATCGGAACACCTCCAAACCATGCATGTGACCCTAGCATGTGTAATTAAGTGTGGTGGCATGCTAAAACCTCCTAAACCTGGTTCCCAAGTGTGACCCCCTTCGTAGACATGCGTTGTCCCCTAAAAACGAAGTGTGCAATCTGACTATTAGGGGGAAACTCCCCGTTTCGGTGAAACCGGGATAGATCTTGTCACAACATGTTCCCAAACATGGTTTTACATCATCACATGACCTAACCAAGAGCAAAACAAGAGAGGGCTACACCGGGCTACCCCTGTCAGAAGAAAGTCTAGGGGGGTAGACGATCCGTGGCCCGCGGATCAGGGTTCCGCAGGAAGAAGCGCTTCGTGGCATCGGAACACCTCCAAACCATGCATGTGACCCTAGCATGTGTAATGAAGTGTGGTGGCATGCTCAAACCTCCTAAACCTGGTTCCCAAGTGTGAGCCCCTTCGCAGACATGCGCTGTCCCATAAAAACGAGTTGTCTCCAGTCTAACTATTAGGGGGAAACTCCCCGTTTCGGTGAAACCGGGGTAGATCTTGTCACAGCATGTTCCCAAACATGTTTTTACATGATCACATGACCTAACCAAGACCAAAACAACACAGGGCTACACCGGGCTACCCCTGTCATAAGAAAGTCTAGGGGGGTAGACGATCCGAGGCCCGCGGATCAGGGTTCCGTAGGAAGAAGCGCTTCGGGGCATCGGAACACCTCCAAACCATGCATGTGACCCTATCATGTGTAATCAAGTGTGGTGGCATGCTCAAACCTCCTAAACCTGGTTCCCAAGTGTGACCCCCTTCGCAGACATGCGTTGTCCCATAAAAACCAAGTGTCTCCAGTCTGACTATTAGGGGGAAACTCCCCGTTTCGGTGAAACCGGGGTAGATCTTGTCACAGCATGTTCCCAAACATGGTTTTACATCATCACATGACCTAACCAAGAGCAAAACAAGAGAGGGCTACACCGGGCTACCCCTGTCAGAAGAAAGTCTAGGGGGGTAGACGATCCGAGGCTCGCGGATCAGGGTTCCGTAGGAAGAAGCGCTTCGGGGCATCGGAACACCTCCAAACCATGCATGTGACCCTATCATGTGTAATCAAGTGTGGTGGCATTCTCAAACCTCCTAAACCTGGTTCCCAAGTGTGACCCGCTTCGCAGACATGTGTTGTCCCATAAAAACGAAGTGTCTGCAATCTGACTATTAGGGGGAAACTCCGCATTTCGGTGAAACCGGGGTTGATCTTGTCACAACATCTTCCCAAAAATGGTTCTAGATCATCACAGGACCTAACCAAGAGCAAAACAAGAGAGGGCTACACCGGGCTACCCCTGTTAGAAGAAAGTCTACGGGGGTAGACGATCCGAGACCCGCGGATGAGGGTTCCGCAGTAAGAAGCGCTTCAGGGCATCGGAACACCTCCAAACCATGCATGTGACCCTAGCATGTGTAATGAAGTGTGGTGGCATGCTCAAACCTCCTAAACCTGGTTCCCAAGTGTGACCCCCTTCGCAGACATGCGCTGTCCCATAAAAACGAAGTGTCTCCAGTCTGACTATTAGGGGGAAACTCCCCGTTTCGGTGAAACCGGAGTAGATCTTGTCACAACATGTTCCCAAACATGGTTTTACATCATCACATGACCTAACCAAGAGAAAAACAAGAGAGGGCTACACCGGGCTACCCCTGTCAGAAGAAATTCTAGGGGGGTAGACGATCCGAGGCCCGCAGATCAGGGTTCCGCAGGAAGAAGCGCTTCAGGGCATCGAAACACCTCCAAACCATGCATGTGACCCTAGCATGTGTAATGAAGTGTGGTGGCGTGCTCAAACCTCCTAAAACTGGTTCCCAAGTGTGACCCCCTTCGCAGACATGTGTTGTCCCCTAAAAACGAAGTGTCTGCAATCTGACTATTAGGGGGAAACTCCCAGTTTCGGTGAAACCGGGATATATCTTGTCACAACATGTTCCCAAACATGGTTTTACATCATCACATGACCGAACCAAGAGCAAAACAAGAGAGGGCTACACCGGGCTACCCCTGTTAGAAGAAAGTCTACGTGGGTAGACGATCTGAGGCCCGCGGATCATGGTTCCGCAGGAAGAAGCGCTTCGGGGCATCGGAACACCTCCAAACCATGCATGTGACCCTAGCATGTGTAATGAAGTGTGGTGGCATGCTCAAACCTCCTAAACCTGGTTCCCAAGTGTGACCCCCTTCGCAGAAATGCGTTGTTCCCTAAAAACGAAGAGTCTGTAATCTGACTATTAGGGGGAAACTCCCCGTTTCGGTGAAACCGGGGTAGATCTTGTCACAGCATGTTCCCAAACATGGTTTTACATGATCACATGACCTAACCAAGAGCAAAACAACAGAGGGCTACACCGGGCTACCCCTGTCATAAGAAAGTCTAGGGGGTAGACGATCCGAGGCCCGCGGATCAGGGTTCCGCAGGAAGAAGCGCTTCGGGGCATCGGAACACCTCCAAACCATGCATGTGACCCTATCATGTGTAATGAAGTGTGGTGGCATGCTCAAACCTCCTAAACCTGGTTCCCAAGTGTGACCCCCTGCACAGACATGTGTTGTCCCATAAAAACGAAGTGTCTGCAATCTGACTATTAGGGGGAAACTCCTCATTTCGGTGAAACCGGGGTAGATCTTGTCACAACATGTTCCCAAAAATGGTTTTACATCATCACATGACCTAAACAAGAGCAAAACAAGAGAGTGCTACACCGGGCTACCCCTGTTGGAAGAAAGTCTACGGGGGTAGACGATCCGAGGCCCGCGGATGAGGGGTCCGCAGGAAGAAGCGCTTCGGGGCATCGGAACACCTCCAAACCATGCATGTGACCCTACCATGTGTAATGAAGTGTGGTGGCATGCTCAAACCTCCTAAACCTGCTTCCCAAGTGTGAACCCCTTCGCAGACATGCGCTGTCCCATAAAAACGAAGTGTGCAATCTGAATATTAGGGGGAAACTCCCCGTTTCGGTGAAAGCGGGATAGATCTTGTCACAACATGTTCCCAAACATGGTTTTACATCATCACATGACCTAACCAAGAGAAAAACAAGAGAGAGCTACACCGGGCTACCCCTGTCAGAAGAAAGTCTAGGGGTAGACGATCCGAGGCCCGCGGATAAGGGTTCCGCAGGAAGAAGCGCTTCGGGGCATCGGAACATTTCCAAACCATGCATCTAACCCTAGCATGTGTAATAAAGTGTGGTGGCATGCTGAAACCTCCTAAACCTGGTTGCCAAGTGTGACCCCCTTCGCAGACATGCGCTGTCCCATAAAAATGAAGTGCTGCAATCGGACTATTAGGGGGAAACTCCCCATTTCGGTGAAACCGGGGTCGATCTTGTCACAACATGTTCCCAAAAATGGTTTTACATCATCACATAACCTAACCAAGAGCAAAACAAGAGAGGGCTATACCGGGCTACCCCTGTTAGAAGAAAGTCTACGGGGGTAGACGATCCGAGTCCCGCGGATGAGGGTTCCGCTGGAAGAAGCGCTTCGGGGCATCGGAACACCTCCAAACCATGCATGTGACCCTAGCATGTGTAATGAAGTGCGGTGGCATGCTCAAACCTCCTAAACCTGGTTCCCAAGTGTGACCCCCTTCGCAGACATGCGTTGTCCCCTAAAAACGAAGTGTCTGCAATCTGACTATTAGGGGGAAACTCCCCGTTTCGGTGAAACCGGGATAGATCTTGTCACAACATGTTCCCAAACATGGTTTTACATCATCACATGACCGAACCAAGAGCAAAACAAGAGAGGGCTACACCGGGCTACCCCTGTTAGAAGAAAGTCTACGTGGGTAGACGATCCGAGGCCCCCAGATCAGGGTTCCGCACGAAGAAGCGCTTCGGGGCATCGGAACACCTCCAAACCATGCATGTGACCCTAGCATGTGTAATTAAGTGTGGTGGCATGCTCAAACCTCCTAAACCTGGTTCCCAAGTGTGACCCCCTTCGCAGAAATGTGTTGTCCCCTAAAAACGAAGAGTCTGCAATCTGACTATTAGGGGGAAACTCCCCGTTTCGGTGAAACCGGGGTAGATGTTGTCACAACATGTTCCCAAACATGGTTTTACATCATCACATGACCTAACCAAGAGCAAAACAAGAGAGGGGTACACTGGGCTACCCCTGTTAGAAGAAAGTCTAGGGGGTAGACGATCCGAGGCCCGCGGATCAGGGTTCCGCAGGAAGAAGCGCTTCGGGGCATCGGAACATCTCCAAACCATGCATGTGACCCTATCATGTGTAATCAAGTGTGGTGGCATGCTCAAACCTCCTAAACCTGGTTCCCAAGTGTGACCCCCTTCACAGACATGCGTTGTCCCCTAAAAACGAAGTGTCTGCAATCTGACTATTGGGGGGAAACTCCCCGTTTCGGTGAAACCGGGATAGATCTTGTCACAACATGTTCCCAAACATGGTTTTACATCATCACATGACCGAACCAAGAGCAAAACAAGAGAGGCATGAAGTGGCATTTCTATGCCTCTTTCAGAAACTTTATGCCCAAGAACAATCCCTTCATTAACCATGAAGTGGCATTTCTCCCAATTAAGAACAAGATTAGTTTCTTCACATCTCAGCAAAACTTTATCAAGGTTGTGTAGAAAATTATCAAAAGAAGTTCCATAGACAGAAAAGTCATCCATGAACACTTCTACAATTTCCTCACAAAAACAATGAAAGATAGCAGACATGCACCTTTGGAAAGTAGCAGGAGCATTACATAAACCAAAAGGCATACGTCTATAAGCATATGTTCCATAAGAACAAGTAAAAGTAGTTTTTTATTGATCTTGTTGTTTAACAGCAATTTGAGAGAAACCAGAATAACCATCAAGAAAACAAAAATGGGTCTTTTTAGACAACCTTTCCAACATTTGATCAATAAAAGGAAGTGGGTAGTGATCTTTCTTAGTAACTTTATTGACTTTCCTAAAATCGATGCACATCCTATACCCTACCACTATTCTTTGAGGAAAAAGCTCAGCATTATCATTAGGGACAACAGTAATACCTCCCTTTTTTAGGAACACAATGAACAGGACTAACCCATTCACTATCATCAATAGGGTAGATAATACCAGCATCAAGGAGTTTCAATACCTCATTCCTTACCATTTCCTTCATCTTAGGATTTAAACGTCGTTGGTGTTCCACTACTGGCTTCGCATCTGGTTCTATGTTGATAGAGTGTTGACATATAGTGGGTGAAATCCCTTTTAAATCATCCAGAGTATAGCCCATAGCTCCTCGGTGTTTCTTCAAAACCTCCAATAGCCTTTCTTCTTCCTTTCCTAAAAGTTTAGAGCTAATAATAACAGGATATATCTTTTTTATCATCAATATAAGCATATTTAAGATCATCAGGGAGGGGTTTTAGATCGAAGACCAGATCCTTTTTAGGTGGCAACGTGGTACCCAAGTCTTCTACAGGCAAGTCATGCTTGAGCAACCTGGGCTGACGACGGAGGATCTCGTCAATCTCATTCCTTTCTTCCATGAAGATCTCACTTTCGTGATCTTCCATAAATTGCTGCAAAGCATTGTTAGGAGCAAGAGAGATAGAAGCAAGTTGTTCAACTCTAAAATCCTCATTATGGGTTTCCTCTTCGCAAGGTTCTTTAGTAAATTTCGAAAAATTAAACTCATAAGATTCCCCGTCAAACTTAGTCAAGATTTTCTCCCTCTTGCAATCAATAATAGCTCCACAAGTACTCAAGAAAGGTCTACCAAAAATGATAGGATAAGTTTTACTAGCAGCTGAACCAAGTACTAGAAAATCAGTAGGATACTTGATCTTAGCACAAAGGACTTCCACGTCTCGTACGATACGAATTGGAGAGATGGTCTCTCTATTAGCAAGGTGAATAACCACATTAATTTCTTCCAACTCGCAGGGACTAATTTCATGCATAATTTCTCTGTAAAGCTCATAAGGAATAGCACTGGAACTTGCACCAATATCACATAAACCATAATAGCAATGATCGCCAATTCTAATAGAAAGCACAGGAACACTAGCCTTTTTAGTTCTATTGGGATGTGAAACAATATTAGAAGCATCCTCACAAAAGACAATGTGCCCATCTTCTACGCTTTTAGTGACAAGGTCTTTCACAATTGCTACAACAGGTTCAATGTTTATTTGTTCATCAGGTTTTACAGTTCTCTTTTCACTTTTAGTAATTACATTAGTTATCATAGGATGATCCTTTACCTTATCTGGGAAGGGAATCTTCTCGATATATGGTTCAGGTAAGATATGATCAATAATGCAACACTCAGTGCTCCCAACAGGAACACGGTCAACAATATCTTTATAAGGTGCATGGTACTTATTCCATCCCCTTTTTGGAATTTCGATATAGGAAGCAAAAGCTCTAAAGAAATTTGTAATAACTTGCAAATCAAGACCATAAATATTACTAATATTTTGAAAGTCACCAGTTCCCATAAAACATTCAATGTATTCATAATCATAATTTATACCTGACTTTCTACCTTTGTCATTGTCCCAAGCTTCAGCATTGTCTTGAATACGGTCCAGAAGATCCCATTTAACTTCTTCCATGCGAGTGAATGATCCAGCACAAGAAGCATCCAATAAATCTTTATCATGTAGAGGGAGCCTTGCATAAAAGTTGTTGATAATAATATTGTTGGGGAGCTCATGAATGGGACATTTGAGCATTAGTAACTTCAGTCTCCCCCAAGCTTGAGCTGTACTCTCTCCATCAAGAGGCCAAAAGTTGTATATTTGATTCCGATCTTTATGAATCTCACTAGGAGGATAAAACTTTGAATAAAAGAGAGGCACTATTTCCTCCTATTCTAGAGCTTGACCATTCTTCAACAGCTTATACCATTCCCCAGCTCTTCCTTTCAGTGATAATGAGAATAAATTCTTCTTAACTTGATCTGTAGTAATACCTGCACACTTCAACAACCCGCATAATTCGTGTATAAAGAGTAAATGATCACCGGGATGGACAGTTCCATCCCCAACATAGTGGTTATCCATAACACGATCAATAATTCTTGTAGGTATTTTGAAAACATCATTCTCAGCAGGTGGTGGCTTATCTACTACCTTAGCAGTGGTAGTAGCATTACCAAATAAGAAACTCAGCGAATTATCCATAACAAAAATAAAGCAACTAGCAGAAGTAAACAATACTCACAGTAGAAGTTTCCTTTACCAGTTCCACTCTCCAATAGTGCTTCACTCCCCGGCAACAACGCCAGAAAATAGTCTTGATGAGCCACAAGAATAGGGGGTGTATCGCAGTATTTTCGATACGTAAGAGTGTCGAACCCAACGAGGAGCAGAAGGTGCTGGCTAGTGGTATGGATCAGGAATTCTCTGCAAATACTTAGCAAACAGATTTTTAGGGGGTTTTGATAAAGCAAGTAAACAAAGTACGAGTAAATAAAAGATAGTAGGAATAAATGCAGCAAGTGGCCCAATCCTTTATGCAGCAAAGGGCAAGCCGGTTGTATTACTTAAGATGACCAAACGTTCTCGAGGACACATGGGAAGACTGTCAAGTGCTTTCGCTTCATATAGTCGATTCATCTTCTTTAGCTTGCTAAGTGTTGTGTGGGTGAACCTGTGCTAATGTACCGCCCCATCCAAGACCAATACATACTTGTGATTATACCCCTTGCAAACATCCGTAAGTACAAGAAAGTAATTAAGGTAGAAACCTAACCACAGCTTTAAACTCTAAGACCCTTACGTCCCTTGTGCAATGGTTTCCTAACGGGGGTTCAGGTTTCTGTCACTCCGACAACCCCTACGATTAGTAGCCAAATACACAATGCATTCCCCTAGGCCCATATAGGTGAAGTGTCATGTAGTCGACGTTCACATGACACCACTAGAAGTACACCACAACTTAAATAACAAACTATTGAATCTTTCTCAATGCAACTCCACTACTAACAACAAGACTTCTCCCATGTCCTCAAGAACAAAACGAACTACTCACAAGACATCATATGGATCATGATCAGAGATGGAATAATGATGTATAACAATCTGAACATAAACAATAATTCAATGGTCCACTCAATAGCATCAACTACAAAGAGTAATCAACACCGGGAAAGTTTCCCCTATGAACTAATGCAAGATTCAACCAATTGTTACAACAATATGGAGATGGTGATGAGGGTGTTGATGGTCATGATGGTGGTGATGATGATGATGATGATGATCCCGATGAAGTCCAGCTTGATGGTGGTGTTGATGGCGACGATCTCCCCTCTCCCGGAAGGAATTCCCTCGGCAGAAATCTGTCTGCCGGAGAGATCTTTCTCTCTCGGTGTTTTCCGCCCCGCAGAGGCGACGGAATCTTTCTGTGGTCGCTCCCCGAGTCTTAGGGTTTTGTGGGGATGATATACGCTAGAGGGGAGAGGCTGGAGTGGGCCAGGGCGGCCACACCACCTCCAGGCGCGACCTAGGCCTGCCCACGCCATGGGGTGGTGTGGGCCCCCTGTGGCCCACCTCCACTCCATCTTCTTGCATCCTTAGTCTTCTAGAAAAATAGGATTTTCCGTATATTTTCCCGGATTTTCTGATCTCCGCGAATTTTGCCTCCAAACAGCACCTTTTCCATCAGAATCCTGACTGCAGCAGTCCATGCTCCAAAAGTCATCAACCATGCCAAAATATATGAAATAACATAAGTATCACCTCTCAATACAAAATATATCAATGAATAATAGTGAATTAAGACATAGAATAGTGATGCAAAATGGACGTATCAAGGAGCAAGAGACAAAGTACTGCAAAGTCATTTGGTAATGATTTCATTGTATACCCTGTGGATGATACTCTCACTTCTATTTCAGAAGCCTATGCATCTCAAGATGCTGACTACTAGAAAGAAGTTGTTTGTAGCGAGATGGATTCCATCTTAGCTAATGGAACTTGGGAGGTCACTGATCGTCCTTATGGGTGCAAACCTATAGGATGTAAGTGGGTGTTCAAGAAAAAGCTTAGACTTGATGGTACTATTGAAAAGTACAAGGAACGTCTTGTGGCTAAGAGTTATACCCAGAAAGAAGGTGAAGACTTCTTCGATACCTACCCACATGTAGCCAGATTGACCAGCATTCGAGTACTACTATCCTTTGCTGCCTCACATGGTCTTCTCGTTCATCAGATGGACATTACGATAGCTTTTCTAAATGGATAGATGGATGAGGAAATTTATATGGAGCAACCTGATGGATTTGTAGCAGATGGTTAAGAAGGAAATGTGTATAAGTTATTGAAGTCTTTATATGGTCTTAAGCAAGCTCCTAAGTAGTGGCACGATAAGTTTGAAAGAACTTTAATCGCTGAAGGTTTTGTTGTAAACGAAGCTGATAAGTGTGTGTACTATTGCCATGGTGGGGGCGATGGGGTCATTATGTGTCTTTATGTCGATGAAATCTTGATATTCGGGACCAACCTTGTTGTTATTGAGGAGGTCAAAGAGTTCCTATCTCTCTACTTTGATATGAAGGACTTGGGAATGGATGATGTAATCTTAAACATCAAGCTACTGAAGGATGATAATGGTGGGATTACACTTCTTCAGTCTGACTATGTGGAAAAGATATTGAGTTGCTTTAGGTATAGCGACTACAAGTCTTCTCGAACGCCTTATGATCCGAGTGTGCTACTTTGAAAGAATCAAAGGAATGCTAAAGATCAATTAAGATATTCTCAAATCATTGTCTCACTCATGTATTTAGCTAGCGCTACAAGGCCTGACATCTCCTTTGCTATAAGCAAACTAAGTCGGTTTTTGTCAATTCCTGGAGATGATTATTTGCATGCTGTTGAGAGAGTTTTTCTCTATTTGAAAGGCACTGCGAGTTATGGTATTCACTATACTAGGTATCCACGAGTACTTGAGGGTTATAGTGATTCAAATTGGATATCTGATGCTGATGAGATTAAGGCCACAAGTGGTTATTTGTTTACACTTGGTGGTGGTGCTATTTCCTAGAAGTCTTGCAAGCAGACCATCTTAACAAGGTCAACTATGGAAGCAGAAATCACAGTATTAGACACAACTATTGTTGAAGCAGAGTGGCTTCGTGATCTCTTGATGTACTTACCTCTGGTTGAAAAACCAATACCCGCCATCCTGATGAACTGTGAGAATCAAACTTTGATCATCAAAGTAAATAGTTCTAATAATAATATGAAGTCACCAAGGCATGTGAAGAGGAGATTGAAATATGTCAGGAAACCGAGGAACTCCAGAGTTATTGCATTGGATTATATCCAAACATCTAAGAACTTGGCAGATCCCTTCACAAAGGTTTTATCATGTAATGTGATAGATAATGCATCGAGGGAGATGGGTTTGAGACCCACACAATGAGTTGTTCACAGTGGTAGCCCACTCTATGTGATCGGAGATCCCGTGAATTAGAGCTGGGAGACAAGTTATTGAACGGCTGAGAACAAAGTATGCCCATATTATATTTACATCTCCATAAAGATGCAATACTCTCTTATTCGGCATGTTAGGTTGATATTTATCTTAATGTGTTCCAAGTGGATTTTCTAAGAAGAGATGTTGTCCTACAGAACATCTATTGAGGAACACATCTATATGAGTATGACTGTCAAACGTCTCAGTCCGTGAGAGTTGGGTTCTCTCTAATAAACTCATGAAGAGGCCCTGGAGTATGACGCATAAGCTCCAAACTATGGGGAAACCCTGCAGTAGCCCTGTACCGGTCTAGATTTTGTGTGAAACTAGTGTGCAAAAAACTTCTAGTTCAAGGCATAGTCAACTATTCAAGTTGCTAGCTAGTTAGCATGAAGTTTTAACGTGGAAGTTCAACTTAATAGTCTCCACTACACACCAGTATATAAAACAATATTCTGGAATAAAAGTGACGTGATGTGCCAATGAGACTTTGTGGGGATTGTTAGAATTTGAGGTGTTTGCTAGTGGGCTTTTGGCCCATAATAAATACAAATTCTGAAATTCTCTTTCGCCCATTATTTGTGGAATCTCATGTGTGTGCTTGTGGTGCTAATGTTTAGTCCCATATTACTAGTTGAGTGAGAGTTACACTTCCTTATATACTAGGTTGTTCTACCACTTACTAAGGTGTGATAAGAAGAGAAGCTCTCGCGTAGTCCTCCTTCGACGACGCCCGCCTCGCCTCGTCACGACATGCGCGCGCCCGGATCTCTGAAGAAACATCATATTGTGAGTCTAAGAATGATTTTAAAAAAAATCATGAGTATTAGATCATGTACTTGTAGTTCAAACCGGATTCACTTCCTGCTGGTTCGGCAGGAATTTGTCTTTTTCACCAAGGGTGGACGGAAAGGTTTCAGATCTCTCGGTTGGGATATTGTCCATGTAAGGTGGTCTAATATTTTAGAAAAATGCGGTGGTAGCATTGTGAAAGATCATTTTGGTGGTTGCTTCACAAAAACCCCGTTTTTTGCGCTCGACAAATGGAAAATGGATTTTTCGGGCGATGAAATAGAAAATTTCCTCCTACAACATTGTTCGCCATCCCATGATGCACATGCGTGCACAATACATGCATATTATCACAAACTATACCCTGATTCTAGCCATAACATTGGTCATTTGACCCGAAAGCCATGAAACCTCGAACACGATAGGTCATTTTGTGAAGGTTTTTTTAGACATACTCAATTTACCAAGTTTGGTATTTTTACTTGCAACTATGACACATAACATGACGCCACGCGAAGGATTTACATTGTTCGGACCTTTTTGAATTTTTTATGCCCGTTTCAAACTATGGTCAAAACGGCGGGAGTGAAGGTCCTTAGCTAGGGGGTAGGCCTTGCAAAACTTTCGATGGATCTCTGAAGAAATATCATATTGTGAGTCTAAAAATGATTTTTTTAAAAAATCATGAGCATTAGATCATGTACTTGTAGTTCAAACCGGACTCACGTCCTACCAGTTCGGTAGGAATTTGTCTTTTTCACCAGGGGTCGACGGAAAGGTTTCAGATCTCTCGGTTGGGACATTGTCCATGTAAGGTGGTCTAGTATTTTGGAAAAATGCGGTGGTAGCATTGTGAATGAGTATTTTGGTGGTTGCTTCACAAAAACCCCCGTTTTTACGCTTGGAAAATGAAAATGGATTTTTCGTGCGACGAAATAGAAAATTTCCTCCTGCAACATTGTTCTCCATCCCATGATGCACATGCATGCATAATACGGGCATATTATCACAAACTATGTCCTGATTCTAGTCATAACATTGGTCATTTGACCCGAAAGCCATGAAACCTCGAACACGATAGGTCATTTTGTGAAGGTTTTTTTTGAGACATACTCAATTTACCAAGTTTGGTATTTTTCCTTGCAACTATGACACATAACATGACGCCACGCGAAGGATTTACATTGTTCGGACCATTTTTGAATTTTTTATGCCCGTTTCAAACTATGGTCAAAACGGCGCGAGTGAAGGTTCTTAGCTAGGGGCTAGGCCTTGCAAAACTTTCGGTGGATCTCTGAAGAAACATCATATTGTGAGTCTAAAAATGATTTTTTTAAAAAAAATCATGAGCATTAGATCATGTACTTGTAGTTCAAACCGGACTCACTTCCTGCCGGTTCGGTAGGAATTTGTCTTTTTCACCAGGAGTGGACGGAAAGGTTTCAGATCTCTCGGTTGGGACATTGTCCATATAAGGTGGTCTAGTATTTTTGAAAAATGCAGTGGTAGCATTGTGAATGAGCATTTTGGTGGTTGCTTCACAAAAACCCCCGTTTTTTACGCTCGGAAAATGGAAAATGGATTTTTCGTGCGACGAAATAGAAAATTTCCTCCTGCAACATTGTTCGTCATCCCATGGTGCACATGCGTGCATAATACGGGCATATTATCACAAACTATGTCCTGATTCTAGACATAACATTGGTCATTTGACTCGAAAGCCATGAATCCTCGAACACGATAGGTCATTTTGTGAAGGTTTTTTTGAGACATACTCAATTTACCAAGTTTGGTATTTTTCCTTATAACTATGACACATAACATGACAACACGCGACGGATTTACATTGTTCGGACCGTTTTTTAATTTTTTATGCCCGTTTCAAACTATGGTCAAAACGGCGGGAGTGAAGGTTCTTGGCTAGGGGCTGGGCCTTGCAAAACTTTCGGTGGATCTCTGAAGAAACATCATATGGTGAGTCTAAAAATGATTTTTAAAAAAATCATGAGCATTAGATCATGTACTTGTAGTTCAAATCGGACTCACTTCCTACCGGTTCGGTAGGAATTTGTCTTTTTCACCAGGGGTGGATGGAAAGGTTTCAGATCTCTCGGTTGGGACATTGTCCATGTAAGGTGGTCTAGTATTTTTTTTAAATGCGGTGGTAGCATTGTGAATGAGCATTTTGGTGGTTGCTTCACAAAAACCCCCGTTTTTTGCGCTTGGAAAATGGAAAATGGATTTTTCGTGCGACGAAATAGAAAATTTCCTCCTGCAACATTGTTCTCCATCCCATGATGCACATGCATGCACAATACAGGCATATTATCACAAACTATGTCCTGATTCTAGCCATAACATTGGTCATTTGACCCGAAAGCCATGAAACCTTGAACATGATAGGTCATTTTGTGAAGGTTTTTTTGAGACATACTCAATTTATCAAGTTTGGTATTTTTCCTTGCAACTATGTCACATAACATTACGCCACGCGAAGGATTTACATTGTTCGGACCGTTTATGAATTTTTTATGCCCATTTTAAACTATGGTCAAAACGGCGGGAGTGAAGGTTCTTAGCTAGCGTCCGAGCCTCGTTAAACTTGCATTGGATCTCTGAAGAAACATCATATTGCGCGTATAAAAATGATTTTTAAAAAAAATCATGAGATTTAGATCATGTACCTGTAGTTCAAACCGGACCCACTTCCTACCGATTCGGCTGAAATTTGTCATTTTCGGCAGGGATGGACAGAAAGGTTTGAGATACCCCGCTCTGGAAATTGTGCATGTAAGGTAGTTTATTATTTTTTTAAAATGGGTTGGTACCATTTTCAGTTAGTCCTTTGGTGGTTGCTTCACAAAGCACCGCGGTTTTGACACTTGAAAATGGAAATTGAGAGATGCGAGGAGAGCCGTTGGATCATACGAGAATGGACGGAAAAGATTGCAATCTGGGTTGTTGACACAGATCGATGACATGGCGAGCCCGCACCTACCTAATCCACGCGTGGACCCACTCCATCGTCTCATCCCGCACTGCACTGGGTCGACGACGAAACCCTCACAACTCACAACGTCTCCTCCCTCCACTCCTCCCTCCTGCGCTTTCTTCAACCTCCGCCGCCGCCTAGATCCCGGCCAACTCCGGCCACTCCCTGCCCCACCGACCATCTCTCTGGACACCGCCTCCTCCCCTCTCTCTATTCCACCTCGTGGAATCATAAACCCGCACCTACAACAAAAAACCCTAGTTCGGTATCTTGACGATTCACAAAGGGGCAGGCGGTCCATGGCGATGGCGGTGACATTCCTGCGTTAGTGGAGCCGGCGGAGAAGGAGGCCGACGCGCAAAAGGAGCCTGGTGTCGGGCTTCTCCAGCAGCTCGCATCCCACGGATCTGGCTGTCCTGGGCCCTCCATACCGCCATATTCGGTCGCCCGCACACGTTAAGTTCTTCCCCATCCCCTTCTCTCCGAATCCCCATACCCCTATCTCCATCTGACTCATGTCTTTCCACCATAGGGACGGCCATCAACGCATCGTTCATGACAAGAGCATCGCCAGATCCCCTCGTCCCGGTCATCGATGGCGAACCTGAGTAGAGGGGCTCCGGTGACGGTGGCCCCGAGGATGGGGGCTCTGGCTGTGGCGGGAGGGGGAAGATGAGTGGATGCGGAGGAGGGGTCGCTGCCCAGCTCGTCGTTTTCCCGGTCGACGCCTATCTCGCTGTCCTGCTTGGCCCGACGACACCAACCCGCGGCCTAGGTGACCTCCACTACCGCTCCACCTCGCTCCCCACATCTCAAGATCTACTGGCTAGGTCTTCAAGTCTTCACAATCTAATCATCTTCATGATCTCCATGGTCTAGATAAGTCCCCGGTTCCTCCCTTTTCTCCTCTTCAAATATTCATGATCTAATCATGTTCTATTTACTTGCATTATGTGTTGCCTTCATAGAACTTAATAAGGAAAGCTACTCACAGAAAACTAATGGAGTCACATGGTTGATATTGTTACATTGTTCGAGCACAGAATTAGGTGCACTTAGGTGTTCTTGATTGTTTGCAAAGTGTTGCTAGGTAGCTAGCTTTCCTAGCTAATTGTTTTTGGGGAAATATGTGTAGGAATAGAAATTTTGAGACCTCTATATTCAGACTGAGAAATGGATAAGCACCACACTAACTATATCTCATTGATTTACGCAGTAACTCCATCTAACCTGCCTCCAATTTCTTCTCAAGAAAGCCTTTTTCTGTATATGTTTTATCATCTGTTAGAATGTGAAGGCACATAATCTCATATGTGAATAGCATATATGTTGATGAACCATGTATATCCTTAGATCCATATTAGCTTATGTATTCTACCATTATTATTTTTTAAAGGCAAGGATTGTTTACTTCACCATTGGTTGCGCTTTCTTTACATATTGTTTGGTTGTTCCTAATATTGTCTCTTTTAGTCTTCTTTACCTAGAGACTCCATTTTATGGCTATTTTGTTTGCTTCGTACAGTAAGACGAATGGAGATATCTCTATAGCTTTCTTAACAAATAGCATGCAAGTCATCATATCTAAACTGTGTCTTCATGAAGATTTGCCCCTCTTTTTTTTGCATAGTTCCAGCAAATCTTGAACTTTGGTTTTTGCTTGACATAACAGTTGGTTGCTGGTCAGTTATAGTATGGATAAATATTTTACTGACATGTGTCTTGACATAACAGTTGGTTGCTGGGGTAGTTCTATACTAACACATAACTCGATGTCTTATTTTCGTGGCTTAGTCAAACTGACTGTTATGTTGCTGTCATCTAAAAGAAACATTCTAGCCCCCCAATGGAGTTCATATACGTCACTGGAAGGAATTGTTATTATTTGTTGATTCAGTTGCATTTCTAACACATGAAAGGTTCCTTTTTCATAAAAAATTCATTTAGTTCCAAATGTTTGCAAGGAAACAAGCTTATGATTGCAAGGAATTGTTTTCCCCAAGATTACTGGAGCATGTCAAAATTAGGCTATGCATGTGACCGATCCATCTGAATATGCAGTTTGTGCTTTGAGTACATCTAGAATAGATGTACTACCGGCACCAAATCTAATTAATTTTACCATCCATTCAGTTTATATATGATCATACATTGTTCGTGTTTATCTTAGTTTTACCATGGTCTATAGTTCTATTCTGTTTTGTTCTACATTGTAGTTAATTAGTCAAGCATGTCTAGTCTGAATGTCTCTTCTGCCTCCAGTTGTGCTTATTTTTTTATATTTTATTGATTTTCTGAGATGGCTTGTGGCACGACAGTGGCGGTTGCTGCCAAGGGAAAGAAGGGGTTGTGTAACACCCTCAAATCGACCCTATGCAAGTTTTGGCCCTTTCCGCCAAACCCGCATAGAAACGATTCAAGGACGCCCACCAGGAACTTTCGTGCGGGTGGAAAACGAAGTAATAACATTACATAACAGTCCTCGATGGGACCCACAGAACAGATATATATACAACAGCGACTCCCTGAGTCAAGAATACAGGTATACAATACAAAGATCCAAATCACCTTGGAAACGATAGAGCGTCCGACTACGGAAAAGATGCAAATGGGACTAAGAGCCCTGAAGAATAACCAATGGCGTCCATAACCCTGCCCAGGCCAAGCCGGAAGGGTAACCCTGCTAACGACGTCAATCTCAAACCTGCTAAAACAAAAGGGGTGCCGACAAAGGGCAAAGGAAAAAGAGGAGCGTCAATACTGAGGCCAGTACACGGCGAGGCTAGAATTCGGCGGCTCTCGCCTACATAGGTATGGTGGGCTGAAGCGGCAGCGCAGCGGCACTAAACAACCTATAGAGACTCAATACAACTGGCGGTTATCAGAGAGGGATAAGAAAGACCTATTCGGATCCAACCTGAAGCTAACACCAAACAAACCCATCCTGGTATTTTCCCCCTCGAGACCAAACGAGGAAGTCAGACCAAGGAACTCACACAGTTGGCAGTTTTACTCATTCCATTATAGTTGCAGCAATTACTAATCAGATATAGATAGCATGAGTCATCCTGAAGCATAAGCAGTGGGCAGTTTTAATTAATCATTCCGTTGTAGTTGGATCAATTACTAGTCGGATATAATTGTCCTGAGGAATCCCGAAACCCAGCAGTTGTGGGCACTTTTATCACATTCCATTGGAGTTGCAATACTTACTAGACAGGTATAGTATGACACAGATCACCACAGATCCACCAGACGACAGGTGGGGCCAGGGTGGGATCGCGATGCGCCTGGGGAGTGGGGTGAGCGGGGGTTTGGGCAGGTGGCGTTGGGGTGCGCCCAGGTGGGGCTGGGGGCTGTGCAGGCAGGTGGCGGCGGGGTGGCTGTCCAGCAGGGAAAGTGGGCCCGCGCGGGTGAGGTGGCAGGAGGTGAATGGATGGAGTGAGGTGGAGGGGTTGGTGAGGTGGAGGTGGCTGGGCGGGAGAAACGGTCGGTGGCGGCAGGGATTTTGGCAGGTGGGGGAGAGAGAGAGAGAGGGAGGGAGAGAGAGAGAGGCGGCTAAGGGGGTGTGTGGGTTAGGGTTTGGTTAGGATTAGACTAGGTTTTAGTTTAGAGCTTGGAGGTGACCGGCCGGGCTTTCGGGCCTGGCGGGCTGCCTCCCAAAAATAAAATAAATGTTTTAATATTTAAAATGGGGCTTTTGAAATCCGTTGGTAGACAAAACAAAATATTCTGGACAGACCCGGGTTTTAATTTGAAAACAAGACGGGGCGTTTAGAAAACAAAAACAGACTTTTCGAAAATAGTTTTATGCAAACAAATGCAATATGACATGACGATGCTCAAATGCAAGGTGGCATGATGACATGAGCATGCGGTCATGATGATGCAATGCACAAAAACACCGCGATTTTCTAGTAATGGTTTTTGCGGGGCGCCACAATTCGACACCACTAACAATGGATCTCGCCCTCGAGATCCGCCTCATGGTATCGGAAAGAAGGTCGGCGATCTGAAACTTCTCGCTTCATGAAGATCCTCACGACACAACTAACATGAGGTCGTTGTCCGTGATCGTCGAGAGAACACTCCGGAAAACAAAGGGCGAAGGTAAAGGTATCCACAAATAAAGCCACCTCTAGCTTCGATAGAAAGAGAGAACCGATGCAGTCTCATCCACTTCAATGTACAAGAGCAAATAGATTGAGTAGTCGGCATGGGGGCCAATCCATCACGCACCCAAACTATTACTCCGCACAATCAGTAGAAAAACATGCAACCATTCTCGGAATCAGACTGAAGATTTCGACAATCGAGGTCTAGAACAAGGGAGTGAAGCAGGCTCGGCATCAGATCTGGCGTAGAGGATGTCGTCGCGTCGGAAAACATCGGAAGGCACAAGAAGGAACAGAGAGAAGTCCAACAAATGAAGGATTCCTCGGATAGCACGAAGACCGGATGTAGAAACACTGTTGCTAGAGGAGGAAGCGAAACCCTGAAGGTACGACGGAAAACCCAACCACGAGAAATCCTAGACTAGAAGAAGGGAAGGGAACAGATCCAAAACACGCAGAGGTAAGAGGAGAACAGCAGAGGGTAAGGAGTAAAAGTAGACCTATTCAGATCTATCCAGCCGATTTTTCCAAAATAGTTTGACACTCTACTTCGACCGTTAGCTAGGTTATCCTATAGGCTGGACTTGTGGGGTATCGCAACTGCCGAGCTCTGATACCACTCTGTAACACCCTCAAATCGACCCTATGCAAGTTTTGGCCCTTTCCGCCAAACCCGCATAGAAACGATTAAAGGACGCCCACCAGGAACTTTCGTGCTGGTGGAAAACGAAGTAATAACATTACACAACAGTCCTTGATGGGACCCACAGAACAGATATATATACAACAGCGACTCCCTGAGTCAAGAATACAGGTATACAATACAAAGATCAAAATCAACTTGGAAACGATAGAGTGTTCGACTACGGACAAGATGCAAATGGGGCTAAGAGCCCTGAAGAATAACCAATGGCGTCCATAACCCTGCCCAGGCCAAGCCAGAAGGGTAACCCTGCTAACGACGTCAATCTCAAACCTGCTAAAACAAAAGGGGTGCCGACAAAGGGCAAAGGAAAAAGAGGAGCGTCAGTACTGAGGCCAGTACACGGCGAGGCTAGAATTCGGCGGCTCTCGCCTACATAGGTATGGTGGGCTGAAGCGGCAGCGCAGCGGCACTAAACAACCTATAGAGACTCAATACAACTGGCGGTTATCAGAGAGGGATAAGAAAGACCTATTCGGATCCAACCTGAAGCTAACACCAAACAAACCCATCCTGGTATTTTCCCCCTCGAGACCAAACGAGGAAGTCGGACCAAGGAACTCTCACAGTTGGCAGTTTTACTCATTCCATTATAGTTGTAGCAATTACTAATCAGATATAGATAGCATGATTCATCCTGAAGCATAAGTAGTGGGCAGTTTTAATTAATCATTCCGTTGTAGTTGGATCAATTACTAGTCGGATATAATTGTCCTGAGGAATCCCGAAACCCAGCAGTTGTGGGCACTTTTATCACATTTCATTGGAGTTGCAATACTTACTAGACAGGTATAGTATGACACAGATCACCACAGATCCACCAGTTGTTGGCATTTTTAATATCCATTCCGTGATAGTTAAATCTGATTACTAGTCATATATTAAGTCAAGTTTATAGCACTACTTTAGTTATGCTTGTCTATGATCGAGATACTATGCTCCAAGTCGTCCATAACCGTGGACACGGCTTTCAAAAAGTTTTACCCTGCGGGGGTGCAGAAATAGCAACACACACTCGATCAACCTCGGAAAAACCAACTCAAAACCCAACGAGGCATTCACGACAAAGCGATCACAGGATTCATAAAATATTTCAGGGGGCCACCCCACTAAGCTACCCGCAACGAAGTTGGCCGGCTCTGGAATGGACCCAGGGTTTGTGTCAATGGCTGTAAACGACTGGGAACCCGAAAGTGTGACTGGGCTTGTCGATACCACGAAAACATTCCACGTTCCAAAACAGTACAGGTGCTCCACGCACAATCTCAAATAAAGCAGTAAAGCATGGCATAGGTACAGAATAGTAATAAAGCCCCAAACTACTTGTGGCCCCAAGAAATAGAAATGAATCAAGCTCTGGCTCAGGGGGGTCCATAAGGCCTCCCGGATGTGGATAGTGCGAAAAATCAAGGAACAGGTATCAAGTACTCGGGGTCCTACGGGACACAAGTGAGCGTGGAAGAACCAAATAACATCTATTGCCCACCGATGCCTCTACATTAGTTATATCTAGCATTTTAATAGTTGTATTTAAAGTCATGACCATCTCCACCATTAAGCATCTCCACCAATAAACATCTGCGAGCATTCCAACAACTGTGGTACTCGACAACACAAGATCACATCTGAGCAAGCGACTGCGACTCGCAAGGCCAGCTATCTACCAAACACAGGTAATAGGAGGTGTCCAAGGCTATATAGAGGCTACACGGGGTATAACTGGTGCACGGAAACTAAAGCATCGCGACACGGATAGCAATAGATCAACAGGAGGAAATAAAGACTATAAATGCAAAATAGGTAGAAGGGGGAGAGATGCTCGCCTAGGAAACACTATCGAAGGTTCATATCCGGAGAACTTGTCGATACTCGCATCAACTCATCGGCCTAATCCGCGAAGAAGCAAAGCACTAAAAGAAACACCGGATGCAATATTTAATACTACGGCAGAAGATCCGACATGATTATGATATGCATGCGAGATGAACAATTATTATGCAACATGTTTTATATAGCATTTATAAAATAGGGGCTCGGAAAAGGTTCACACATCTGGGTTCGGAAGATCTTGGGTTCCGGGGTTCGGGGTTTGACAGGGTCCAGGGTTCGACGGGGATCGATCTCGGCGGGAACATTCTCGGACAACGAAGTAGATCTTGGCGTTCCGGGAAGAAGGACTTGGTTCGGCGTCTGGGGCGCATCGGATTCGCCCTGGCCTGTGTCGATCTTGTCGTCGATGGCGAACTTGAGTGGATCGGGTATCGGGGTCTTCAGGTCCGTGAAGTAGATCTTGTCGCACGGTGTCCGGGTAGACGAACTTGGCGTATCCGCGTCGGCAATCTTGGCATTCGGGTTCTCGAGCATCGGATCCCGGAAGGAGATCTTGTCGTCGGCGCGCTCGGGGTCTCGGATTCGGCGCAGATGGTTCATCAATGTCGATCTTGGCGTGGTCCTTGTACAACTAGCCGCCTTGGACGCTCGGGTCCATCAGGAGGTCATGGCGTTCGTGAGGGAGAGCTCGGGGCGTCGAAACCGTGAAGGAGACCTTGTCGTTCCTACATCGAAGGCCTTGGGGTTTTCGTGGCGGAGATCTTGAGGTGTGGCGGCTTCCGAGAAGAAGATCTTGTCACCCGATGTCCTTTGGTTAAATGCAGACAGCACACAACAATCCTGGTTCATGCCTTGTCATCTCACGGTCACACAAGCTCACTCATACTCTACTCTAGAAGCACCAGTACACCCAACACCCCATGGCAATACTAGTATATGCACAACTGCGAATAGGGCATCGCTGACGGAGCCGAGGTCGATGTAGTGCTGGGAGGGGGCCTCGTCCATGAGGTCGAGGCAGGGGCTCGGCCGGCGGCACGGGGCGGGCCAGATGAGGACCAGAGGAGAGGGCGGCGGGCAACTGCCAGGCAGAGAAGAGGCGCCAAACGAGGGAGGTGGGCTCCGGCGACCACGAGCTTGTAGGCTCGGTGCTCCGGACAGAGGGGCTCTAGCGGAGGCGGAGGATGTGGGCTGAGCGGAGGAGGCACTGGCGGCAAGAGGCGGAGGCCGGCTCGAGGAGCTCGACCCGAGGCAACGGCTGGAGGTCGTTGGCGAGCACGGAGGGCGACTAGAGGCGGGCTCGAGGAAGATGGCGGCGGAAGGAGGCGCTGCAGAGGGGAGGCACAGGCGGCGGCCATGGCGCCTAGCGGCGGCTGAGAGGGGGCGCGGAGACAGGGCTCCAAGGCCTGCCCATGGTGGCGGGGCTGCACGGTGCTCGGGGCGGCGACCATCGGAGCGGCTCGGCGGTGGGGAAGGTCGGCGAGGTGAGGGGCCGGGGCGGAGACGGGCGATGCCGGCGGTGTCCGATGGGGTGGGGTCGAGGCAACGACGGAGAGGAGGGTGACTGGCGAGAGGGGCGGCGAGGAGGGGAAGGGCGCAGGCGGCGACCCGGGCAGAGGCGCGGGGAAGATGGGGCTGCAGGGTAGGTGGGATTGGGAGGAAGGAGCCGCGGGGAGGGCGTGGCTCGTGGTGGGCGAGGCGGCACGCGGGACGTGGGGCGAGCGGCAGGTGGGGCCAGGGTGGGATCGCGATGCGCCTGGGGTGTGGGGTGAGCGGGGGTTTGGGCAGGTGGCATTGGGGTGCGCCCAGGTGGGGCTGGGGGCTGTGCAGGCAGGTGGCGGCGGGGTGGCTGTCCACCAGGGAAAGTGGGCCCACGCGGGTGAGGTGGCAGGAGGTGAATGGATGGAGTGAGGTGGATGGGTTGGTGAGGTGGAGGTGGCTGGGCGGGAGAAACGGTCGGTGGCGGCAGGGATTTTGGCAGGTGGGGGGAGAGAGAGAGGGAGAGAGAGAGAGAGTGGCGGCTGAGGGGATGTGTGGGTTAGGGTTTGGTTAGGATTAGACTAGGTTTTAGTTTAGGGCTTGGAGGTGACCGGCCGGGCTTTCGGGCCTGGCGGGCTGTCTCCCAAAAATAAAATAAATGTTTTAATATTTAAAACGGGGCTTTTGAAATCCGTTGGTAGACAAAAAAAATATTCCGGACAGACCCGGGTTTTAATTTGAAAACAAGACAGGGCGTTTAGAAAACAAAAACAGACTTTTCGAAAATAGTTTTATGCAACCAAATGCAAGATGACATGACGATGCTCAAATGCAAGGTGGCATGATGACATGAGCATGCGGTCATGATGATGCAATGCACAAAAACACCGCGATTTTCTAGTAGTGGTTTTTGCGGGGCGCCACAGGTTGCTGGAGAAGTTCATGTAGTAATGCATCAAGGTCGCCGGTGGCAAGGCTGGGAAATATGGGCGACTCCTTCATCGTCACGCTTGACAAGAGCAAGGTCACTAACACAGTCACCTCTAACAACAACTGACTCCTTCGGTGCGTGTCGAGAAAAAATAAATCATGTACAATCGTTATCCACTTCGCCCCCATCATGGTCAAATCCTAGTTCTGTCCCTGATACTAGCTAGTACAATCTCAGTCTTCTAATATGCAAGAAGACAGAAATTTACATGGTTCCCAGAGACACTACACTCGTTTGTGTTCACATTACATTATTTAATTACAACGAGACATTCACAAGATACAGGCAACACCATTCAACACAGTAGTAGATAGCATGTCATGGTTGTTTTGTCCACACACATTAGTGTCTATAATATTTTGTACTTTTACTTGTAGGTGTGTCTGGTCACATCTTCTTCGTGTATCTGCTCGCTGATTACTTTTTGAGTTTATGCATAATGTAAGTGATAAGTCATAATAATCTATGTAAAATGGAAATTACTGTACTACAGTTTATGCATGACGTGCTCCTGATCAGTAGCATCAGAATAGCCTAGCTCACTAGAGCCTCAACCTTCGAGCGAAGTATTTTTCTTATTTGTGTATTCACTCTTGGATATTACTGCTCACTTCTAAACTTGAACTCGTATCACTTCCTGTTTTTTTAAACATCTGCCATTGTACTGACATCATTTTGTTATATAGTTTTATTGGTAGGATTTTTGTAAACGCTTTGGGAAAGCCATCTAATAACCTGACAACATTAAATAAAATGGCTGGATTTCCCCAACTGAAGAAATCGAGCTCTACGAGGTGAGTGCAATATTCAGTTCTTTTGTGAGTGTTTTTATTTGTCTTGACCACCCAAAACTTCGTAACTTGTATTTATGCATTCTTGCACCTGTGTAGTTTTTTCTAGGTGGTTAAGTATTTACTCTTGGATGATAATTAATGTTCTTGTAGCATACATGTATGTACTTCATAGTAAATATTTTTCCAGCATGAATATTCTAAGTTATATGTCATTGTTATGCTGCAAGAAATTAAGTTTTAGCCAAAACAGCCAGAATAGTAATTTTGGAGAACCGGGAGTAAACTCTGTAAACTTTGCTTGTTCACAGTTGGTTAACATGAACCTAAATGCTGCAGAAGCCTACTGTGAATAGACATTTTATCGCAATGAATGGTGCTTTTTTAATAGTTTGATTCCATCTGTTTTAGGAAAAGTAGATATTTGTAGAATACTAGAAGTATGTTGGGATAAGTGAATTACCAAGTTAATTTTCTATATGTTAGTTATTCCCTTTCATATGGACTAAAAATGTTGTGCTTGTTTCTCTTTTACAGGAGATCTAGGCCTAAGAAAGTTGAGAAATTTGAAGTGTGGAGCCATGAAACAAAAAATGCAGCACATTGAATATTTGGATTGAAGCTGTCGAGCATATTGTAGCAAACTGTAGCTCCTGTACAGTAGGCATACCTATGTTGTAATACAAGATATAAAGATCGTAATAGACTAGTTTAGTGTTATTTGATGAATTTTATTATTTTCCCTCTTCCGTTTGTAATATTGGTAAATAACATATGGGCTTGATCTGTGTAATCTTGGATGTGTAGTACTGAATCTAAAGAGGCCAAGGCCCAAATACTATTGTATCGTTAAAAGGCCAGAACGAATTATACTGAATAATATAGTTCTGTAAAAAAGCAATGGCCCATACACTTCTGGACCTAATTAGAAAATGCTGAAAATAAAAAAGAAATGGGCTTAAGAAGGCCAAAGCCCAAAAACAAAATTGAAATTACTGGGATTAGCCCATATAACGATTAAAATGGACCGGGCTGAATTTACATTACAACGATTCTATTTCGTCACAATTTTACCATGTAGGATATGCCACGTTGGATCTGACCTCGCGAGGCTGGACATCCCGTGACGATACTAGATCGTCATAAAGGTTATGACGATCCAATATCGTCATAGATGGTTATGACGATTTTGCCAAAAACGTCGTTATAGTTCATTAGCGACGCCCATCTTTCGACGATCTCAAAATCGTCATAGAATCATCATAAATAGACTATTGTGACGATTCTGTGACGAAAATAGAAGGTCATATATAGCCAGATTCCTTGTAGTGTACATACTACGGTCTCGTTAACTCATATGTTACAAGTGGGTAACTTTTGGGTCCGCGAAAAAGATAACAACAATGTTATCTTTCCTCAAGGCAACCACATCCTTTGGTACTTCTTTCCTCGAGATATGGAGCACACCCAATCTTCGGCCATCGTGAGGCACGCTAGGGTCATGGCGTTGTTTTAGGTATAATAATAAATATATTTACCATTCCCTGTAGCAAATGGTCATCCGTCCATTACTTATGGAGTTGCCCAACACTCTAGCTAATAGTTACCAACCTGGTACTGATGGAGTTATCCAGGTGCTAAAGGTTTAATTACCAACACAATACTTCTAGTTATCCAGGTGCTAAAGGTTTAGTTACCAACCAGTTCCATATCAAGTTATCCATGTGTTCAGGGTATAGTTACTCATATGTTTATCATATAAATACTATCACCAGATCGATATAGTTACCATTCTCTCTAGGTAATAGTTATCCACCTATTACTTATAGAGTTGTCCGGTCAGGTGTTACAACATAGATAACATCACCAATTCGATATAGTTACCCTCCATCTAGATAAAAGTTATCCACCCACTGCTTATAGATTTATCCACCTGATCAGGTTATAGTTAGCAACTGATTCCAAATGGAGTTATCCACCTATAACTTATAGAGTTATACACCGGATCATATTACAGTTATCAAGTGATTCTAAACGGAGTTATCTAGGTATTCAGGATAGAGTTACCCATGTGTTTTCCTATAGCTATCATCATCAGATTGATGTAGTTCCATGCTCCCTACGTGATAGTTATCCATCTGATGATGATATCCATGTGTTTACCATATAAATATCATCAGATCGATATAGTTATCATGCTCTCTAGGTAATAGTTATCCGGTCTATTGTTACAACGTAGCTATCATCACCAATTCGATGTAGTTATCTAATCTATTGTTTACCATATAAATATCATCACCTATTACTTATAGAGATATCCGGTCTATTGTTACAACATAACTATCATCACTAATTCAATGTAGTTATCATACCCTCTATGTAAAAGTTATTCACTCATTGCTTATAGTTTTATCCACTTATCAGGGTTTATCATTATCAACCGATTGTATATGGACTTATCCAGGTGTTCAGGGTAGAGTTACCCATGTGCCTACTGTATATCATCAGATCGATGTAGTCACCATGCTCTATAGTCACCGTAGTTTTGGTATTTTATGTTTATGGACTAAACCTCTTGTGACCAATGATGTTTAGAAACTAAATAGAGAACGTTGGCTATGCATGCACACACGCGAAGGCTGGTCGGAACGATCCTTGTCGGATCCCGATGGATATTGATTCATAGGGCCTCCGCTGGATCTTCAAAATTAGCCCCCATATTGATATGTTTCGACAAATTTTTTAACTCAGAAGTTATCCATCCCTAACACGTGACTTATCTATGTTGTACTATGTAAGTTACCTACTCCGTAAAAAATCTATGTGAAATCTCTTTTATCACGTAAGTTACCACTTGTAAATACTTCTTTTTTATGTGGCTAAATTTGTATACTTGTGTTACTCATCAAGTATTGGTTACCCTCTTATTTTTATTAATAAAATCGATGTAGTTATCACGCTCTATAGTTACATTACTTGATCCAGGTATTTACAGTATACCTATTATCACCTTTTAGATAAAAATTATCCACCAATACTAATAGGTTAGTTTTGTCCACCTATTTCTTATGGATATAACTCACGTGCTACAGGTGGGTAAGTTTTGGGACCGAGAAAAAAATCATCAAAATATATCAAACTTCAACCGGCAAAACAAATTTTCGATCGGATAAAAGGTGCGCGCCACAAAGCTTTTCAAAATTTTAAAATATTGAAATAGACGCTGACGATGCCAGCAGTTTTGCCATTTAGTCTCATGCACAATTTTCACCACACCTGCACGTGCAATAGTTGAGTTGATTCAAATGGTTCAAGCCTACTTCTTCCGGCAGCACGGGCGTCATCTTGCTAGCTTCCAATGACACTACCACGTGGATTATCATGTCGTGACATTGGTCCGAAGGCGGGTACGTCAACATAGTGCTCTATGAATATCCGCCGGGATTTTCCATCCGCAGAATGGCAGCTACATAATTTCGTGATGATAGCTATACCCTAAACACGTTGATAACTCCGTGTGTGACGGATCCACATAAAATGCGGATGATATCGATAATTTTGGTCATTTATGCATGTGAAAGAGCCTATTACAACTAGTTCATAACCTGGATAGTTTATATACACCAGCATGGATCAATCGCGTGTTACAAGTGGGTAACTTTTAGGTCTGAAAAAAGTTTTTGAAACATATCAATATGGGATTTAGTTTCGAAGATCTCATAGCGACTAATCTAGCAGTGAAAACGGATCCTAAATTGGATGAACCATTTGATCTATAAAGTATTTTTGGAACTATCCGGTATATTGTTACAAGATAGCTATCATCACCAATTCGATGTAGTTATCATACCCTCTATGTAAAAGTTATTCGCTCATTGCGTATAGATTTATCCACTTATCAGGGTTTATTGTTGTCAACCGATTGTATATGAACTTATCCAGGTGTTCAGGGTAGAGTTATCCATGTGCCTACTGTGTAGCTATCATCATCAGATTGATGTAGTCATCATACTCTATAGTCACCATAGTTTTGGTCTTTTATGTTTATGGACTAAACCACTTGGAGCTAATGATGTTTAGGAACTAAATAGAGAATGTTGGTCATGCATGCACACACGCGAAGGCTGATCGGAACGATCCTTGTCGGATCCCGCTGGATTTTGATATTCATAGGACGTCCGCTAGATCTTTGAAACTAGCTCCCATATTGATATGTTTCGATGATTTTTTAATCTCAAATGTTATCCATCCATAACATGTGAGTTATCTATGTTGTACTATATATGTTATCTACTCCGTGAAAAAATCTATGTGAAATCTCTTTTATCATGTAAGTTACCACTTGTAAATACTTATTTTTTATGTGGATAAATTTTTATACTTGTGTTACTCATGAAGCATTGGTTACCCTCTTATTTTTTATTACTCAGATCAATGTAGTTACCATGATCTATAGGTATACTAGTTGAATGCCCGTGCGTTGCTACGGCTTTATAAATTTTTGAAATGGTCAAAACTCCTCCTTCGCAATATCCAATTACGGTTCCTGAACATTTCTATGTGAGTTGTGGATCTCAAGTTTGTCCCTCGCGCCTCCCGATGCAATGTCTCTTCTATTAGGACAACACTATCATGAGCACGTGACAATATTCTTCCTCCCTTAATCCAAATCTCTCTCGCCGCCATGATCATTGTTATCATCCTCCCTCGCCGCCGACTCTCTAACATAGTAAAACCTGGTGTATTATCGATCTCCAACGTCGACTCTAAAGTTTTGCATTTGTGCTTTTACTATGTATTCTCCACGGCGACGATGTCAATCCCCCTGGATCAAAACTACTTGCTTTGTTTCCACCTTGGCCTCCATGAGCGAGCCTACTCTACAACCTTCTGCCGCAGAACTGATCCAGTTCGTTGTGTATGTCGACGCATGTGGTCCAACAACACCATATCCGCCTTCTCTAGACCTTCCGAAACAACAACACCTGCTCGCACCACACCGTTATACTCTTGCGTCTCTTTGATCGTCATCGATGTACTTCCCCGTCTCCACGCCTCAGATATCTCAGTGTGGCATTAACAGTCTAGAGACTTCGATCCATAACACTCAAATATAATAGTACTCCCTCCGTCTCAAAATAGATATCGCAAATTTGTTAAATTTGGATGAATCTAGACTATTTAGTATATACATTCGTCCAAATTTTGATAAACCCGCGACGACGGAGAGAGTATTATCAATATAGGAGATTGTCTATGGCAAGCATATATTGAGGCAAATCTCTCATCTGTTACTAAGACAAATTATCGCACTGGTCTTTTCATCTTTTCTAAGTGTGTTTTTATCCCTAAAACTCCTCCTGATGATCGTCCACTCAAGTGCTCTACCAAAATATGTACTCTCTCCATTTTAAAATATAAGATGTTTAAATCCTTTCTAAAACACATGTATCTAGATATCTTTTAATGTATAAGTTCACTTATTTGCTCCAAACATGTACAGTAAAAAAGCTCATATACACACGTTTTAGAAAATGGCTAAAATATTTATAATTTGGAACAGGAGGGAGTAGTACGTAGTAAAAATTTGGTTTGTTTTTAGACCAGTCTCTTCCAATCTATGGTTGTCATTATTGGCGATGGTTGTTCTAGTGTATTCGTACTTTGTGGCCTTAGCACGACAATTTTCCGTCTGTCTACTATAATAAGTTCTACTATGACAAGTTTTGTCTGTCTGCGGTGATGGAGCGGCTAGGATGGCTGCACGCCTTTGGCTCGTGCCAGTATTTGTAGTCGTCGCTAGGTGGTTCAGCGATCTATTTAATTTTTATTATTTTTAGATCACTGATTATTAATAGATTGGTGGTATTGCGGGAAAGTTGGAATAGCGCATAGATTGGGTTCTAGCTGAGTAACATGGATACGACCGTGCCAACACGGTGGTCGGCGGCGTAGCGTGGAGCGTCAAGGAGTGGATCTCAGCGGGCATGTGGATTCTCTTGGCCCGTCGATCTTTTAGCAAGTTGACGGTCGTCTATTTGCTTGCTCCCTGCTACTACAGCAAGGTAGCTAAACTCGTGGAGTACTTCAGCTAAGGAAAACCACCAAATCGGAGACTACGAAGCCCAAATCTACTTGTGCTCTCCGTCAAAACAATCAACGAAGTACTATACCGGTGCAACTACCTGGACCTGAACATGGTCCATTGCCATGCTCTTACCTGAACCTGCGCCCATATAAATAGAACTCAGGCTCGAGCCCCTATAGGTGGTCGCCGGTGGAGCAGGTCGGTGTGGGAGGTGGCGCAGGTCAGGGTAGAAGGCATGTCAGAAGGAGGCAGATTGGCTGGACGAGGCAGCTGGTTGGCCGGGCGGACGGGGAGATCAAGCTCGGCTCGTTCCAGGTCGGCGAGATTGGGGTGGCCACTGAAGATGGCCCAGAACGACGATAGGATCGCTGGAGGAGCAATGAACCTGGGACAGAGGAGCACGACGCTGGATAGTCAGAGGAGGAGGAGAATGACGTCGTCGCCGTGGAACCCCGCGGTTGGGGCCCCACCTACATGGCTCCTCTCGGCTATCGGTGGAAGTCCACGTTCTGAATACATCACCAGCGTTCTACGTCCTCTCCTGGATTCTTATACCTCAAGGAGGGATCCAACCGCGTCGTCCTCCTAGATGACCAAGGTGTGGCCATTGATGGGAGGTTTCTCCGATCTGGAGATTCCATTCAAGCTGGGGTGCAGATCAACCTACCTAAGCAACGAATCACCATTGGAGACGCCATGAACTCAGGATCTATGGTGCCACCCGCGCGATCCATGGATCAGTCAAACTCTAGACGCCCACTCCCCCATACTCAGGTATCATCTCTGGATCTTAATCTTCGTGATGGCTTGGCTGTCAAACCGAAAATCTGGCGTTTGTTCAACTGCCTTGTGGCTTTCTCGCCGGATCATAGTTCTGAAGATTTTTTCCTAGTTGCCTCATTTGGGCATGCAAAATTTCGGCTTGAAGCCGAACCTATTGCATCTGCTCTCAGTACTTGTCTGGGAGGAATTGCAGAGGATTTCAATGTCTGCTGTTTGCGTGATCGGACCTTCAGATTCTCAGTGTGTTCTTGTGATGTTGGGTTTTTCATTAATAATTTGAGAACTTACTCTTGCCCAAGTTCTGTGGTTTATTTCCACCTCTGGGGCAATGGAGGACCTGATTTCCGGAAGGAATTCACACTCTGGACCAAAGAAGAAGAACGGTCATGGCATTCTGCTGGTCGTAAGACCTATGCACAGGTAGCTACTGGCCCCCTCACGGGTGCAAATCTGACAGCTATTGGCTCCTCTAGGAAAGCTGCTACCCCTGCAAAGGCTTACATTGTTGGTTCTACTTTCAGCTTGTCTTTTCTTGATCGCTTGACAGAACCGATGAGATTGGATCTTCCATGTCTTATTGCCTCGAACTACTCAGCAGAGGATATTTTTCATTTCTTTTCGATTGGAGATTATGCGAACTCTTCACCTGCTTTCTTGGATTGCCTTTCATTAGAGCAAAAAGCTGAGTTGGAATCTCTCATTGCCATGAAAGCTAACTTGTCTGAGCTGTGTCCGCTTTTTGAGGGGAAAACAACCTTTGTGAAGCTGAAGAAGAACAAGCCTCTCACACAAGCTACCACAGTTATACCCATTCAAATCGGTGTTCAATTGGCTTTCCCTTGATCTCGCTGGCAGGGGGGGGTGGGGAATCAGGAATTTCAAATAAATGGGCCTAACGCTCGCAGAGTCTCTGTCTTTGATCGTTTGCATACAAAAAACAATGAGAATCCCAACTTGACAAAGTCCAATGGGCTACTCTCTGAGCACCTAGCACGTCCTTTGGTCTTTACTCATATTGAGCGGGCCCAAAATTCAGCCTGATTTGATCCAACAGCGGGACTCTGCCTTCTGCCCACGCTGCCTCCTACCTGGGCATACTCGAATTTCTTGTACAAATAAAATTTGATGCCATAAGTGTCATTGGTGGGGCATATTGCAAGAGACTGTTATGGTGAATTCTTTTTGGAGACCCCCTCTAATCAATCTCATGGATTCTCAGGGATGCATAATAAAGTTACCTCACCTGGTAATTGAAGGGCTGATCAATCAAAGTAAACTACTTTTAAGAATAATCAAGTCATTAATTATTTTGATCTGAATCAGCCTCCTTCGGAAACCGGGGATTTCCCCTCGACAGGCCTGGAATCTTCATGCGGCATTAACTTCCTTAATTTATCAGTGCCCGGTGAAAACAATATTGGACGCCAAGTTTTTACCCACCCCACCTCTGGGCGGAGCTTTTCCCCTACGTGTCTGGTTGCTGCTCCAGCTGCCAGAAGGGGGAGAAACCCTCTTCTACTCCAACTCGCCTACCTGCCTGAGCTCCATCATGGCCAACTTCCCCATCAACCCCACACGCTTCCTTTCTGGTCGGTATGAAGTGATTGATGTGGAAGGTCGGCCTCAACAATGTAGGTATCATGTCAGCTCCTCTTTCTCACCGAAGCATGAGGATGTGGCGATTGCTACAGTTACACCTGCCCTGCCCCCGTTGTTCCAATGGCAAATATCTGTGCCCTGCTGCGCCACTTCATTGTAGATGTCTCTGGGTTCTGTCTTGATTTAGTTGAGCGCTGTCTGTTGGGTGATGCTTTTGTCCGACTAGACTCCACTACTAATAGAGATTGGCTAGTTCAATTTAGCTTGCATAATGTCAATGGCCTGTCGATATCTTTTGACAAACATAATAAGGGTATCAATCATCACCGCCTTTAGTACAACAGGGAATGCTGGCTAATGTTGCTAGCTTTTCCTTTGGATCTCTGGGACACTGAGCATGTAAAAGGAGCAGTCAGAGATTTTGCTTCTCTGTTACTTTGGGACAAAGAGGCTAGTTCCTTTGGCAAAATCGTCATTAAAGTCAGGTTGCTTGATCTTGAAGATATCCCTTACAGCTGTGTTGTCTCTAATGAGAGAGGTGATGAATCTTGGTTAGTCCCTATTTTTCTCCTAAGTCAAAACCTTCTTGGGGCACTCCCTACCGATGAAGTCCTGCCTCCCCCAAATGGTGGGACCCCACATCCTCTGCCTAACTTGGACCTGCAGATCACAATATTCCTGAAGCACCTGCAGCTAACTGGCCACTATGGCCCAATCATATTCCAAACCATGCACCTGCTCCTCATGGACAGGCTCAGTCTGGCAACAACTAGAATGGTGATGGCCAAGAACATGGATTCAATCAGTTTGGGTGGAATTTAAATGACATTTGGCCAGCAAACATCAACAACCACAACCCTGTTCACTAGCTTGAAGAAGGGGATTTCCTGAAATTGGATGATCCACTTAACCCTGGTGGCTATGCAATGGATATAGATGTAAACATGGAACCTGTGCCAGAAATTAATAATGTGGCAGTTGATGAGGAGGCAAATGAGAGCTCAATTACTTTGACAATTAGCAGTATCCCTACTACCAATGGATCTGCTGATTCTGTCCATGCACCCAATAATGGGAATATACAGCCCTTGCTTAACTTGAATCTGCAGCCTATTGATCATCATCCTGAGCCTCATATGCATCCTTTTGCAGCTCCCAATCTCTTCGTAGAGGAACAACTAAATAATGATGTGGACCATATGCTGAATGCCAACCCTGCTGCTATGAACGAAAATCAAGTTGTTAATGGTGCAAAGGTTGTAGCTGGTGTTGGACTTGGTGTGCACTTGCAGCCTGATGCAGAGGAACAACACATGGCAGGGAAAAATATACAAGTGGGTCAAGTTATCCTGCCAACAAGATCTAGGATATTGCAATCACATTAACTTTGCAAAGGAAACTTTTCTTTATAGCAGGGAAGGGCTTGCTCCCTGGGATACATACTTTAAGCCTCCTGCAGAGATCTGTGACAAGGCGTGCGTATACCCTCCCACTGGCCTGATTTCTTCACTGCAAAACTTTTATCACATGAGGATTTTTCCTAGGCCAAAGGCTTTCTACTGACCAATATGTGGAAATTAATCTAGGAACTTGAATATAGTGGGACTTTCAGGAACTTTTTGATTCCCACCAAATGTCCAACTATGCAAGGCCCATCTTACTTCCTCTCCACAGCTGTAGAAGAAATTACCCAAGGGTTCTCAACAACACAAGCTCCTGTCAAAAAGTCCCTTGCTTGACCAGCACATGATTCTACTGATGTGCTATATATTAGAAAAAGAGAAAAAGATGCTCCTCTAGTTGACACAGAGGTGAGACGGAGTGACAAAATTAAGGACGTGTTTGGTAGCCCGGGAGAGCCCAGATATTCTCTCCTCGTCCCACCTTTTCCTGTTTGTTAGATCGGCTCGGTTCTATCGGGCACTGCCGATGTCGTGCGAAAACCGCCCCTCGGCCCTGCCCGGATGGGAAGCTCGATTTGAGCTTCACAACTGGGCACTGCCCAGTCCATCCAAAAAACGGTCCAGCGCTGCTAGGGGTCAGCGCCCCGGCACCCTCTTGGGCCTCATTTCCTCCCGCGCGCACCCCCCACCTCCACCCCATCGCTCTGGACAGCGGCCGCCGAAGCACGAGCGCGGAGCTGCGGCTCGTCGTCGGCCTGGCCTCCTGATGGCGGCGGCTCGTAGCTGCGGCCTGGCCTCTCCTGATGCCGGCGCGTGGTTGGGGAAGAGCTCGACCGCGGCGGCGCGACCAGGGGGAAAAGCTTGACTGCGACCAGCGGCGGTGGAGGAAGAGCTCGACCGCGGCGGCGCGTCCGCGACCAGGGGGAAAAGCTTGACTGCGACCAGCGACGGTGGAGGAAGAGCTCGACCGCGGCGGCGCATCCGCGACCAGGGGGAACAGCTCGACCGTGACCAGCAGCGGTTGAGGAAGAGCTCGACCGCGGCGGCGCGCATCCGTGACCAGGAGCTTGTCCGCGACCAGCAGCTCGTCCGCGACCAGAAGCTCGTCCGCGGTGGCGCGGCGGTGGCTCGTAGCGACCAGCGCTCGTCCGCGACCAGGAGCTCGTCCGCGACCAGAAGCTTGGCCGCGGCGGCGCGCATCCGTGACCAGGAGCTTGTCCACGACCAGGAGCTCGTCCGCGTGGCAGGAGTGTGGCTGGCTCGTCCGCGGCGGCGCGTGGCTGCTCTCGCCGGCAACGGCGCTGGAGCCAGATCCTAGGGACCCGATTGCTTTTCTAATTTGTATCCAGGATCAGACTGCTTTTTATTTTTGTGTGGCTAAGCTGAACTCAACTGACCTACCAAACATGATCTCAGCTTAGATCAGATCAGATCACCCGACCTACCAAACAAAACACAATAGTACATACTTGTATGAGGTCCACATAGTTAGACTCAGCTTGTATGAGGTAAGAAAGACCACCCGACCTACCAAACACACCCTAAGAAGTTGTGTAAAGGTAACAGAGCTAAATCCCTCACTGATAAAAATTGCCTTGCATGTGCTGCTATGCCCACCCCACTAGCTAGCAAAGTTGTCAAGAACCTTTCTGCCTCTTTTGATCTTCCAGAACCAGGGGAGTAGCCTGTCCCTGAAGATGAACAACGAATGTCAGCTTCCCAAGCTGCCAAGGGAAAAACAAGAAAGGTGTAGATGGGCCAAAGGAAGGGACAAAAGTGGAGAAAATTGTCAAGAAGGTCAATGAGGCCAAGCCCAAGAAAAGTTCCAATGATGAAACAACCAACAAGCCCAAGACCAGGGAGAAGTGAGATGGGGTTACATCTCCCTTCTGTTAGCCCAAGATCTGGGCCTGCATCTTTTGCAATATTAAGTCTTCTTTGTTATTCTGGATTGGGTTTTCCTATTATGCTACAAATTCATTATTTGGTAGTGAGACACCTTTTTGTAATAAGTACTAAAACCTGGTTTGCTTGGTACTTCTACACCTGCCTTTACGAGGACATGGTTTATCAGTTGCTTTATTATTAAGTTCTTAATGGATGACATCCTCTAGAAAATTCTTAACTGGAATGTTAGAGGCATTAATGATAATGATAAATGGCCTCTGATCATGAATAAAATAGAGGAAAGTGGTGCCCAAATTATCTGTTTTCAGGAAACTAAAAGAGAGGATTTTGACCTTTCTTACATCAGAAATTTTTGCCCAAGGAGATTTGACTGTTTAGCTTTTGTGCCATCGGTGGGAAGATCTGGAGGACTTCTTACTGCTTGGTGTAGCTCCACCTTCTCTAGAGTAACACTTTTTAGAATCGCTATGCCTTGTCAATTGAGTTCACAACAACAAAGTGTGATGATTCCTTTGTTCTTTCTAATATCTATGGTCCTTGCTAGCATGACCGCAAGCTCGTATTCATTGCTTGGCTTCATGACATTGACATGCCCTTGGATGTCCACTAGCTTCTCACTCGAGACTTCAATCTTATCAGAAACATTGATGACATAAATAGACCTAGTGCTCACATTCCTGATATTTTTAGATTCAATGAGGCAATATCTAATCTTGGGTTGGTAGAAATACCTCTCAAAGGTCAAGAGTCTACCTAGAGTAATATGCAACAGTCCCCGCTACTTGAGAGACACTTGATTAGTTTTTCACCTCACAAAATTGGACTCTAAAGTTCCTTGATACTCTTGTCTCCCCCTTGGCCATGACCACCTTAGACCATACACCTTGTGTTCTTTCTATCAAAACTAAAATTCCTAAATCCATTATCTTTAGATTTGAGAATCACTAGTTGGAACAAAGTGACTTCTTACCCTTAGTTGAATCCATTTGGAAGAATTCCATTTATTATGGGGATGCAACAAAGAGAATAATTGACAACTTTAGAATCCTCAGAAATGCTCTCAAAAAATGGGCCTGAGGTCACCAACATCTTAGAAGCACTATTTAGGATGTTAATGATGTCATTAGCCTGCTGGATTCTATTGAAAATACTAGGGATCTCACTGCAAGGGAATGGAATTTTTGAAAGCATCTTAGAACACTGCAAGCCTCCCTCCTGATTAAGTAGAAGCTTTTTTGGAAGAAAATGGGGAAAATTAAATGGGTAAAATTCGGTGATGAAAGTTCTAAATTCTTCCATGCCCTTGCTACCACTCAGCATAGAAGAAACCATGTGGTTACTATGACTGATGCTAATGGCAATATTCAGGTTACACATTAGTCAAAATCTCCTTTGCTCTAGGAATCTTATAAGGATAGACTTGGACAAACAGAACCTCATGAGATGCAATATAACTTGGAAGAATTATTGCTACCCTCAATGATTTGCATGCTCTTGAGAATCCTTTCACTCATGAAGAAATTGATGTAGTCATGAAAGAGCTCCCAAATAATAAATCTCCTACACCTGATGGTTTTAATGGGGAATTTTTCAAGAAGTGCTGGAACATTATCAAGCAGGATATTTATGATCTTTGTGATCAGCTTCATGCTGGCAACTTAAATGTCCAGAGTATAAATAGCTCCTACATCACTTTGGTGCCCAAATTCTCCACTCCTACTACTGTCAATGACTTCAGACCCATTTCTTTGCTCAACTATGCTCTAAAAATAATCACTAAATTTTAGCTAGTAGACTGCAAAAAGACATTATGCAATTGATCCACTAGAATCAATATGGATTCATTAAGTCTATAAATATTCTAGATTTCCTGGCATGGAGCTATGAATATATCCACAAGTGTCACAAGTCTAGAGAAGAAATTCTTTTGCTAAAGCTATTGCCGAGGGTTTAACTCGTCAATGCCCATTGTTATCGACTTGGGTTTTGAAGAAGGAGGGAGCGCTGGAGACATCTATCGGCTAGCAAACAAGCACAGATGAGACAAAGATTTACCCAGGTTCAGGCCTCGTAGAGGTCCCTACTCCTGCTTGTCTGCTCGTAGAATTATCGAAGGAACCGAAGGTTACAATGGTGCGCAGATGCAATCTGGCGAGGGTTGTGGAAACTAGGGTTGTGTGTGTCCTCCTTGCCGCCCCCTCCTAGCCTTTATATAGATAGGCTAGGTCCCGGGTAGCAGGTCGAGTCAGTTACAAATTAGGGTTTTCCCCTTCAAACTTTCTTCTTTTAGCTTCTTCTTGTTCTTCAAGCAATCGAGAGTCCGTAGGTTACTCGAATCCTTCGTTTGGGCCTTGGCGACACCGTGGGCCTGTACGTATTTTAACCGTATATACCAAGCTCGAGTACCTGTAGGGTATACCCATGTCAGTAGCCCCCGAGTGTCTAGTGGAATCGTAGATTCTACTGGAGACTTTTTGAAGTCTTTCGAGTGCCTAAACGAGTATATTTCGACTGCTTTATTTGCTTCATAGGGATTGTTGATGTACGTGCCTGATATAACCAAAGTATCGGTATCAGTTAACCACCTTAGGGTGAAACAACGCAATCTACTCGAACTCGAGTCCCTGGACTCGTATCCGGAAAAGTGCTGGTGTAATTCGACTCAAGCCGCAGAGGTCTTACAGGAGTCGAATTCTAGTTATATGGGTGTGAGCACTTGACGCGTTCGTCAAGGCATGTTCATCGTACCTATAGGCATGGATAAATTTCTGGTAGTGCGCAGCTAATGTGTTGCCAAGACTTATTCAGGTCTTACCTTCACACTGTAAGCGCGGCATCCGAATTTTACCATCGCGGAGACGATTCGGGTGACCCAGGAGACGCAGTCTCTTTGTAGGGGAAAATTATGAGGCGGTGTCGCCATGAGTTTCGAGTGTGGATGTTATCAACACACAGTTTTTGTATAAATAATCATAGGGTGCGTGACCAACGCTCCCTATGGGAGTAGCCTCCGAGTTCCTGGTTGAGTCGAAGACTCATGCAGGGACTGAAGAATCATTTTGTGACTACTGTCGTCTTTTGTTTGCTTGTTTCAGTCGAATTTGTTTCCGGCGCTCCCTATGGGAGTAACCCATGCCCATAGTCAAGCCACGCTGCGAGTGGTTGGGTTTGATTTGATTAGCCATGGTCCTGAAAAAGAAAAAGAAAGAAAAATCGTAGGGTGCGCGACTAGCGCTCCTTATGGGAGTAGCCCCCGAGTGCTTGGTGGAGTCGAAAACTCGAGCAAGGACTAAAGTAGTCGAAGTTTTCCGCTGCGTAGCTTTGATGACGTTAGTGCTGACGCTTTCATGACCTCAGTTGCCTGCGTTAGCGAGTTTGACGGGACATGACGAGCAGTGGGTCCCACTTTCTAACTTTGATTTGACTGGGTGTGCGTAATCTTTATTTTAACTTTGCCTCCTCGATTTTCACGCGTAATGGGAGTAGTGGAGGGACGGTTCGCGCTTCCACTCCTCCACGTGTCTAGCACGATGTTTGCCACGCATCCAGTAGGGTTTTTCTGAGCCGTTGGATTGCATCTTCCAGGGGTTAAGTAGCGGCGCTGCGACGTAATTTTCTCATTTGCTCTCATTCTTCCTTTGCTTCCATCGCCATTGCCTCTGCTCCTCCACTTTCTCTGCGCTCGTTTCTTCCACGACGCTAGACCAGCTCCGCTCGTTTTCGAGCTACTTTCTTCGCTCACATCGTCGTCGCGCAATGGGGAAGAAGAAGGGAGGCGCTGCTGCTGATTCCGCGGCTACCGTTGCCGCGGCGAAGAAGAAGGGCGGCTCTGCCGTTGCGGGCACCAGCACCGCCGTCGGTGGGAAGAAGAAGGCCGCAAGCACCCGCGTCACGAATGGTGCGTGGCGCCCCTCCATCATCAAATCATCTGATCTCCGTCTTCTTCGCCAAGACGGAGTATTGTCCGCCGCAGTCGCCGACGCACACGTCCCTAGCGGTGAGACAATTCCTGTTCCCCCCGCTGGTTTTCAAGTGATGTTTTTAGCATTCATCATTCGCGGTTTCTCCTTGCCTCTTCACCCCTTCTTTAGGGGTCTTCTTTGTTTTTACGGGCTTCAGCTCCATCAGCTGTCCCCAAACTCTATCCTCCATATCTCTTGCTTCATCACTCTCTGCGAGTGCTGGCTCGGAATCGAGCCACACTTTGGCCTCTTCAAGCGCCTCTTCAAATTGAAGCGCCAATCTGCCTCTGGTTCTTTAGTCTACGATGTAGGTGGTTGTGGAATCCATGTCGACCCATCCGCCACCTACTTTGATATCAAGCTCACGACGTCCGTCCAAGGGTGGAGGGACAAATGGTTCTACATCTGTGATGAGAAGGCTAACGGTGAGCACTTCGGACTCGCGCCCTTCGATCCCACGACGCCGTGCAGGAGAATGCGCTCCTGGAAGAATGTAGTCATGCCTGGCAAATCCGCGGAGACAGATGTGCTGTACAGGCGCGTCTGCGACCTCGAGAGTCGCGTAGGCAAAGAGGAGGGAGGCTGCGCTATCATTCGCACTTGGCTGCGCCGTCGCGTCCAGCCTCAGCAGGCCAGAGTCCATCCAATGTTTCAGTGGGGTGGCGCTAATGATGCCACTCGCGTGTCTGCCGATGGCATGTCCGCGAGTGAGGTGGACAAGAGGGTTCGACTGGTCACCAAGTACACCGTCAAGGATGTACTCCCTAGTGAGCCAATTGTTCCTCCATTTGATGTTGCGAATCCTCCTCCTGAGGTATAGTTGTGCTACGCAGTAGCTAAATTTGTCGATTGCTTCTCTGTTGTTTACTTGCTTTTTGCTAAATTTGTTGTCTGTATGCAGGATTGGCCGGTACCACCTTGTATGCCCCCTCTCCCTGAGGGGATTATTCCTCGCGAGGCCTTGGAAGAGGACGAGTCGGAGTCGACTGTCCCTTCTGATGTGGAGGAGGAAGCCCCCGAGTCCGGTAGTCCGGAAACTCGCAAGCGTTCGCATAGCGAGGATGCCGACACGTCGTCTCCATCGACTCCGGAAGGTACATGTGTTGGTGCGGAGTCGCCGATACCTGCTATTCCTGTGAGCGCCGTGGCACCATCTTCTTGCAAGAAGATGTGATTGCCCAAGGAGTCCTCGTTGGAGTCAGGGGAGGCCACTTTTGACTTTGACAAGTTTGACTGGTAAGTTTTCTAGTTCACTTGTTCTTCTCTGTTTTGTCCTTGTTGGCTCGTCTTTAGGTTTGCCCTTTCTTGACTTGGTTTTTGTCTTGCAGTCAAGAGGCGTCGTCATCTTCTGGCGACGTCCAATTTTTGAAGGAATCAGGAGTGGCGACCTCAAGGGCCAAGGAAGAGTTCGAGCGTGCTCCTTCCCCTCCATTGGCGGCCCACTCCGGGCACAACTCTTCCAGCTCTCCTCATGCAAGGGAGCATTGAATGGTTGCCCGGATGACGGTACAACAGACATCTTCGAAGTCATTGGAGGACCATGTAAGTGTAGTTTTTCTCCTTTTTAGTGTTGCAGTCGATGTTATCTTTTGCCTCTGCTGATTCCTTGTTGTGCGATAGCTCCTTGTGAAGGAAGCCGTGCACTTGGCGGAGCAAGTGCTTGCGATGGGCCACCAGCATGCGATGCTGGAGATGCGTCATCGCGTGGTTGAAAGTGAGTGTCCTGCACTTCCTCTTCTTTTTCCTCTTCCCCTTTGATGTAGTCAACTGATAGTCAACTTTTGTTTGTCGTGTAGCTGAACATAATGCCCTATTGCATGACGCCGCCACCTTGGAGAAGACACTCGCCGCGGCTGTGAAGGGTCGCGACGAAGCAATCGCAGCGCGTGACGAGGCGCGGAAGCGTGAAGAGGATCTGCGTGCCTCCTTCGCAGCCAGGGAGAAGTTGTTCGAAGAACAACTGTTCTCAATTGCCAAGGCTCTCTCAAGTAGTTTGCTTGTGAACATTGTTATCCCTTTCTGCTTCGAATGTTTTTGCCGGTGGCGCTGATGTTTTTGTCCATGTGTGGATTTATGTACAGATGCTGGCGATTTGAGCTTCGACCCGCAGGCGCTTCGTCATGATGATGCTCTGGCAGGTGCACTATCAGCAGTCGAAGACCACAGCTCCGTCGAGCAGGACACGCTCGCCAAGGCCAAAAGCATACTCAGTCGCCTTCGGGAGGAGCTGATGCCCAAGGCAGAGCTAGTCGAGAATATAAACGAGCTGGTGGAGTCACTCGCTGGAGGTGTGCCTTCCAGCTTCAAGAACTCGCTCTGCGCGGCCGGCGCGTCCATGTCAATTGCCATGGTGCAGGCCCACGGTGTCGAAGGCGATGCCTGCTAATGTGGATGGCCAGCAGGTAGTCTTCGCTCCTTTCGCGGGTGCCTGTGACAAATATGGGTATCATCTCATAAATACTGTTGCGAAGTACTCTGAGGAGCTCCAACGTGCCAAGAAGGTGGCGAAAGCTTCGGCATCAGGGGCTGGCGGAAAGTCAGTGGCATCTGATACTGCCACGGACTCGATGAAGCCCCCGAAGCCGTCGAAGTCGATGAAGCTAGTCGCTCCTTACTAGTCTTTGTAATAGTTGACTAGTTTATGTCCTTTTGTTAAGAACATGCCTGCTAGCGAGTGTATCTGCTGATACTTTTGCTTGTCTTGAATGCATCTGAACCTTTTGCCGTTGTATTGATTTGGTTGTCTTGTTTGTTTCTATCTTGACTTGTGGTAGGGTTCATCGAGTGATCCTTTGAGGGAAACTCAGGACTCGCTGCCTCTTGATGATACTTTTGCACCGCCACGCTCCATGGTAGATGAGCTGTCCCTGCTCTCGCGACTGCGCGACCGCGTGAAGCAGTTCGAGCGTGAGTTGCCCATGCTCCGTGGTAACGCGGATGTGTGGAAGTCGAAGGCGGAGAAAGCTGCCGCCTGAGAGCAGTATCTGCTTGGCGAGGTGACGCAGTTGGGCGACCAATTCAAGTGTTAGTTTGCTTCCTCTCATCTTTCTGTGTAGTCACTTGCAGTGGTACGTTGTACTCATGTTGCTGTTGCTTCTTCGTGTAGTTGTCAGCACACGTCATCCGCAGGAGGAGAAGGATAGAATTGCCATTCGCATGCATGATCTCACCCAGGAGCAACTTCAAGAGAGTGGATACTTCTGGGTAGATCATGATCATGCGACTGCGCTGGCGACCCTGCAGGATCGTGCGTCGCGAGTGCTGCACTTTCTGAAGAAGTTGCAGTCATGCCTAAAGAACATTTATCGGGCGATGTTTCCTTTGGATGATACTCCATCAAGCTTGCTGACCCTCCTTGCCAAGTTTCAAGACCTGACCGCGGCTCGTGAGTGCGTGAGGCAATAGTTGGTGGCTGGTGCCAAGGCTGCCCTATCAATGGTGCAACTGCATAGGCCTGACGTAGATGTTGCGGCAATCGCGTCTGGGCCGCCTATACCACCAACGAGTTCTGCCTGGAATATGGTGCCGCACTACCAAGAGGTGGGTTGCCCGGCAGAAGAGATTGTCGACTTCTTTGAGGAACAAACCAACGTTCTCTTGCTGTAGTAGTAGTTTAGTTTGTATCATGCACATAAGTGTACTTGTGTTGTAAAATTCGTATAAATGTTGTAAATAATTTATTGTCGAATATGCATAAAGAGCTTTGTTAGCGTGAAGTGCGTTGCACTACGCGAGTCCTTTTCTGTAGCCTGGTCATGCTCTTATCTCAGTCCCTTGTCAACCTATCAGGTGCGTTGCAACTAGGTTGATGTTGTCTTAAGGGTTTCGATTGATGTACCAGCTACTCAGGATATCGCGTTTTGGTTCGAAGAACAGATGTATGTAGGGTGGCGCAGCCCCTGAGTACATAAATTGACAAAGTAAAGGAGAACACAGAGTTTTGGGGCACTTAGCTTTTATTTATTCGAAGAACAGTGCGAGGTACAATGTGTGGCTAAGTAGCCTTGGCTGAGTAGCCTTATTTGTAATGTAAAAGTAAAAGCGACTAGGGGTAGAAGCGTCACAGCTGTGCAACGTTCCAGGGGTTGGAGTATGCGACTCCTGTCTCTAAATCTTGAAGGCGATAGGTGCCACCTCGGATTACTTCTGTAATCATGTACGGTCCTTCCTAGGGGGACTCGAGCTTGAGGTGCTCCTGCTGCTTTAGTCGCAAGACTAGGTCGCCTTCGACGAAGGATCTGGGGCGAAGCCTCCTACTGTGGTAGTTGCGCAGGTTCTGCTGGTAGATCATGGATCTTTCTGCGGCGATTTCTGTTGCCTCGTCAAGGAGGTCGACGGAGTCTTCGAGTGCGATGGAGGACTCTTGTTCGCTGTAAGCGACCACGCGCGGAGCCTTGTATCGTACCTCGGTGGGTAGCACTGCCTCGGCTCCGTGCACCATAAAGAATGGCGTGTAGCCCGTGGCGCTGTTTGGAGTTGTACGTAGGATCCAGAGTATGGATTGCAGTTCGTCCGGCTAGCAACCCGCGACTTGTTCGAGTGGCCGAAGGAGTCGCTTCTTGATGCCGCCGTAGACGAGCCCGTTTGCTTTTTCCACCTGGCTGTTGGTCTGTGGATGCGCTACTGAGGCGTAGCTGATGTTGATCCCCAAGTTCTCGCAGAATTTTTGGAACTCCTTAGATGTGAAGTTCGTCCCGTTGTCGGTGATGATGCTGTGTGGCACTCCAAAGCGGTAGACAATGGACTCGAAAAACTTGACTGCGTTGTGCCCTGATTGGTTGGTGACTGGCATGGCCTCAATCCACTTGGTGAATTTGTCGACTGCGACCAAGAGGTAGACGTAGCCTCCTCGTGAGGACCTTGGAAGTTTGCCAACCATGTCGAGCCCCCATTGCGCGAAGGGTCAGGCCAATGGGATTGGCCCTAGCTCTACGCCCGGTGTGTGCGGCTTGTCCGCGAATCGCTGGCAAGCGTTGTATTTTTGGACGATGTCCTTGGCGTCACGCATGGCCGTAGGCCATTAGAATCCAGCTCGTAGAGCTTTCGCAACGAGGGCGAGACTGCCGGCGTGGTGCCCGCAGGTCCCCTCATGGATGTCGAGGAGAACTGCTCTTCCGTCGGCCGTGGAGACGCATTGTTGGAGTACTCCTGTGATGCTGCGTTTATACAGTTCGCCGTTGATAACGGCGAATGCCTTGGATCGCCGCGCGATGTGCCGTGTATCTGTCGGGTCGTCCGGTAGCCTCTTGCCGAGGAGGTACGTGATGTACGGCTGTGTCCAGGATTACTCGATCATCATGATGCTCATTGGTCCCTCGAGTCCTATGTCTAGCTCCAAGTCGTCGAGTGCCATTGGCTCATTGGGTGGCGTAGCCCCCGAGTCCGTTGCTGCGCTTGTTTTCTTCTATGCGGCATTTGGCTTGTTGGAGCGTTCGCAGATGCGCTCGAGAAATACCCTGGATGGTATGGGGGCGCAGGTAGAGCCTATGTTGGCGAGTGCGTCCGCCTCTTCGTTGCTTTCACGGCCTACGTGCCGCAGCTTGCAACAGTCGAAGTCTCCTTCGAGTGTGTCGTAGAGGTCGCGGTAAGCAGCTGCCGCCCTCCCACCAACGCCGGAGGAGCGCCGCCACCGCCAGTCGCCGCCCTCGGTAAGCAGCCGCCGCCCTCCCCCCTCGCCGACCGTCGGATCTAGATCCGACGGCTCCAGATCGGTCAACCGGCCTGGCCAATCACCTCGCGCTGCGTGGCAGCGCCACGTCGATGCCGCATCGCCACCGCGTCGCGTCACGCACGCCCGGCGGACCACTCACAGGCCGCCACGTGTCGCGCGCCTCTGGCCTTTTTTTTCTTTTAAAATAGGCAGAATTAGCCCCAATCTCGTAAAATTCATAGAAATTCGAATATCAGTCCAAAAATTGCGTATAATATACCGTTGCATTCATAGTTTCGAGTAGAACACAGAGCTACAATAATATTACTGTTTTGCCACAGCAATCTTGCAGTAGAATTAAAAGTTTAGATTGGAGTATTTTAATTCGAGAAAATTATCCGTAGCTCCGTTTTAGTTGATTCTTGTTGCGTTGGCTTTGTATCATCGAGATCTTCTGTAAAAAATTGTCATATCTTGCTTAGGCTGTTCAGATCTGTCTCGAGGAAGATTAGAGTTATGGATCTAGTTTCGAGCTTGGTAAATTAGGGTTTAACCCAAAATACATAAAATCTGTGGGAATACAATTCTAATGGCATCCCCAACTCAACAACACCCCTGGTTAAAACCCTTGGTCGAAATCAAATCCATCCTTCCATATTACCATGTTGCATGCATGCATATTCGACTTCGTGACTTTGTTTTGTGCAAATTGTGATTGGATCCATGTTTGTTTCGTTAGATTGCTCGGAGTGTGCTGAGGAGTATTGTTGTGTAGATTGCTGCTCGGATCAAGGCAAGTTACACCACTTGTTCATATTTATGTCCCAGTTTTTACTATGCATGTTCTACTCTTCAAAATTCTGTAGTATGCATGTGTAGGATTTTGGTAGATTTTCTTAGTACTATTTTGCAAGTGCGGTCTTGTAGTATGCCATGAGTAGTTCCATACTTAGGATCTTCTATCCCAATAGGTTATCCTGTTTTTCTAAGTTATGCATGCTATGCTATATATTTATCTATATCAAGTATCGCTGGGAGGGTTCGAAAAACTCAAAATTTTCTAAGTACGAGAGCTCTCTCGAGCGAACTTTTCTCCTCCAAAACCCCCTTCAAAATAAAACTAAGTTTTCTTCTGGGCGGAATGGTTGTCGGGACAACGAGTGAGATTTTGGTGGAGGACGGCCGCCCAGGAATCAAAGAAGTCTGCCATGTTTCAGAATTCAGAAGCTTCCCGTGCAACCACAATACATATGGGCTCTGTCTTGGCTTAGTACTTAGTGGGAAACCTCACCGGGGTACCAACATTTGGAGGTTCTTGGCACGGTTGGATCCAGCTGGTAGAGGGGCTACTAAGGGAAGGCTTCGCCATGGTCTTGTCTGTAAAAGGGCTTGATCATGGATTGTGGGGAAAGTGCACAACCTCTCGAGAGTATTGCAATCTGATCGATCAGCCGTGTTCACGGAAACAGAACAACGTTGAGCATCTGAAGGATGGAGCCTCTGGAAGATCTTCCCCTCTCTCTTTTCCAAACTTAACGTTTTATAAACACCAGGGCGTGAGTAATATCGCCATTGGGTGGGATTTTGGGAACTTGGTGCGTAATATCCAAGTGCTAGGTTGATTTGGGCACTTGGTGAGTAATATCCACGTGTTCCATTCAACCCTATACTACTTATCAAAGTTTACAAAGTAGGGAAAACTTTCCTCCTCTTTTCTTATTACACTGGTAAAATTGGCTTTACGCAAATGAACCCCAGAGCCTACTCTTAGCCATGCATGTAGAGATAGTCTTACTCTTTCCTTGGTGTAATTTGCCAATACATTCAAAGTATTGACCCAACTTGTTGGCTGCACGTCTTATGTGCAGAATCCGAAGATTGAAAGGTGCGTAGGGATCGCAGGTCTTCACGCAGCTAGCCTAAGGCGTTGATGGACTCACGTTTTATTTAGTTTCTGCTCTTTTGTTTGAGCTAGCTACGAGGTATGCAAGTTGTAATAACTATACTCTGGATTATTCGTGTAATAATGACTTGTGTTTTACATGATATTCATCGACTGTGAAGTGCTAGCTATTGATCTAGGGACTAGCATGTTAATCACAGGGGCTTAGGATCCTTAACGATCCGAGGTCGCAACAGATGGTATCAGAGCCCAAAGTTTCCTGTAGGACGTGACCCCTAGGATTGGAAACCACCTTTACCATGTGTGTTATGCTTTCTATATTCTTCTAAGTTATTTGTACTCTTCTAGTATTTCTCTCCCTTATCACCCTGTGCCTAATTTTTATCTCCTAACCTAAAGATGACGGCCTTCTACTACGACACCGCCGAAGACATCAAGTGCCTGCGCTTCGGGGAATGCCTTCTAGACATCATCAAGACACTGCAGTTACCCATGCCATCAATCAAGGGAAGCGAGTTGAGGAAGATGCACAAGGAAGGATGCTGGGCAATTGAAGTCATCCAACCAGGGCGCAGTCAGATAGAACCCAAGACGGAGGCCATTGTACTCAACGTCACCAGCGACTCCAAGGAGAAAGGACATAGCATTTGCTTGCAGGAGCTCATTGGACGCCTTTGTGGACGCCACCATGAAGAGGTTGAAGGCAACTACATCAAACTCTTTGGAAGACGTGATGAGAAGGGAGTTCCAATTGAGTTAACCCTAGAGGAAAGGAAGACATGCAAGCGTCGAAGAATCCAATATCAAGACTTGGAGTTCCACATCAATGACCTTCAGAAGGGGAGCTTCCTTGAGATCGTGAGGAATGACGAGCTTTGTGCCCTAGTCAAGGAGAAGGACGAGAAGATCGAAGAGCTGGAAGAGAAGATCAAGTCCCTAGGAGGGGAGCTCACCGCCCAAGACAAAAGGTTCGCTAATCAAGAGAAGAGGGTGCAAGATAAGAACAAGAAGATTAGAGAACAAAGTCTAGTGCTCGCAAAGAACGAGATGGAGTTCAAGAACCTTGCCACAATGTTTAAGGACCTACGAGCAGCCAAGAGGAGCTTGGAGGAGAAGATCACGCCCGTGACTATGGGGTCAAGTTTGATCAAGAAGCTACAGAAGGAGAAGAAGGAACTCCGAGCGAAACTGGAAGCTGCTACCCAGGAACTGCAAGAGGTGAAGGAACTTCAAGGAAGGCTCGAAGCTGCAACACCGGAGCCACAGGAGATGAAGGAACTTCAAGAGAAGCTTGAAGCCACGACGAGGGACATGGATCTATACAAATCACTGCTGGAAAAGGAAGGCTTCATCATTGAGGATGAGGAAGTGGATGATGAGTAGAGCAGTTGGACCACCATTAGTTCTATAGTCGAACGTTATTCGAGATTGTAATGAGTACCAAAAATCTTATATTGGTTAGTTAAACTTGGTTGAGTGTGTGGAATTTTGTGACATGTGTGTCTTGCGTGTGTTTTTCTTGTTTACATAAGGGTAGGAGTTTATTCCTTAGACTTTCTATCTATTTCTTAACTTGTCTCCCAAACCCTCCAGATGGCGAGACGCGGAAACAACAATAACAACATGCCCCCAGAGATAGCGCAACTTCTGAACTACCAGAATCAGTTGATCCAACTCCTCACTCAAAACATGCAAAACAACAACAACAACCCGCCACCTCCGCCACCCCCACCGCCTCAACAGGATCGCTTGACTCGATTCTTGAGGTTGAACCCTCCAACCTTCTCAAGTAGTGCTGAGCCAATTGTGGCAGACGACTAGCTCCGCACCATCAACAAGAAGTTAGACACTGTCCAAGTTGTTGGAGCTGATAGGGTGCGCTTTGCCGCGCACCAACTTGAGGGACCAGCTGCTGAATGGTGGGATAACTACCAGGTCACCCACCCCGATATTGAAGCTAGCACCTGGAACCAGTTTGAAGCGGCCTTTCGTACCCATCACGTAGCCACGGGAGTCATGTCACTTAAGAGACGTGAGTTCCGCGACTTGAAACAACTACACCGCTCTGTCTCCGAGTATGGGGACCTTTTTAACAAGCTGGCACGTTATGCACCTGATGATGTATCCACTGATGCCAAGAGACATGAGGAGTTCTTAAGGGGACTTAATGATGAAATATCTATTCAGCTTGTGGCTCTGAAGTTTGATAACTATCAGGAACTTCTGGACAGGGCAGTCGTAGTTGAAGCAAAGCAAAGGAGTATAGAGAACCGGAAGAGAAAGTCCACCTCACACAAGCACAACTCTGCCCCATATCAGAAGCAACGCACTTCGTCACCACAACCCCACAACCATAATGGCCACAACCACAATGGTCATCGTCATGGAGGACATAACCACAATGGCCAAAAGCACTGCAATGGAAATGGCAATGGGAAGGATCTGAGTGAAGTGACATGCTTCAAGTGTAACAAGACAGGGCACTATGTGACTACCTGTCCCGAAAAGGCGAAGAATGGGAATGGCAATGGAAACGGCAACGGACACAACCATAGCAATGGTAATGGAAATGGGAAGAAGCCAAACCCGTTCGTTAAAGCCACGGTGAATCATGTCTCCATGGAGGATGCTCGTGAGGCACCTGACTCCGTGATCGGTAAGGTCAAGCTTAACTCCACACCTGCAGTTGTTCTTTTTGATACTGGTGCATCGCATTCATTCATATCAAGGGTATTTGTGGATAGAGGCAAGATACCTACAGAGACTATTAGTACTCCCCTAAGGGTAAGTTCTCCTGGAGGAGAAATAGTGGCAAACTCTGGATGCCGTGGGTTAGAACTAAGAATTGGGGCGCACACCTTTCCCACCAGCCTAGTTGTTCTGGAATCACAAGGCTTAGACATAATTTTGGGCATGAATTGGATGACCGAGTATGAGGGAGTCACAGATTGTGCCAGGACTATCGCACTCACGACTCCGGAAAAGAAAAGGATCTGCTTTAAGTCAACTTTCGCACTCAAAGGAAGTATGGTGAACTCTCTTAAGGGGGTTAGTTTGGAGGATGTGCCAATTCTGAAGGAGTATCCAGATGTGTTTCTGGAAGAATTGCCAGGGATGCCTCCCGACCAAGACATCGAGTTTCTCATTGACTTGATGCCAGGTACTGGACCAATAGCAAAGAGACCATACAAGATGGATGTGGATGAATTGAAGGAACTCAAGAAACAGCTTAGAGAGCAATTGGACAAAGGCTTCATTCAACCAAGTGCGTCATCTTGGGGAGCACCTGTCTTATTCGTTGAGAAGAAGGATAAAACCAAGAGACAAGTCGTGGACTATCGTTCATTGAATGAAGTGACAATCAAGAACAAATACCCTCTACCCAATATTAACGACCTGTTTGACCAATTAAAGGGAGCTAGTGTGTTCTCTAAGATTGATCTCCGATCAGGTTACTTTCAGTTGTAGATCCGAGAACAGGATGTACCCAAGACAACCTTCACCACAAGATATGGATTGTATGAATACACCGTGATGTCGTTTGGCTTAACCAATGCCCTAGCTTACTTCATGACTATGATGAACAAGGTGTTCATGGAGTACTTAGATAAGTTTATTATGGTATTCATTGATGACATACTCATATACTCCAAGGACGAGAAGGAACATGAGAGGCACCTGCGCCTAATCATGGAAAAGTTAAGGGAACACAAGTTGTATGCTAAATTTAGCAAATGTGAGTTCTGGTTGAAAGAAGTGGGTTTCCTTGGCCATATTGTGTCGGCTAAAGGAGTTGCCGTGGACCCAAGTAAGGTAGATTCCGTGACAGAATGGGAGTCTCCTAAGAATGTGGGTGACATTAGGAGTTTCCTGGGCCTTGCGGGGTATTACCGAAGATTCATTGAAACCTTTTCCAAGATAGCAAAGCCCATGACAGAGTTGCTGAAGAAAGAGAAGATGTTCCAATGGACCGAGGCTTGTGAAGCAAGCTTTCAGGAATTAAAGAAGCATCTAGTAACAACACCAGTTTTGTGTCTCCCTGACATCCCAAAGGACTTCCAGGTCTATTGTGACGCTTCCCGGCAGGGACTGGGTAGTGTTCTGATGCAAGATGGAAAAGTAGTGTCTTACGCCTCCCGGCAACTTAAGCACCATGAGAATAACTACCCCACGCATGATTTGGAACTAGCTTCAGTTGTGCATGCGCTCAAGGTATGGAGACACTACCTAATGGGCAAACATTGTGATGTGTTCACGGATCACAAGAGTCTCAAGTATATCTTTCACTCAAAAGGAGTTAAATATGAGGCAAAGGAGATGGCTTGAGCTCATCAAGAACTATGACTTGGACCTGCAGTACCATCCTGGAAAGGCCAACGTTGTGGCTGACGCCTTAAGCCGGAAAGTCTATGTAAATGGACTTACCGTGGGAGAACTTCCAAATGATTTGTGTGAACAATTCAAGGACCTTAGGTTGGAAATAGTTCCGGAAGGATACTTAGCCACTATGGAGATAGTGCCAACGCTTCTGGACCAAATCAAAGAGGCCCAGAAGGGGGACAAAGAGTTGGAATAAATAAGAGCTAATATAAGCAAAGGCAAAGCAAAAGGGTTTCATACGGATGAACAAGGAACACTTTGGTATGAGAAACGACTGTGCGTTCCCGTTGACCCTGATATCAGGAAGCTCACGATTCGCCTTACTCAATTCATCCCGGTAATACAAAGATGTACATGGATGTGAAAGATAGGTTCTGGTGGAACAACATGAAAAGAGAAATTGCTGAATATATCTCCTTGTGTGACGTGTGCAACAGAGTCAAGGCCGAACATCAAAAACCAGCAGGACTGCTGCAGCCATTACCTGTGCCCGATTGGAAGTGGGACAAGGTAGGCATGGATTTTATCACAGGACTACCGCAGACTCGTTCTGGGCATGACTCCATCTGGGTAGTGGTCGACCACTTCACAAAAGTGGCCCACTTTATTCCCGTAAAGACCACCTATACGAGTGCTAAAATTGCCAAGATTTATATGTCAAAGATCGTAAGTCTTCACGGAGTGCCCAAGGGGATTGTTTCTGATAGAGGTACCCAATTCACCTCTAAGTTTTGGCGACAGCTACACGAGTCTCTAGGGACACGACTGGAGTTTAGTACTGCCTTCCACCCGCAAACCGATGGACAAACGGAAAGAGTTAATCAGATCTTGGAGGACATGTTAAGAGCCTGTGCACTGGACTATGGGTCTAGTTGGGATGAAAATTTGCCATATGCGGAATTCTCATACAATAACAGCTACCAAACTAGCATCAAGATGGCCCCTTTTGAAGTTCTATATGGCAGAAAGTGTAGGACTCCGCTTCTATGGAGTGGGGTTGGTGAACGGAGTTTGTTTGGACCTGAACTGATCCAGGATGCCGAAGAGAAGGTGAGGCAGATTCAAGACAGGTTAAAAATAGCCCAATCCAGACAAAAGAGTTATGCTGACTCCAAGCGCTGGGATGTGACTTATGAAGTGGGAGACCGCGCGTACCTCCGAGTTTCACCACTACGAGGAGTTAAGAGATTCGGAATCAAGGGTAAGTTAGCACCCCGATTCATATGGCCCTACAAAATCTTGGGTCGCAGAGGGGAAGTTGCCTATCAGTTAGAATTACCCGAAATGTTAACAGTTCACGATGTTTTCCATGTGTCGCAACTAAAGAAGTGTCACCCAGAAATGGCTGAAACCCCACTAAAGGATACAGTTCCATTGGAAGAAGTTCAATTGGAAAACGATCTCACCTATGAGGAAAAACCCACCAGGATTTTAGAAACAGCCGAGAGAATCACTCGTACCAAGACTATCAGATTCTGCAAAGTTCAGTGGAATCACCATTCCGAGGAAGAAGCCACGTGGGAACGTGAAGAAGATCTGAAGAAAGAACACCCACACCTATTTGTTAACCAACCTGAATCTCGGGGACGAGATTCTTCTTAAGGGGGGTAGGTTTGTAACATCCCAAATTTTGTAATTTCAGATGTTACTAGTAAGCATGCTTCATATTATTGCATCATGGCATCACATATCGAAAATTTTGCATCAGGTATTTTCTCAAACCCCATAGTCAATTATAGACAAAAGGGGGTAAAAAGCTTTTAAACCTTTTCAATCACCAAAAATCTTGCAAAAGGGTTATTTTATAGTTCTATTCTAACCCTCTCCTTTTTACAAATTTTTAGAGACCAATTTCGTCTAATCCGGAGCCCGTTTGCAAAAGTTATCAAACAAATAGCAATTCAGAAATTATTAAAAGAATATTAAAAAAAACCTAATCTAACTGGGCCGGCCGAGCCAGCCCGGGGCTACCTGCCGCCCGCCTGGCCGGGTGGGCGACGCGCACCCGGCTCGCTAGCCACTAGCAGCCAGCCGCCAGCCCGCCCCGCGCCCGCAGCCGCTGACAGGCGGGGCCCGCCTGTCAGCCGCCTCCTCCCCGAGTCCGAGTCGAGCCCGACGCCGCCGCCGCCAGCGCAACCACCGCCGACGATTCCGGGGCGGACTCTGCGACCCCCGCGCCAAGTTTCCGCCCCTATATAAGACGGGCACGCCTCCCCAGGCAAACCCTAATTTTTCTCCGCCGTCGCCGCCGAGCCGGCGCCGATTGCTTGCCGGAGCACCGGCGCCTCCACCGCCAGCAGCCGCCGCCCGCCGTCGCCTTGGGAAGGGGGGACCGCCACCGCCCCCGGAAACGCGACCGCGACGAGGAGCCGGTCCCCGTCGTCTAGCTCGCCGGGCCGGAAGAGCATCGCTGCCGCCGCCGACCAACGCCGGAGGAGCGCCGCCGTCCGCCGCCACCGCCAGTCGCCGCCCTCGGTAAGCAGCCGCCGCCCTCCCCCCTCGCCGACCGTCGGATCTAGATCCGACGGCTCCAGATCGGTCAACCGGCCTGGCCAATCACCTCGCGCTGCGTGGCAGCGCCACGTCGATGCCGCATCGCCACCGCGTCGCGTCACGCACGCCCGGCGGACCACTCACAGGCCGCCACGTGTCGCGCGCCTCTGGCCTTTTTTTTCTTTTAAAATAGGCAGAATTAGCCCCAATCTCGTAAAATTCATAGAAATTCGAATATCAGTCCAAAAATTGCGTATAATATACCGTTGCATTCATAGTTTCGAGTAGAACACAGAGCTACAATAATATTACTGTTTTGCCACAGCAATCTTGCAGTAGAATTAAAAGTTTAGATTGGAGTATTTTAATTCGAGAAAATTATCCGTAGCTCCGTTTTAGTTGATTCTTGTTGCGTTGGCTTTGTATCATCGAGATCTTCTGTAAAAAATTGTCATATCTTGCTTAGGCTGTTCAGATCTGTCTCGAGGAAGATTAGAGTTATGGATCTAGTTTCGAGCTTGGTAAATTAGGGTTTAACCCAAAATACATAAAATCTGTGGGAAATCAATTCTAATGGCATCCCCAACTCAACAACACCCCTGGTTAAAACCCTTGGTCGAAATCAAATCCATCCTTCCATATTACCATGTTGCATGCATGCATATTCGACTTCGTGACTTTGTTTTGTGCAAATTGTGATTGGATCCATGTTTGTTTCGTTAGATTGCTCGGAGTGTGCTGAGGAGTATTGTTGTGTAGATTGCTGCTCGGATCAAGGCAAGTTACACCACTTGTTCATATTTATGTCCCAGTTTTTACTATGCATGTTCTACTCTTCAAAATTCTGTAGTATGCATGTGTAGGATTTTGGTAGATTTTCTTAGTACTATTTTGCAAGTGTGGTCTTGTAGTATGCCATGAGTAGTTCCATACTTAGGATCTTCTATCCCAATAGGTTATCCTGTTTTTCTAAGTTATGCATGCTATGCTATATATTTATCTATATCAAGTATCGCTGGGAGGGTTCGAAAAACTCAAAATTTTCTAAGTACGAGAGCTCTCTCGAGCGAACTTTTCTCCTCCAAAACCCCCTTCAAAATAAAACTAAGTTTTCTTCTGGGCGGAATGGTTGTCGGGACAACGAGTGAGATTTTGGTGGAGGACGGCCGCCCAGGAATCAAAGAAGTCTGCCATGTTTCAGAATTCAGAAGCTTCCCGTGCAACCACAATACATATGGGCTCTGTCTTGGCTTAGTACTTAGTGGGAAACCTCACCGGGGTACCAACATTTGGAGGTTCTTGGCACGGTTGGATCCAGCTGGTAGAGGGGCTACTAAGGGAAGGCTTCGCCATGGTCTTGTCTGTAAAAGGGCTTGATCATGGATTGTGGGGAAAGTGCACAACCTCTCGAGAGTATTGCAATCTGATCGATCAGCCGTGTTCACGGAAACAGAACAACGTTGAGCATCTGAAGGATGGAGCCTCTGGAAGATCTTCCCCTCTCTCTTTTCCAAACTTAACGTTTTATAAACACCAGGGCGTGAGTAATATCGCCATTGGGTGGGATTTTGGGAACTTGGTGCGTAATATCCAAGTGCTAGGTTGATTTGGGCAATTGGTGAGTAATATCCACGTGTTCCATTCAAGCCTATACTACTTATCAAAGTTTACAAAGTAGGGAAACTTTCCTCCTCTTTTCTTATTACACTGGTAAAATTGGCTTTACGCAAATGAACCCCAGAGCCTACTCTTAGCCATGCATGTAGAGATAGTCTTAGTCTTTCCTTGGTGTAATTTGCCAATACATTCAAAGTATTGACCCAACTTGTTGGCTGCACGTCTTATGTGCAAAATCCGAAGATTGAAAGGTGCGTAGGGATCGCGGGTCTTCACGCAGCTAGCCTGAGGCGTTGATGGACTCAAGTTTTATTTAGTTTCCGCTGTTTTATTTGAGCTAGCTACGAGCTATGCAAGTTGTAATAACTATACTCTGGATTATTCGTGTAATAATGACTTGTGTTTTACATGATATTCATCGACTGTGAAGTGCTAGCTATTGATCCAGGGACTAGCATGTTAATCACAGGTACTTAGGATCCTTAACGATCCAAGGTCACAACATTCAGTGCGTCACACTCATGCATCGTTTGGTTGACGACCAACTTAGAGTCACCGTATATGATGAGCCTCTTGGCGCCGCAGGGTTTTGCCATCCTCATCCCGTGCAACAGGGCCTCGTATTCAGCCTCGTTGTTGGAGGCTGTGAACTGCATTCACATGATATACTTCAGCTTGTTCCCTTGAGGTGATGTCAGTATGACACCTGCGCCTGCTTTGTCCTTCCGCTTGGACCCGTCGAAGTGCATTGTCCAGAGGTAGGACATGTCTGGTTTGTCCAGGAGCTGGTTCTCCATCCAGTGCACGAGGAAGTCAGGGAGAACTTGCGACTTGATTGCATCGTGCTTTTTGTATGTGATGTCTCGTGGAGACAATTCTATTCCCCAAAGCGCGACTCGCCCCGTGGCATTGGGGTTATTTAGGATGTGCCCCAACGGGGCGTCGTTGACCACCACAATTGGGTGTTCTTGGAAGTAATGGCGCAGTCGCCGGGCGGTCATGAAGACACCGTACGCCAGTTTCTGGTAGTGCGGGTACCGCTGTTTTGTTGGTGTGAGGACCTCGCTGAGGTAGTATACTGGGCGTTGTACGCCGTGGACCTTGTTTTCCTCAGCTCGCTCGATGACGAGCGCCGTGTTGACCACCTGGTTGGTGGCGTAGATATACAGCAACAGTGGTTCCCTTTCTCGTGGGGTCACCATCATTGGCGAAGTGGTTAGCAGGCACTTGAGGTCGTCGAATGCTTCTTGCACTTCATTGGTCCACTCGAATTTTTCAACTTTGCGGAGGAGCTGGTAGAAGGGCAGCGCCTTTTCACCCATTCGACTGATAAATCGACTAAGGGCCGCGATTCGTCCAGCCAGCTGCTGAACGCCCCTTATGTTTTTCGGCTTTTCCATGGCCAGGATGGCTTTTATCTTCTTCGGGTTTGCCTCAATTCCCCTCGCGGAAATGAGATATCCGAGTAACTGCCCAGATGGTACGCCGAAGGCGCATTTGTCCGGATTGAGCTTGATCCGGTAGCGGTCGAGGTTGGTGAAGGTTTCGTGCAAATCGTCGATTAGGGAGGCTTCCTCCTTGGTCTTGATTACTATGTCGTCGACATAGACTTGAATGTTGCAGCCCAGTTGTTCCTTGAGGCAAGCCGGCATGCACCGTTGGTAGGTGGCTCCCGTGTTTTTTAGCCCGAAGGGTATTGTGTTGTAGCAGAATACACCAAAGGGCGTTGTAAACACTGTTTTCTCTTGATCTTCCTCCTTCATTCGAATTTGATTATAGCCTGAGTAGGCGTCAAGGAAGCAGAGGCGCTCGCATCCCGCAGTGGAGTCGATGATCTGGTCGGTGCGCGGCAATGGGCAGTGGTCCTTTGGGCAGTGCTTGTTCAGAGAGGTGAAGTCCATGCACATCCGCATGATATCCGTGTCCTTTTTTGGTACCCGCACGGTGTTGGCGAGCCAAGTGCTTTCCTTGATCTCGCGTATGAACTTGGCCTCAAGGAGTCTGTTGATCTCCATTCCAACTGCCTGCGCTCGTGGCTCAGACAATCGCCGAATTGTTTGTTTGACTGGCCTTGGGTCGGGGTTGACGTTGAGTGCGTGCTCGGCGAATTCCCTGGGAACTCCTGGCATGTCCGCAGGACACCAGGCGAAAATTTCCCAATGCTCATGGAGGAATTCGACGAGCGCGAGTTCCTATGCGGGACTCAAGTTGTTGGCGATGAGGGCCGTCTTGGCGGGATCCGATGGGTGGACTTGCACTTTCTTTGTGTGCACCGATGAGTCGAAGGAGAGATCAGGTGAGCTTGGCCAGCTCAGGGGAGGCAGACTGTTGTCTGTTGTCTCCTTTAGTCTCGCGAGTTCCTCCTGCATGCCGAAGGACTAGGAAATTCTGTTGAATTCCCTGTTGCAACTGTCAGATCGCTCGAAGCTCCCTTTGATCGTGATGACGCCATTGGGACCTGGCATTTTCATCTGCAGGTAGGCATAGTGGGGCACTGCCATGAACCTAGCGAACGCGACGCGTCCTAGGATGCAGTGGTACTGTGAGGGCCAGTCGACGACCTCAAAGTCGATGCATTCGCGCCGGAAGTTCTTCGGCGTGCCGAAGATGACATCGAGGTTGATTTTGCCTAGGAGGTACATGCCTTTCCCTGGAACGATACCGTGGAGCGTTGTGTCCGAGGCCTCCAGGCCAGTTAGAGGGATCCTCATTGCTTGCAAGGTACTCGTGAATATAAGGTTGATGCCGCTTCCGCCGTCCATGAAGACGTGGCTCATGTCGAAGCCTCCGATTTGCGCCTCGAGTACGAGGGGGCAATGGCCTGGACGGGGTATCTGAGGCGGATGGTCACGTTTGTCGAAGGTGATGCATGACTCGCTTCCACTGAGGTACTCAGTGGTAGAGGGTGGCGAGTGTGTGGCCAAGTTGACTTGGCGAGTGATGGCCTTCTGCACCCTATTGGAGGGGCGTCCCTTTTGGATCATCATGGTGCCCATGGCTCGTGGGTACGGCTCGCCTCCGTGGTGCTGGTCCGATGCGGCTGCATTCGGGGGTGGCCCAGGTGGTGGTGGCGGTGCGCCATGTGCCACGGCGCCTGGAGCGGCTCCATAGCCTCTATCGACTGCATTGCGGTTCATTCGAACCAATCCCTCATGTAGCTTGAGGAACTCGCGGCAATCCTTGAGGAGGTGGCTGGATTTCCTCTTGCCATCATGCTTGTCGATGTAGAAGTGTACCGTACATGGCCCGAACAGTTTGTCCTCAATGGAGTTCGCGGGTGCTTTATCACGAGTGCGGCGTTGCCAAACTTGCGTGGTTTTCCCGGAGTCGCGGTATCCGCCGCTACGGTATCCGCGGTTGCGGTTATCGTCGCGTCTATCAGCGTAGCCAGCCGCGACCATGTTGACCTCGTCGCGGTCATTGTAGATGCGCATGCGGCGCTTGCCTCGGCGGCCGCGTCTGCGTTCGAGTTCCGCTTCCTCGTTGGAGTGAACACGATTCTTCACTGAATCTTCTCCATCGGCCCACTGATTCGCGATCTCCATCAGGTGGTCGATGGTCTGGAGCTTTGAGCGGCCCAGCTCCTCCCTGAGTTCTAGGCGGCGGACGCCACCGTTGAATGCGTCAATCGCGCGATCTTGCAAGATGTTCTCTGCGGAGTTCTTGATGATGGACCACCTTTGGATGTAGGAGCGCAGTGATTCGCCAGATCTTTGCTGGCAGCATCTCAGCTCTTTGATTGATGCGGGCCTCTTGTATGTGCCCTTGAAGTTGCGCACGAAGCTGTAAACCAGCTCATCCCAACTGCGAATGGATCCGCGTGGGAGGTTGTTGATCCATGCTCGGGCGGCGCCCTACAGCTGTAGCTGCAAGCATTGCATGGCCGTGCTTCGACTGCCTCCGTGGAGCCTGATGGAGGAGATGTGGTCCTCCAACCAGATCTTTGGGTCCTGTAGGCCGTCAAACTTCGGGTTCTCTGACAGAAGTTTAAACCCTTTAGGCATTCGCTTTTGCCTAATGGATCTGCTGAAGCATCTGGCGCCACAGAGCTCCACATCTTCTTCTTCCGTGTTAGTTGACCGAGCATGTCGTGCCCTTGATTTGTCGATCTTGCGCTGCGTGAGATCGTCACGCGCATCATAGTCACGGTCGTGTCGCCGTGAGCGGCGGCGTCGAGACAGGTCGTGACTGCCATTGCTGGACGAGGGCGAGGAGTAGCGCTTTGCTAGCTCTTTGCCCTTCTTTGGCTCTGGTGTTGGCTCCTTGTCGAGGGCGGCCTCGATTAATCCCAAGACCGCGATCGTAGATCGGTGCATGGCGGTTCGGGGATCTCCAGCCGGTGGCTGGTTGTTAAGGAGGTACATGGTGCCCGCTGTTACCGCAGCCTGCGGCGTCTTAGGGACCACGCTGCCTCGTGTGTCGACTGTCATAGAGCCGAAGTCGAGGACTTTTGCGGCTTCTATGCGTTCTTGCTCAATGAGATGGGCCATCCGAGACTGCCTTTTCTTGGCAAGGTACTCGTTGCCTCTTGAGGAGGATCCTCCGTAGGAGGAGAGCCCAGCGCGACAAAGGCTCGACTCGTCTGCCGCCTTTTTGCGCGCCTCGAGCTGCGCGATTGTTTGTACTTGGAGCTTGAATTCTTCCTTCAGGAGCCAGTGATAGCCCATCAACAGCTTTTGCGGGGATCCGAAGGGTAGAGGGGTGCCTCGTAGGGCCTCGCGGCAGCGAGCCCATTCTTGCTCGTTGAGCTTGATCATGACGTGTTCGCCGGTTTGCTCATTTACTATAGTTGGAGGTTCGACTGCTCCTCCATTGTCAACGGGGATGCGATTGCCACCGTTACCACCGTTGCCGCCATTGCCACCGTTGTCGCGATTGGCAGAGGTATCGCCTGCGTTGATGACGACGCACATGAAGTGATTGGGGAAGCTGCTGCTTCCACAACTCTCAGATCCGGAACCGTAGGTTCCATATTCAGTGGCCAGATCGCTTAGATCGGAGTCGCGACTGCTGTCGCTGATCGTGTTCTTGACTACTGTCGGGGCGTTGAACTCACTGAGGGTGGAGATCGATGGAGGGAACCATGATGCTGGGGCAATCGCCGGCGCTGTCGGCTGATCAAGCATGCGAAGCGTGCCCACCTGACCAACTTGGAAGCGGAAGCTCCCGATCGCCAGGCTGATTCCGTTGCCCACGGACTCGAAGGCCGGGCGAGTGGCCGGCGTGTGGACGGTGAAGTCGAACGCGCCGAAGAGCTGGCGAGTCTCTGCTGTTGCGGCGTTGTAGATCGTAGTTGATGGAGCCGAAGAAGCCGCGACATCAGCACTCCCAATTCCCACAGACGGCGCCAATTGACGAGGGTTTAAGTCGTCAATGCCCATTGTTATGGACATGGGTTTTGGAGAAGGAGGGAGCGCTGGAGACATCTATCGGCTAGCAAACAAGCACACAGGGGACAAAGATTTACCCAGGTTCAGGCCTTGTAGAGGTCCCTACTCCTGCTTGTTTGCTCGTAGAATTATCGAAGGAACCGAAGGTTACAATGGTGCGCAGATGCAATCTGGCGAGGGTTGTGGAAACTAGGGTTGTGTGTGTCCTCCTCGCCGCCCCCTCCTAGCCTTTATATCGATAGGCTAGGTCCCGGGTAGTAGGTCGAGTCAGTTACAAATTAGGGGTTTCCCCTTCAAACTTTCTATCTTTTAGCTTCTTCTTGTTCTTCAAGCAATCGAGAGTCCGTAGGTTACTCGAATCCTTCGTTTGGGCCTTGGCGACACCATGGGCCTGTACGTATTTAGACCGCATATACCAAGCTCGAGTACCTGAGGGTATACCCATGTCAGCTAGACTTTGAGAAGGCTTTTTATAAAGTAGAACACTCAGTCATTATTGATATCTTAAAACAAAAAGGATTTGGAGATAACTGGTGTGGATGGATTTGGCAACTACTAAATTCTGGTATTTCTGGTGTCCTTCTGAATGGAGTTCCAGGCAAATATTTGAAATGCAAAAGAGGTGTGAGGCAGGGAGATCCCCTTTCTCCCTTGCTTTTTGTGCTAGTTGCTGATTTGCTCCAATTAATCCTTAATGAAGCTCAGCATCTACAACTCATTCAGTCGCCTATACATGTTAATTACTCAAATGACTTACCAGTCATCCAATATACCAATGATACATTATTAGTGATTACGGCAGATCTCTCCCAATTGCAGCACCTCAAAACCATCCTTGTTGAATTTGCAATCTCTACTGGGCTCAGACAAATTTTCACAAATCTAATATCTACCGCATCAATGTGACTAATGAAACTTTGGTGGAGTTAGGTGAAGCACTCCACTGCCAGATTGGGATTTTTCCATTTACCTGTCTTGGTTTACCAATGGGCCTATCTAAACCCAAAATGGAACACTTCCTTCCACTATTTACTAGAGTTCAAAAGAAACTCCTAACTTGTTCTGATTTTCTAACGCAAGTTGTGAATACAGAATTATGAACTCAGTCTTGTCTTCACTCCCTTTATTTTACTTAATCTCTTTAAAAGTCTATAAAGGGGTTATTGAACAGGTGGATAAATACGGAAGACATTGCCTGAGAAAAAAGGGAAAATCTCTCAAAATTGCCCCACACTTTCTAGTTGGCAGCTAATATGCAGACCCAAAAATAAAGGTGTCTTGGGAATTATTGACCTTGAAATTCAGAATAATTGCTTACTGGTGAAGTTCCTTGACAAATTCTTCTATCAAGGAGACACTCCTTGGGTACATCTTGTTTGGGAAAATTATTATGACTCAGCCCTTCCTCCAGCAAAAATGGTAATTACTCCTTCTGGTGGAAAGATTGTGTGAAATTAATTCCTGAGTATAAATCCCTGGTCTCTTGTCATATCAAGGATGGTAGCACCATTATTTTCTAGAAAGATCAATGGCACACTGAGATTTTACTACAAAGCTTTCCCCACATGGCTTCCTACAACAAATCATTGGATATCTCTTTTCTAGCTACCAAAGCTCACTCTTTGCTGCAGGACCTGTTTCACCTTCCTCTATCCCTTGTTTTGTACCAACAGTTTCAGCAGTTCAGTGTTGGAAATATGCCCTAGAGACAAATAGTAGTAAGGACTATTATCATATTTCATATAGTTTATGATTAAGTTTTATATCATGCTATAACTGTATTGAGTGGAAACATCCATACACGTGTGATATACAAACAAACCAGGGGTTCCCAATGAAACTCTAGTCACTGGTTCATTGGTCAACAGATGATCATGTTTCCTGATCATGTGGCATTCATGCCAGTTGGAAATGAGGTCATCTCATTCTGAGACTGAGATGATGAACCAATACCCAACCTAAACATCGTGATTCGATCATGTCACGAAGTTCAAGTTACGATGATTAGAAATGGATCCTCGTAGACTATTCCTTAGACCATGAGGCTATATCAATCACTGTCTCCCGAAAGTGCTTAGATAGCATCAAACGCCATCTAGTAAAACGGTGGTTATAAAGGTGTGTTCTGGTACTTGGAGGAAACCGTAGAGGCAATATATGTCAAGAGCGGGATTTGTCCGTCCACCTGACGAGAATATACTCAAGGGCCCACTCGGAGAAGTTATATCCAATAGCTACGCAGCGTGTGATTAGATCACGGGGATATCACTTGTCAGAACGAGTCAAAATAGCATTGTTCAATAACGAGATTGAACAAGACATGGTGATGTCATTGATCAGATCTCGGGCAATGCAAGTATCGAGAGACAAAGGGAATAAGACACGACTGTCCCGGTTCAAACGACAAAAGATCTTCGTAGAACGCACAGGGGTCACATGGCCATCCAGGCCCCTCCGTCGATCATTGGTGCGGAAGGGCTTGATGATGCTTAGAGAGCATTTATAGGATCGGTAGAATCGCCGAAGAAAAGAAGGGAGAAAACCGAAAGGGTTTCGGTAAGTCCGGAGGATGTCCGGAGTGGAGGTGGAAGAAGTTCGATAGCCACGGAGATTAAATGACATGTGAATGAATGTTAAATATTGATTTAATCATTTATTCATAATTATTTAATAAAGAGAAAATCAATTAAAAGGTCAAAAGGCTTAATGGGCCAATTTCCGGAGGGAGAAGGCCCATTAGGGAAAGGAGAGAGGGAAAAGGGGCAAGGGGGCTAGCCGGCTAGGCCTAGACCCCACGCAGGGCCCACTAGGGGCTGGCCGGCAGCCTCCCCTCCCCCTCCTCTCCTTTAGTCCCACCCCAGGACTTGAGGGGAGGTAGTACCTCCCCTCCCCCTATATAAAGTGGGGTATTTGGCCTAGAAAACAGAACCAATAATCAATAAAGGTCTCCCCACTTTTGGGAGGACCTCTAATTGATATTTTCTCTCTCCCCTCTCTCTCCCGTGACCGTGGTCCCATGTCTGGACTGCGCGAGCGAGAGATATCTTCACCACGGAGCGCCGTCGCGCTGCGGGATTCGGATCTGGGAGCTCTACTTCCGCAACTGCTGCTGGATCGGGGAAGTGGGAGTCATCGTCAGGCACCGGATGTGTGTAACTCCCCGCGAGGTGTCGCACTTGAGGCACTCAAGTCGTTGGAGCTAGAAGGAGCGCAAGGACTTCATCACGACCTTGAGGTCGGCTTCGGCTCGTCTACATCAACCACGCTCTCCTGAGCGTTGCCAACGCTTTTCGGTCTTTAAGGGTAAGTTCACGAAAAGCCCCTCCCGTTACTGTATTACTAATAGATAGGTCCTGGCAGCTTCAGGGGTTCAGGGGCGTAGAGTAAAATTTATTGTTTTTATGCGTGGAAGCCCTACAGTGGTATCAGAGCTAGATCTATTCGTAGTAATGCTAGTACTGGTAGAACACACGAGATGTAGCGTGTGGGCGTTGATCTTTTAGTTGTTACCCCCCCACGTGTACTTGTGTATACCGCAGTAATGCTTGATGAAGCGGTCCCCAACCGACTTTACGTGTTCATTCGCGAGACCGGTCCACGCTTGACATACGGCTTGTACCGTATAAAGTGGCTTAGGGGGGTGTCTGTCTCTCTCGCATTAGTTGGTATACCATTTGCAACGGAGGGCCCTGAAAGGGGTGTAGTAGAGACAACTACTTGATCAGCGTTGTGCTGAAAGTTCGTAGGTAAGAACGGTTCTTGTGCGAAAGCCCATTCAGCCACGTAAAATATGCAAAGATAAAGTAGAGGCGTCTAACTTTGTTTTGCTGGGGGGCATTGCTTTGTGATATGGTTGTGGCAGAGGTAAAGTAATTACCTTTTATTGCATAGTAGTAGATAGTCACGGTAATGACGAACTACCACGCCGGAATGACACCGGTACCCTGGTGTCTACAGCGCCAGAACCCTGGCGCCGGAACCCGGTGACGACGGATGGAGATCATGACGTGAAGGACCATATCACATAGCATTTACATTCAATGTTATTGTTTGTATGTCCTATTGTGTGCTAGTATTAGATACTCGACGGTATCCTAATAAGATGATCCCTGTTAAAATAACCAACGATTGTGTTCCCCCTTAATGTGCACCACCAAGAAAGTTCTTCGGTATGAGGCGATCCAGGGTGACAGGCCTGGGTGTCATACATATCTACGTTCACATACAGTGGGTGTAAGCCATGTTGCACAGTGAAAACACTAAGGTTGAGTTGGCGAGCCTAGCATGCTAGAGAAGCGTGGCCTCGGAACGCGGATGGTTGAAAGATCGAGCACGAGTCGCATAAATGATGTGACCGACGTTTAGCGTCCACCCTTGAACCCACATTGATGGCCGTGACGATCAGGGGAGATGTGGCTGATAGGGGTCGTGTTATCACTAGGAACCCTCACTGGGGATAGGTTTTTCTGAGTGGATTTATTATTAACTCATTTAACTATAAACTTAGTCTAAATTCCTTTTGCAATTATAACTGTAGATGGGCTCTTTTGTATTGACAATTGATTGGTTAGAAGGAGAGAAGCTCAGATTAGATGGATCGAACTTCTCCATTTGGGTTGCCAGTCTCCATGTTCTCCTTAGAAAGAACGACATGGTCGACTACATACTCGACGAGATGGATCTGGATCCGTCCACAGACCATGAGACCCCAGAGGAGCGGAAAGACCGCTATCTCCGTCGGGAGATGGCCTCCTATATTTCAGTTGTGATGCGTTTCAGAATGTTGGACGAGCTGTGGCCTTTCGTGGGTGATGTCAACCCTTGTTCGGTGATGCTACAACTTAGGACACATTTCGTGGATCATATACGCATTTGGGAGCATGAGTTGATGGGAGACTTCCTCTCCAGTAAGATGGAGGAGAACTCATCACTGGACAGCCACTTACAGCACATGCATGATGTGTACATGAGGCCATCATACTTCCTAGACGTCTGGATTTCAGGCTCTTTCGCAAATGCTGCTGTGCTGCGGTTGCTGCCACCAAGCTACCAAGCACAAGTCAGGACTTGTGTAATGAGGGGCGACACGGAAATGGAGTTCGACCGGTCCATGACACATCTCAGGAATGTGTTGGTTGAACCAGATGTCGCTCAGGTCGTCAACGATAAAGGTATATATTTGATATACAGTTTTATAAATGTTATAATCTTGCAAACACATTGCAGTGTTAAGTATAACTGATACTTGTTCTGTTTTAATGAAAACAGGTCCTTCTGCATGAGAGGTGCTTGCTGGAGAGGAGGTGACGTTGCGTGTTGATGGGGAGCATGATGATGATGGCCAACGACACTCTCCCTCGACACTTATCATTTAGTTTATGTTTTAGGATGATTAATGTAATCAAGATATTGTGAACTTCTTTAGTGTGTCTCACACTTCGTGAGATGGTTATTCATATGAGTTTGTAACAAACAGTTGTTCTGCTTTTATGAATGATTTCTATTCGTATTCATATCTTGTTTGATTACTTGTGAACTATCCTTATTGTTTGAAACTAATTGATAATGCATGAACATTTGTAAAACATTGAAATGCCTTGTTTAAAATACCCAACTTAATGATATTTCATTAATGAATGAAACCATTGTTTAAATTCAAAGTTATGTGATAATATGTGAAAGTCATTTGATTTCTTTTCACATATAAATCATGCCTAAGTTCGGCAAAATAACTTGAACACTGTGTATTACTTGAATACAAAGTGTTTGATGAATTGTTAAAAGTAAATACATATCTGATGTATTGAGTTTTAACAAAAATGGTAATTATCATTATATGATTGTTTAAATGTGTAAATTAAGTTTACCAAAGGAAACATGAATATGAAACTATTTGATTTGATCAAAGTGTTTCATCAATAAAAGGGTATAAATATAAAAGAGAATCCAATTACTATGATTTGATCAATAGTAAGAAAGTTCAAATTTATAATGGCATAAAAGACATTGTGGAATGCAAAGTGTTTTGAAACATCAAAATACAAAGCATCACAATGTGATATTAGATATCAAAGGGGGTTGAATAGAAGGCACCAAATAGATCGTTGTGAGTGTAGATGTAGGGACCATAAGTTTAGAAATAGTTAGCACTCAATTAGAATTGGTAAACCATTTGAATTTGTGAAAGTTTTGGGGTTATTCGATATAACCAAAACAATAGCGAATAAGTCCTTGTAGAATATTCATTGCAAACTTTGAATACGAAACCCATAGCTCAAACCAAAAGGAAAGCAAGATTCGTATTGCTTGGATTTTGGTGCATTCTTGAGAAAGCTCACTTCTAGTGATGTTTCTCAATTGTGGAGCAAATGGAAAATAGTGTAAAACACGATGACGATTCAAAACCCTGCATCAGAGTGTTGAGAAGCGCAATGGACAGCGTTCTTGAACGATTCTCTGCACAGAAGGAAAGAATCAATGATTTTGATCATTGTGTTTTTCCCTCCACTGTTGTTTTTCACTATATGAAGTAGGATTCAAAATGTAAATCCATATCTTGTATGGAAACATTTGTGAATCATTTGTCATGATTCTTTGGAACATGACATACCTACAAACTACAAAGGAAATGATGGTAAACTGAATTATGAGAAATCCTAGAAGCAAAATTCCCTTGAGATTAGAAATCAATTTGTTGCTGAATCTCACAAGTAAAAGGAGTTACTTGGATTTTCGCAAAAGACTGCAAAGCCATAATAGGAAAAAGGGGTAAATGACAAAAGCACAATTTGTCAAGTATTGGACAAATTCAAATGAATTTGATTCATGTGTGCTAAATATCTAGTGGATTTAAAACTAGCAAAGTACTAGTATCTCATAATAAATCTCCAAATTTGATATTTGATCAAATGATTTTGAAGTTGTTCAAAGTAGTAAGGAGATATGCAATTTGCATAAAATTGAGTGGGAGCTATGAAAATCTTCTTGAAACAATATGTGATTGACATATTTTTAAGTGGGAGCAACATAAGACTCAAATTCAAATATGTAGGAACATAGTTTTGAGTAAGAGTACTGACTCGTACCCAAACATGTTAGCAACATAGTTTGAGTGGGAGATTATAGGAGTAATGCTTAAATATGTTAAGGATGAAAGTGCAAATACTTATAAATAATGATTTATAAGATGTAGAAGTTGATAATAGGGGTATTATGATATTATGTAGTATTCCTTAAGGGATTCTGAGAAGCGTTTCAGAATAGAAGTTAATTAAGGAACTGGTCCTTAATGACTCAAATTAGGAATAACATTAAGTTTAACATCAATGGTTGAAAGAAAGAATAGGATGATCATGATCCACTATGTTAAGACATAGGTTCTGTCTTAGTAAACCATGATGACAACTTAGCATAATATGTGATCCAATCAGAGACGTTTGAAAGTGATTAAGTTCGAATCACAGAACGTTGAGCTAAGTTTGTCTGCAGTGTCTAGTAGAGAACTATGGACATATTTTCAAATCCATAAATGATGACATATCTTAAAGCATAAAGAGTTATGTTATAAGGGAATATGTTGGAAACTCCTATAGATACCAATTAAAGTCAAGTACGAAGCGAGGTGAACAAAACATCGAAAGTTGCACAGAGTGCACTAGTGTTTCGATGAATACATTTACAATAATAGATAAGGGTACCATCTAAAGTGTTGTATAATGTTATGGCGGGACTAATTCGCTTTTAACGTAGAATGATGTGTCCCGGGGCACAGTGCCCATGAGAAAGCCCTCGAGGTTGATCTAACGTCACTGTAGGCTCCTGGAATCAGGCCTCGTTCGGCTGCCATAGCGACGATGCATTCACACAGATGTTATCATGTGATGATAAAGTATTAATGTCAATCAAAGTGACATAGTAAGTTGCAAAGGATTGGGGACTGTAAAGATAAGACCCAAGACTCAACCTCTTCCATGAGCAAGCATGTTCAAGGTACCGGATATATGGTGCTAATAATTAATAACAAATGCAGCTAGTGTATTTGTACTCTAGTGCAAGTGGGAGACTGTTGGAAATATACCCTAGAGACAAATAGTAGTAAGGACTATTACCATATTTCATATAGTTTATGATTACATGCTATAACTGTATTGAGTGGAAACATCAATACACGTGTGATATACAAACAAACCAGGGGTTCCCAGTGAAACTCTACTCACTGGTTCATTGGTCAACAGATGATCATGTTTCCTGATCATGTGGCATTTATGCTAGTTGGAAATGAGGTCATCTGATTCTGAGAATGAGATGATGAACCAATACCCAACCTAAACATCGTGATTCGATCATGTCACGAAGTTCAAGTTACGATGATTAGAAATGGATCCTCGTAGACTATTCCTTAGACCGTGAGGCTATATCAATCACTGTCTCCCGAGAGTGCTTAGATAGCATCAAATGCCATCTGGTAAAATGGTGGTTATAAAGGTGTAATCAGGTACTTGGAGGAAACCGTAGAGGCAATATATGTCAAGAGCGGGATTTGTCTGTCCACGTGACGGGAAGATACTCAAGGGCCCACTCGGAGAAGTTATATCCCATAGCTGCGCAGCGTGTGATTAGATCACGGTGATATAACTTGTCGGAACGAGTCAAATAGCATTGTTCAGTAACGAGATTGAACATGACATGGTGATGTCATTGATCAGATCTCGGGCAATGCAAGTATCGAGAGACAAAGGAAATAAGACACGACTGTCCCGGTTCAACCGACAAAAGATCTTCGTGGAACACAAAGGGGTCAGATGGCCATCCATGTCCCTCTGTCGATCATTGGTGCGGTAGTGTCCCGACCATGTCTGGAGTGTTCCCGGACCGTGGGGTATCATGCTTAAGGGCTTGATGATGCTTAGAGAGAATTTATAAGATCGGTAGAATCGCCGAAGAAAAGAAGGGACAAAACCAGAAGGGTTTCGGTAAGTCCAGAGGATGTCCGGAGTGGAGGTGGAAGGTGTTCCATAGCCACGGGGATTAAATGACATGTGAATGAATGTTAAATATTGATTTAATCATTTATTCATAATTATTTAATAAAGGGAAAATCAATTAAAAGGTCAAAAGGCTTAATGGGCCAATTTCCGGAGGGAGAAGGCCCATTAGGGAAAGGAGAGAGGGAGAAGGGGCAAGGGGGCTAGCCGGCTGGGCCTAGCCCCCCGCGCGGGGCCCACTAGGGGCTGGCCGGCGGCCTCCCCTCCCCCTCCTCTCCTTTAGTCCCACCCCGGGACTTGAGGGGAGGTAGTACCTCCCCTCCCCCTATATAAAGTGGGGTATTTGGCCTAGAAAACACAACCAATAATCAATAAAGGTCTCCCCACTTTTGGGAGGACCTCTAATTGATATTTTCTCTCTCCCTCCCTCTCTCTCTCTCTCTCTCTCTCTCTCTCTCGTGACCGTGGCCCCAAGTCTGGACTGGACGAGCGAGAGACATCTTCACCGCGGAGCGCCGTCGCGCTGCGGGATTCGGATCCGGGAGCTCTACTTCCACAACTGCTGCTGGATCGGGGAAGCGGGAGTCATCATCAGGCACCGGACGTGTGTAACTCCTCGCGAGGTGTCGCACTTGAGGCACTCAAGTCGTTGGAGCCAAAAGGAGCGCAAGGACTTCATCACGACCTTGTGGTCGGTTTCGGCTCGTCTACATCAACCACGCTCTCCTGAGCATTGCCAATGCTTTTCGGTCTTCAAGGGTAAGTTCGCGAAAAGCCCCTCCCGTTATTGTATTACTAATAGATAGCTCCTGGCAGCTTCAGGGGTTCAGGGGCGTAGAGTAAAATTTATTGTTTTTATGTGCGGAACCCCTACATTCAGAACCATTATTCAAGCTGTTGAGCCAACAGAGGAATTAGATGAGTGGACTTATTCTTGGGGAGACAAATTCTTAGTTTCTAAGGCTTATGATTTCTTTATGGATGCAAAATTCCCTACTCCTCTACACCCAGCTTTTAAATGGTTGTGGAAGTCATGTCTTTAGCAGAAGCATAAAGTCTTCTTCTAGCTACTTCTCCAGGATAGGATTAACACTAGGGACCTCTTGCAGATAAAAAATTTCTTTATAGAGGACTATACACTAGTAGAAAAAGGGCCTTTGGTTTGGGCCATTATTCCCGGCCGTGGCTGGGGCCAGGGCTAATGGGCCGAACCGGATGGCCAGAATCCCCCGAAATCACTTGTACTAGCCCGTAAGAGACCTTTAGTCCCGGTTTCAGATACAAACCGGGACTAAAGGGTCTGGTGCCTGCTGCGCGTCCCTAGCACACCCATTAGTCCTCGTTTGTATCTCAACCGGGACCAATGTGCTGGCCTATATATGGTACAACTCTCCTCTATTTTTTCATGGGGGAAGGTGTGGCAAAGTTTGATCTAGTTTTTTTTTTATCTTATGCACTAGAGGTGCTCGATGAAATTCCTGTGAGAGCGATGCCACTTGAGTTCACACAAGACAAACAAGATATGAGGTGCCCGAGCCACACTTAAGGTTTCTCCTCTTTGTTTCGAAGTGTCCTAAAAGGTTAGCAACTGTTTTCTCGTTTAGACCGCGTGGTACTAATTTGAGCACCGTTTGATATATATATGGTTTTATGATGCATATGATCCATACATGGATGTACGGTGACCGACCGTCTAACACTTACAGAGAAGCCGCGCGTTCTTTTTGCCTTGTGTCCGAGGCGAACAAGCGGCGTGATGGTTTTACGTGTTCTCCATGTGTTGAATGTCGGAATGAGCAGGCTCACACTTCCTCAAGAGTCATTCAGAGCCACCTGCTTCGGTCCGATTTCATGTCCGGCTATAATGTTTGGACCAAGCATGGAGAAAGAGGGGTTATGATGGAAGACGGCGATGAAGAAGAGAATGATGATGACAACTACCAATCTATGTTCCCTAAATACGTTGATACCGCAATGGAAGACAATGAAGAAGAAGGGGGTGAAGAACGGGAACCGGATGAGCCTACTAATGATCTTAGTCTGGTCATTTATGATGCAATGCAAGACTATGACATAGAAAAGGAGAGGTTACAGTTCGAGCAGATGTTACAGGACCACAAAAAATTGTACTTACCAAGGGTACGAGATAAAAGGGAATACATTTTACACGATCGCCCAAGATAAAAAAGAGCACCAACCAAAACAGTGGTGTCTACTTTGATGCAACATATGACAATGGGTAGAAGGACACAAATTATGGGTACATAGAGGAGATATGGGAACTTGACTATGGACCTACTTTTAAGGTCCCTTAGTTTCGGTGCAAATGGGTCAAGCTAACAGGAGGCGGGTTACATGTAGACGAAAAGTATGGCATGACAACAGTGGATGTCAACAATCTTGCGTACATGGATGAACCATTCGTCCTAGCCAACGATGTGGCTCAGGTTTTCTATATGAAGGACATGTTTACCAAACCGAGAAAAAGGAAAGGTAAGCAAAAGAATACAGAATACGATGAGCCAAAGCGCCACATAGTTCTTTCAGGGAAAAGAAACATCGTGGGAGTGGATGACAAGACATACATGTCAGAAGATTACAATAAGTTTCATGAAATTCCGCCCTTCAAAGTGAAAATTGACCCAAGCATGCTGTTAAATGATGAAGATTCTCCATGGCTACGGTGCAGAAGAAAACCACAACACTACATGTTGGTGATGTGTAATAATGTATTAAACCTTTTATTTGAGACATAAATCTATGTAATGTATTAAACCTTTTATTTGAGACAAAGGTTCCCCTTTCATGTAATACATCTTGCTCAATCAAACTGGACGTCGACGGCCGGGTTCTTAGCCATGGGAGGTGGTCACCCAAAAAGAAGGAACCATCACAGGAGCATAGCTCCAGTGAGGTCCCTGAAGAAGCTGCCAGATATTGGAAAACCTGACCTCCAACGCATACATATAGCGGCGGACGTGCTCGTCCTCCTCCCTGACACGCCTCCGTACCACCTCCTCGGGGGCCGGTTCCCTCTGCACCACTCCTGGACCATGCGACTACCACCAAAGAAGCTCCGGTCGACGACGGGACCCGGATTCCTCACCAAGCTACGCGTCCCGGAAGGTAGCACCTCCCAGTGCCAGCCTGGTTGAGCCCAGTCTTGGACATGCCCGACGGAGCCCAGTACTCCACCGTCGTTACCGCTGAGTCGTGGATGAACACACGGGGGCATCCTAAAGTAGGTGGTGTCGGGGGGATGATCCCCAGGTACCCAAACCGGACAAGAAGCCAGGTAGTCGGATCGCGTTCGGCTGACCAGATGCAGCCGGATAGGGTAAGACAGGCCGGCTATCACCCGGTAGCCGGATCAGCAAGAGACAGCCAGATACGGCGACGTAGCCGGACCCAATCAGTAAGACAAGACGACGTGCGTATCAGTGCACGGTACGCCCCGTTTGATGACAAGACTGGCAACCACCCGGCCATACCGAAGACTTTGCAAGGGAGACACAGGAATAGTGGCCTGTGCTGACGATGGGCTCACATGGCGTCCACTGTGCCTACGACAGCCATACCGCTCGTACTCCGATAAGACATACCATACCAGACACTGTGGATGACCAGCCGACTGGGGCCCGCGTGTGGGGCCCGCCAGTCGGATTGGCCAGGGAGACCGTTGCCTCTCTGCCTATATAAGGAGAGGCAAGGCCTCAGTAGAAGGGGTTGGTCTCTTAGCATTTAAGGCAGTAGCTAGCACATACAACTCGAGGAGCACTTGTAGTTGGTGTATCCCACATAGTCAGATCCGGCAGGAGTAGGGGCTTTACCTCACCACGAGGGCCCCGAACCTTGGGACTTCTTGTGTCCCGCTACGCTCGCTTGTATCCAATCTCGCATGCGGACGCCATCGACAGCTTCCCTGCTAGTCCCCACACCTCTATCTAACCTCCTCAGGTACTACCGTTCCCAATACAACGACAGTTGGCGCCCACCGTGGGGCGAGATGGCTTCGACCGGAGTCACGTTCCGCATGGGACCCCGCACTTCAGCCGGTGAGCGCGTGGCCTTCGAGCTGGTGCTCACGCTTGGCAAGTTCGACTGCCTCATCGACAACGCCTCCTGCTTCGCCAGAACCTCCTTCGCGGCGAACGACACCATCCTGCTATTCGGCGATCTCCATGTCTACGTCGCCACTGTCCCGGAGCGTTTCCCTAGGGAAATCGTCTCTATCGCGGAGCTGCCGCGCTCAGGCGGCAGCGCCTCCACCGCATCCCGCGGCGTGGAGGTCATGATGGCCGGTTCCAGTTCCCATCCCCACTAGCCGCGGGAGCGAGGCGTGGACGAGGTCGGAACTTCCACTCCCCCGCAGCCTCAGAACCCGGTGGAGGATGCCATTGATCGCCTCCTGACGCCGGTTAACCTCGGGGATAACCCAGAGGAAGCGGAGGCCAACCTCACCATGGAGAGAAAAATCCTCCTCCAGGAGGCCATGGAGCTGGCGGCAGCTCGCAAGCAACTCGAGATCACCCGGCGCGAGTACGACCGCGCGCACGGCCTTACTCCGGCTACCGCGGAGCCAAGTCGGCGCGGCTAGGTACGGCATCAGGGCGGCGAGCTGGGCGGTAGAATGGAAAAGGACGCGGAACCGGATCCCATGCCTGCCCTCACACGACCCACCTACAACACGCCCATCAAGAACCTGCGTGTGGCGCGAGCCGCGGCAGAGGAACTACCCAGCCTGGAGGGCGAGGAGCAGGCCCGCTAGCACGCTCGCATGTAGGAGCTCCTCCGCGTCGCGGACGAGTAGGCCGGCGCCAATTGGCAGATGCAGGAAGACCTCAACTACTCCAGGGGGAGCAAGCTACCTGCCAACAGCAGGGGCTCGCCGCGCGACACCCAGCAGGCGTCCTCCCCTCAGCCGCCTAGGGCCCGCAGCTGGCGTTGCAGCTCTGGCAACAGGGGCCAGCCGTGCCAGGAGCAGATGGTGAACAACAACCCGCCACCTCCCCCTCCACCAGCCGGAGCGCCCAGACTAGCCGGTTCCCGTCTATCGGACTGGGTGGGAGCGCCCAACCTGGATTGGCCGGATGCCTGCGACCGCATCGAGCTCCTCGCTCAAGCGCGCGTCACGGAGGAGGAAGATTCGACCGGCTCGGTTTGTTTCGGACCCCGCATCCTGAACGAGCCGTTTCCGGATAAATTCTCCCTGCCCAGGGACACCCCCAAGTGCGACAGCAGCATGAAGCCAAAAGACTAGTTGACCAACTACGCTACGGCAGTAGGCATCGCCCACGGGAACAAGCGCACAGCCTTGCGCTACGTCCTCCTCATGCTAACTGGGTTGGCAAGGACATGGCTCAATAGCCTTGCGCCCAACAACATCAACGCCTGGCCTGACTTCGAGAAGGTGTTCGTCCGCAACTTCAACGGCACGTACAAACGTCCAGGGCGCCCGCGCGACCTGGCCTTGTGCGTCCAGGGCGACCGTGAGTACCTCGCCAAGTGGACAGAGCTGTGCAATACTTGCGAGGGCATCTTGGAGAGCCAAGCCATCAGTTTCTTCATCGAAGTTTGCCGAGAGGGCACCATGCTTCGCCACCGGCTACTGTGTGACGAGCCGAAAACCATGGCGGAGCTCATGACGGTTGCGGACCAGTACGCCACGGCGGATGACGCCATGAATAAGCCCCTCCGAGTAAACGCGGACGGCCGTCCGACTCCCACGGAGCCAGCTCGCGACCGACCAAGCAACCCGGCAGGAGAAGCCGGATCCTCCAGACGCCACGGCAACGACAATCGGTTCCATGGGGACCGCTAGGCTGGACAGCAGAAGCCTCGCTACCACGCGCGACAGGTCAATGCTGTGGAGGGTGCGCTCGACGTACCGGCTAATGAGGCAAGAAGGCAGAAGCCACAGCTCACCTTCGACCAGATGTTTGACGGCCCGTGCAAGTGGCATAGTAGTCCCTTCAAACCGGCTATGCACACCACCCGGAACTGCAGCTGGACCCGCCAGCTAAAGGACCAGGGCAACCAGCCTCGTCTCCCGCCTCCCCCACCGGGTGGACCTCCACCACCGGCTAGGGGAGCCGGTAATGATGGTAACGGCGGCAACAACAACAACGGCTACCCCCAGCCGCACGCCGCCTACCACATCTTCGAGACGGAGCAGGACGACAAGCACAGCCGCAGGCGACGCTCCAAGGAGGTCAATGCCATCGTCTCTCCGGTCCCCCAGTACCTAAACTGGTCGGAAACCCCCATCACCTAGAGCTGGGTGGATCAGCCTGAGCATCTGCCGACTCCCGGGGGCTACACCATGGTGCTCGACCCTCTCATCGTCTCTAACACGCGCACCTGCCGATTCTCGCGTATCCTCATCGACGAAGGCAGCAGCCTCAACCTCCTCTACCAGTCCTCGCTGGAGAAGCTGGGCATTCGCGAAAGCGACCTGCGCCCGACTACCACGACGTTCCACGGCGTACTGCCAGGGCCAGCCTGCGCCCCGCTGGGGAAAATCCAGCTGGACGTCATCTTTGGGACCGAGGAGAACTTCCGCCGCGAACCAATCTGGTTCAAGGTTGTAAATTTGACGAGCTCCTACCATGCTCTCCTCGGGCGCCCCGCCCTCGCCAAGTTCATGGGCATCCCCCACTACACATACCTCAAGACGAAGATGTCGGGACCCCACGGCGTGATCACCATCGCCGGCTGCTTCATGCGATCGATGGAGTGCGCCTCAGCTGGTTCCAAACTGGCGGAGGCCTTCATCATAGCCAAAGAAAAACGCGTGATCATGCGCAATGTGGCCATGGCCCAGCAGGACATTCCGGCTAGCAGCAAACCGACTGGAGAAGGAGCTTTCCAGCCGGCAAAGGAGACAAAGAGAATCCTGCTCGACCCCTCCGATCCGACTAAGTTCGTCACCATTGGTGCCGGCTTGGACAACAAATAGGAAGGCACGCTCGTCTACTTCCTCCGTGAGAATCGGGACATCTTCGCATGGTCCCCCAAGGACATGCCGGGTGTGCCGAGGGAGTTCGCCCATCACTCACTTCATGTGCGTCCGTATGCCAAGCCGGTCAAGCAACCCCTGCGCCGGTTCGTAGAGGAGAAGAGAAAGATAATCGGTGACGAGATCACCCGGCTCCTTGCAGCCGGGTTCATCATGGAAGTGTACCACCTGGACTGGTTGGTGAACCCAGTCTTGGTGCTGAAGAAGAACAAGACCTGGCGCATGTGTATCGACTACACCAGCCTGAACAAGGCGTGCCTGAAAGACCCCTTCGCCTTGCCCCGTATCGATCAAGTCATCGATTCCACGGCCGGCTGTGATTTGTTGTCTTTTCTAGATTTCTATTCCAGGTACAATCAGATCCGGCTAAACCCAGCTGATCAGATTAAGACATCATTTATCACCCCCTACGGGGCTTTCTACTATGTAACCATGCCTTTCGACCTAAAGAACGCAGGCGCCACCTATCAGCGATGTATGCAGAAATGCTTGCACTCGCAGATAGGCCGAAACATGCATGCTTACGTGGATGACGTGGTCATCAAGACAAAGGAGAAGCGCACCCTCCTCGAGGATCTGGGAGAGACATTTGGCAACCTCCGCCAGTACCAGATGAAGCTGAACCCAGAGAACTGCGTCGGAGTACCGTCTGGCCAGCTACTCGGTTTCCTCGTATCACAACAAGGTATCGAGGCGAATCCGGAGAAGATCGCGGCCATCGAGAGGATGTAGCTGCCCAGGAACCTGCTTGGGGTCCAAAAGTTCACCGGATGCCTGGCTTCCCTCAGTTGCTTCGTCAGCCGGCTGGGGGAGAAGGCACTCCCGTTGTACCAGCTAATGAAGAAGACGGACAAGTTCTCCTGGACTTCACAAGCCGACACCGCATTTCACGACCTCAAGCGCATGCTATCCACAGCACCGGTCCTAGCCACGCCGGCTAGCAAGGAGCCGATATTGCTCTATATAGCATCCATCAGCCGGGTCGTCAGCGTCGTCCTGGTGGTGGAGCGCCCCGAGGAAGGCAAGGCTCAGCCGTTTCAGAGACCCGTCTACTACCTCAGCGAGGTTCTCTCCCTCTCCAAGCAGAACTACCCCCACTACCAAAAGATGTGCTACGGTGTGTACCTGGCATGCAAGAAGCTCAAGCACTACTTCCAGGAGCACCAGATTAAGGTCGTGTGCACTGCACCCCTTTCGGAAATCATCGGCAACAAGGACGCCACCGGCCGAGTCGCCAAGTGGGCCATCGAGCTCGCCACCTACTCCATCCAGTACGAGCCCCAGCTCACGATCAAGTCGCAGGCGTTGGCGGACTTCCTCGTCGACTGGGCCGAGACACAGTATCTCCCACCGGTTCCGGATTCGGACCACTGGCGGATGCACTTCGACGGGTCGAAGATGCTTAGGTGCTTGGGAGCCGGCATCGTGCTCACCTCGCCCAAAGGAGACCGGCTGGAGTACGTGCTGCAGATCCACTTCAAGGCCTCCAACAATGTAGCCGAATACGAGGCACTGGCGCACGGGCTCCGGCTGGCCAAGGAGATCGGTGTCAACCGGATCCTGTGCTTCGGTGATTCGGACTTGGTGGTGCAGAAGGTGTCTGAAGAATGGGACGCCAGAGATGCAAACATGGCTCTCTACCGATTCCACATCTAGAAGCTCAGCGCCTCCTTCGACGGGTGCGAGTTTCACCACGTCCCCCGCATCAACAACGAGGCAGCCGATGCGCTCTCCAAGATCCACCAGGCAGGCCATCCCACCAGGGGTCTCCTTGGAGTACCTGCGCAAGCCATCCATCAACCCGTCACCAGAATCAGACTCCATCGTCTGGGCAGGAAGCGTTCCGGCTAACGGAACGGCAGAAGCAGAGCCGGCAGAACCGCCGAAGAAGAAGATTCGAAGCACCAATTCTGGCCAGGCAGTGCCTTCCGGCTCGGACCCACGCTTCGTCAAGGGCGATAGTCACCAAGGCATTCCGCCATGGTTTCTATTGGCCCACCGCCCTCGAGGACACTGAGCAGCTGGTCCGTGCATGCAATGGGTGCCAACGCTTCGGGCAGCTCAGGCACATGCCAACTTCGGTACTCAAGACCATACCGATCACCTGGCCCTTTGCAGTTTGGGGCCTCAACATGGTCGGTCCTTTCAAGCGAGAACGCGCGGGCATGACGCACCTACTGGTAGCGGTGGACAAGTTCACAAAGTGGATCGAGGCCAAGCCTATCCGGAAGCTGGATGGAGCGACGGTTGTTACCTTCTTCACCGACATCATCAACCGCTTCGGCTACCCCAACAGCATCATCACCGACAACGGCACGGACTTCGCCAAGGGGGCCTTCGCCCGTTTTACACCTAGTCGCCAGGCAGTGTATGTATCCTGAAAACCCCATGAATGAAAATGTGGACCCCCACGAGAATCTCGGGGGCTTCTTAATAGAAATGTGTGTGCACCTATTTTCTGGTTCAAATTTTCCGGCTTCGGCAACCCCTACCCGGGGGCTCGCCGGCTGGCCCGGCCTGCTAAGTCAACAAACCGGCTGAGTAGTGTGTGACGATGTCAGAGGCCCACTCATCGTCTCAGCTACAGACTGTAACCCGGCTGCCCGGCTAGCAAGAGCAAAAGCCCGAGGCATCCCACACGAAAAACGGGGAGGGGACGCAGCAGACCGGGCGTCCCGACCCTGCGACTGATTCGAACCAATCCAGCTGCTAAGCCATTAGTACCGTGTGCAATGTACTGTCACCTCCCTTCGATTCCGGCTGCAGACCGCAACCCGGCTGCCCGGCAAGGACGCAGCGAAAACATCAGAGCACACGGGAAAGCGACTAAGTGTCTAGAAAGGGACAAGCCAGTTTTCGAAAAAACAAGCCGTTTTCCGGCTACAATTTGACAGACTAACCTACCAACCTATGTGGACATGTGTGTATGCGTATCTACATTCTTGTCCGACTACCCGAGTCAGAATTCAGGAGAAGGAAAGAAGATTCAAAGACCTTGCCTTCATCAAGCACTCCGAATCTCGGGGGCTACACCCAATAGGTGCGCTCGTGCGCCCCAAGCGGAGCCTAGTAGTCCCTGACCGGCTAAGGGCGTTTAGCCGGCCGATTCGGAGCCCAGGTGAGGGCAAGGGAAGGAGCAAGGAAAAATAAGGAAGATTCGAAGCACCTGGCTACGCCAGCTACTCCGAATCTCGGGGGCTACAGCCAGTGGGTGCGCTCGCGCGCCCCCACTGGAATGTTAGTTCCCCCGGCTGAAGGCGTTCAGCCGACGAAAGCAGCCGACTGGGACGAGGCCAGTCGGATAAATTTAGAAGACTTGGGAAAAATAAGGAAGATTCGAAGCACCTGGCTACGCCAGCACTCCGAATCTCGGGGGCTACACCCAGTGGGTGCGCTAGCGCGCCCCCACTGGAGATGTAGTTCGTCCGGCTAAGAGTGTGTAGCCGGACGAGGTTAGCAGAGCGGAGCAAGCCGGCAAAATTTCAAAAGGAAACTCAACGCACAAGTTAAGGGAGACTCAAGAATTTCAACGTTAACAAACAAAAGGGAGACGAACTCCCATAAGTTACCCGGCATCAAAGACAGCCGGTACAAACAGACAAGGTTCGTGAACATGCAAGACAAGACAAATACACCCGGCATCCCGGGGCAATAACTAGACGGCAGGACCCTTGCCGTGAGGGGGATCTTGGCCGGCAGAAGCTTCGGGCGGCGGAGGAGGCGTAGAGCTTGATCCGGTTCCGGCGCCTGCGGGCGGTGGCATCGGGCCCTCAACGTCGGGAGTACCGACGGACTCCGAGTCAGTGAGCGCCTCGTCAGGATCCACGTAGTCGGCAATCTTGATGGCGGATCCGTGGAGCTCCGGATGGGCTTGGCGGATGGCGGCAAGATTGGCTCCGGCACGGAAGCCACCATCGATCTTCTCGACACGGGCATCCTTGTACTAGGAGAGCATGAGGGCCAGAGCCATCTCCACTCTGGCCCGTGCCGCCAACTCCCGCAGCTGGTCCATCGCAGCCGACACTTCTCCCACCTTCGTGGCCAACTGCGCCATCGTCTCTGGAACGCGAGCTTCCGGCCACATGAAGGAGAAGACGTCTAGTGCCGCTTGACGAAGCTTGGCGGCCTCTTCGCCAAGAAGGACCACGAGCTCCTGGGCCGTCGGTTGCGCTCCCGGCCAGTTCTCCTGCAGCTGGTTGTAGGCCAGCAGGTCTATGCTGGGGTAAAAGGCTGTCAGAAAAGAGGGGTCAGATCCGGCTACCGGATCCAGAAAGAAAGGAAGATGGGAAAAGGAACTCACCCTTGGCAGCGTGGCCGACCTGCATCAGCTCCTCCACCAGGGCCTTCTCCTTGATCGCCAGCCGTTTTATCTCCTTCTCTTGGTCCTTGTTCTGGGCCTCGAGAAGGGTGAAGGCTTCTGCCCGGCTAGCGAGCTAGGTGTCGCGCTCCTTGATGGTGGCTCCAAACCGTCTACCCTCGCGTGCCAATCCTTGTTCTGCAGCCGTAGAGTGGAATTGGACTTGCTCAGCCGGTCGTTCGCTTTCTTCAAGCGATTGATCTCGCGCTGAGCGCACACGAGGATGGCTGCGGAAATTCTGGCTATCAGTAAAAAAAAGGAGGCGAACTTACTCTGGGAAGTCCCGTTGGCGGCAGCAAGCTTATGCTCCAACGTCCGGTTCCCGCCGGCTGCGGCCTCCAGCAGCCGGATCTCCTTCACCGCCAGCTCGAGCGTGGCGGCAAGGTCCGACAGCGAGGCGGCGGAGGAAGCGTCGTCGTCCACGGCATTGACGGCCAAGGACTCCTTCGCTGCAACCACCGCCGTTCGCCATTCCTCCCCAGGCTCCTCGTCGGAGTTGTCATCACCAACAACGACGAGCTCCTTGCCGGCAGCCCCCTGCACGCCTGCGGAGGAGCCTTCCGGCTGGGAGGGCTCCGCTTCCAGCTGAGGACCTTCTGGCTGGGCGGGGGCGGTCGGCTCAGCTCGAGGGGGAGGTGAGGGTTGCACCTCAGAAGAAGGAGGGGCGCCGGTTGGCACAGCCGGGGCATGGGGCGGCGACCCGGCCGACGCTCGTGCCGGGCTCGCAGCTCCGAAAGATACCAGCATGCTAAAGAGAAGGAGGAGAAGGCAAAGGCAAAATAAACCAAAGTCAGAAAAAGAAGAAAAAAGGGCAAGCAGACGAAGGGCGCCAAAAGAAAAAGAGGGGGAGAAAGAACGTACCCCAGCACAACTGGGGGCAGCCCCTTCTTCCGGCCAAGACGGCTTGGCGGCAGGGCGCCGGACCGACTCCTCTTGGGAGCCGGCTCCTCCGTCGCAGGCCGGCGGGAGCCGGAACGACTGGAGCCGCTCCCGCCTGCCTCGTCGTCCGTCGCGGAGCGCGTCGCCAGGTCCACGGTCGACGCGGCCTCTTCCTCCTCGTGCACCTCCGTGTGCGGGTCGGCAGCTGGCTCGTCATTCCGGCTGGGGAAGGCATCGCCGTCCCCATCCGATTCCTCGCCGGACCGCCGAGCGCGCAGCTCGGGCAAGTCAGGCGTGAATACCTTGAGGGGAGCCTCGCCCTCCCCGTGAAGGATGCAAGCGAAGATCTGCCGAATACAAGAAGTCAGTCAGACAGAATAGGGAAACAACACAGAAAGAGCAAATAAAGTTTTTGGCTACAGCAATTTACCCGAGGCAGCCGCTCCTTGGTGATCGTCCACACCCACTCCTTCAAGTTGTGGTAGCGGGGATCGCGGCGCGACAGCCGGGTCGGGTCCAGCTGGCCGGAGTAATAGCACATCTTGTGCGGCCGCTGCTACACCGGCATGATCAGCCGGGACATCCATCTAAGAGTGATGTCCAGGCCGGTTAGCCGGCAGGTGACGAGGGAGCGCATGCGCTGCAGCATCGTGTCCGTCTCTGCCTTGTCGCCGTGGAACTTCAAGTCCTAGTTCTGCCGGCTGGACTCAACATCCTGGAAGGCCGGAAGATTTATCCGGTCGACGTTGGTGACGTTCTTGACGTAGAAGTACGACTGCTGCCATAGCCGTACCATGTCCTGAAGCAAGAACTTGGGGTAGCCGGATTGGGAGCAGGAGTAGATGGAGGCGCCACCGCAGACGACTAGCGGCCCCTTCGTGTACTGCACCTGCGGCCGGACTCGGAAGAGCCAGTAGAAGAGCCCGAGATCCGGCTGGATCCCGAGATAGCTCTCGCAGAACGCCATGAAGTGCGCCAGCGTCCCGATGGCGTTGGCGCCGAGGTGGTGAAGATGGAGGTCGAAGAAGGCGAGAAACGTCAAGAGGAAGGGATGCACCGGAAGGGCGAACCTGCGCGCCAGATGGGAGAGGAAGATGATGCGCTCCCCCTCCGCCGGGTGCGGCGCCACCTCTCCCGCTGGCGCCAACCGCACCGCCACCTCCGACGACGACGGGAGAACGCGGGTGGCGCGGTACTTTTCGATGTGGTCCTCGGTGACGGAGGAGCCGCACCAAGCCCCGCGGTCGGCGGCCATCTCTGGCTGACAAGGGGGAACGACGACAGAAGACTGGCGGTGGCCCGTAGCGACGGCGACAACGAGCGGGCGGCGCAGCGGGCTACAGCTAAGAAGGCAAGGGCGCAGGAGCAGAAGCACGCGAGGAAGAAGGAGACTGCGGCGGAGGAGGGAAGGAAAGGAACTGCCTCCCCCGCAGCGTCCCTTTAAAGGGGCCGGAAGGGCAACCTTCAATGGAGCCACGTGGCGCGCATCCAGACGGCCCTCACCCCAACCGCCGCCCAGGATCCGGTGTGCCGAAGCAGGACGCGCAGAAGATCCCGAAGCAGGAACCGAAGCGCCGGACAGCGGTTTCCCGAGGCGACGTGCGACGGGACGTTACGCTACGCACCGCAGAGCAATGATGGCGCGTGCGCGCATGGCCGGCGTCAGCACTGACGTCACGGGTAGCGCAACCGCCAAGCACAGCCGGACACAAATTTAAAAACAAGAAGGAGCGCGCGCACATTTCGCCTAATGGTGGAATCCACACACGCTCGGGGGCTAGTGTCGGGGGGATGATCCCTAGGTACCCAAACCGGACAAGAAGCCAGGCAGTCAGATCGAGTCCGGCTGACCAGATGCAGCCGGACAGGGTAAGACAGGCTGGCTATCACCCGGTAGCCGGATCAGCAAGAGACAGCCGGATACGGCGACGTAGCCGGACCCAATCAGTGAGACATGACGACGCGCGTATCAGTGCACGGTACGCCCTGTTCGATGACAAGACTGGCAACCACCCGGCCATACCGAAGACTTTGCGAGGGAGACGCAGGAACAGTGGCCTGTGCTAACGACGGGCTTGCATGGCGTCCACTATGCCTACGACAGCCATACCGCTCGTACTCCAATAAAACATACCATACCGGAGATGGTGGATGACCAGCCGGCTGGGGCCCGCGTGTGGGGCCCGCTAGTCGGATTGGCCAGGGAGACCGTTGCCTCTCTTCCTATATAAAGAGAAGCAAGGCCTCAGTAGAAGGGGTTGGTCTCTTAGCATTTAAGGCAGTAGCTAGCACATACAGCTCGAGGAGCACTTGTAGTTGGTGTATCCCACATAGTCAGATCCGGCAGGAGTAGGGGCTTTACCTCACCACGAGGGCCCCGAACCTGGGTACTTCTTGCGTCCCGCTACGCTCGCTTGTATCCAATATCGCCTGTGGATTCCGTCGACAGCTTCCCTGCTAGTCCCCACACTTCTATCTAACCTCCTCAGGTACTGTCGTTCCCAATACAACGACAGGTGGCAAGGAATGTGTGGATGTGTGGCAGGGAATGTGTGGATGTGTGGTCGCTGACCTATATATAGAGGGAAAGGGCGGGAAAAATGGCGGGAAAACGTGGCGCGAAAACATGGCGGGAAAACATGGCAGGAAAACATGGTGGGAAAATGTGGCAGGAAAACATGGCGGGTGATGACGCACAAGTATAGGGGGTGTATCGCAGTATTTTCGAGGGAAATGAAACCAAATTTCTTGATTCGACACAAGGGGAGCCAAAGAATATTTATAAGCCTTAACAACTGAGTTGTCAATTCAGCTGCACCTGGAAACAATCTTGCTCACAACAGTTTATCAGTAGCAACAGTTTTGTAGTAGGAATAGTAAAGTAGCAGCAGTAGTAAAGTAAAGACAACAGTAACAATATCAGTAAACAGTAGGATTCGAGTGCGGTAGGCATAGGGATGGATGGACGGGCGTTGCATGGACAAGACAATTCACATAGCAATCAGAACATAGGGCAATTGCAGATAAATAAGATAAAGCATCCAAGTACTAGATAATCCTAGGCATGTGTTCCATATATAGTCATACGTGCTCGCAATGAGAACTTGCACAACATCTTTTGTCCTGCCAGCCCGTTTGCAGCGGGGCCTCAAGGGAACTACTGGCAATTAAGGTGCTCCTTTTAATAGAGCAGCGGAGCAAAGCATTAACACTCCGTGAACACATGTGATCCTCACATCAAAGCCATTCCCTCCGGTTATCCCGATTTCTGTCACTTCGGGGCCATTGGTTCCGGACAACAACGTGTGTATACAACTTGCAGACAAGACCATAAACAATACTATCATAATGAATCAATAACATGTTCAGATCTGAAATCATGACACTCGGGCCCTAGTGACAAGCATTAAGCACAACAAGTCGTAACAAAGTCATAAAGCACTAATAAAAGATACTAGGCACCATGCCCTAAGAATCTGATTCCATTACATGAACGATCTCATCCAATCCCTACCATCCCCATAGCCTACAGTGGGGGATTATTCACTCATAGATGGGGGAAACATGGATGGTCGATGGAGAAGCGATGGTGATGATGATGGCGATGATCTCCTCCAATTCCCTGTCCCCGCAGGGTGCTAGAACGGAGTTTCTGGTGCTCTTTCGTGGAATCTGGTGGTGGCGGCGGAGCGGAACTCCTTCTAGAAAAACGTCGAACCCCCCTGAGTTTTTATGTCAGATGGCATCTTATAGGCAAAGAGGGAGACCGAGGGGGTGCCAGAGGGGCCCACACCATGCCCTGGCGCGGCCTGGGGGTACCCGCGCTTGGGGGGTTGTGGCCAGGCCCTGGCCCTCCTCCGTCTTGTATTCTGGCTCCGTGAGTGTTCCGGTAAAATAGAAACTTTGGCTTTTGTCCTGTCCAATTCCGAGAATATTCATTTTCTGACTTTCCTGGAACCAAAAACAGCAGAAAACAGGCAACTGGCGCTGTGGCTCTTGTTAATAGGTTAGTCCAAGAAATCATATGAAAAGTACTCCAAAGTGTGGACAAAACACAAGAAAGTAGATAAAACCTAGCATGGAACATCAAAAATAATAGATACATTTGCAATATATCAACATCCCCAAGCTTAACTCCTGCTCGTCCTCGAGTAGGTAAGTGCTAAAAAGAAAGAATAATTTTTGAGGTGACATGCACCATCATAAACTTGATCAAAGTATTTGTAAAACATTCAAGCTGGGATCATAGTACTTCAATCATAACATGAAAGACAAAGTTCTAGCAATAAGACAAAGAAACTATGATGCAACATGAAAAGGCACAAACAAAAGATTCATGAATAACAATGCTTTGCAAGACGTTTGTTTGTTTCACATAAAGAAAACATAGCATAGTGGCATTCAGCTTGTCCCTCATAGAGTAGCAAACATAAATGCATATGACACCTTGAAAGTTTACAAGAGTGACTAGATACAAATAGTTTAAAACAAGCAATATCAAGGTATGCATCAATCAACAAGTCTTGGGACAATGCACATAGAACTAAGAATGGCCACTATGCTCTCAAGAAAGTGCTCATAGAATGTGTGGAGACTCAACAAGGAAATGAACAGGTTTTGAAAAGTTTGAAAGGCTTCCAAATGCTGAAAGTAAGGTACTCATTAGCTTTGAGCTCTCATTTCCCTATCATAAGCATCTTTAAATGGTTAAGGTTAAAGTGACACAACTAAGATGATATGCTTGACAAGTTATAAATCAAAGTCTCATGCCCCTTACTTACGAAAACCGATCCTCATGCTACTCAACTTTAGTCACAAGTAAGCTCTTATCATTGTAAGTATATACGTATCATAGAGAACCGCCAACAGGGTACCCCTTGCACATGATACATGAGCTATCCCATAATCAAAATGACAAGGCAAGCAGACAATGAGCATCTCATCGATCTTTTTATTTACTATGTGCATAGATTTTTATTGAGGATGCTTCATAGAATGCTCATTATGGTTATGCTGCAAGTTTCCACCATGATTAGGCATGGCTTAGGCTAGTGGCCCAGGCGTTTCCCTAACACATATACAAACTCCATGATCTTACAAGTTCCACTTTTATTTCACACCGCCGGGATCCATGAGCAAAATAACATGATATCAACGAGGTACTAAGTACCAGTGCAATGCTGAAAGCGTTCCCCATGATAGATGGTTCTGCTAACTTCAACTTATAAAGCGCAAGCATATACGCTACAAAGAAGGAAGCAATGGTTCAGGTTTATTAAATGCAAGAAAATAAAGTGTGCCATCAAGTTCGTGAGAGCTTTACTAACTAACTTTCTCATAACAAGCAAACATTTTATTCGGAAGAAAACAAGGCATATTGAATATGCACGGAAGTAGCAAATGATGCTAATAGGTAGGTATGGTGGACTCTTTGGCAATATTTGGTTTTGGGGAGTTGGAAACATGAGTAAAACATACCAAGTGAAGGTGAAGGCTAGCAATAGTAAGGGAGCGACAAACGAGAGAGCAATAATGGCCATAATCATGCAGAGCGACAAAACATCATTGATCAAAGCATCAAGTGATACTACAAGTTGAAAACTAAAGGATCATAAAGGCTTATGGTGACTTGGGATAGTCATAACATGGTGTGAGCATGTGCCAAGTTAACCCAAATAAAGCATCAAAGGAGAATACCACAATACTATGCTTTAATATGCCAAAGCAACGCATGATTCTTCCAAGGCACATTAAGCAATCTCAATTGTTTATAACAAGTCATGCTATAGTAAAGAATAGTAAGCATAAAGCCAAAACAATATCAAGCATGGCATGACAAAGCATAGGCACAGTCAAAAACAAGCTCTCTTTAACACTTAAGCATGAACTTTCCTACTCTTTTCCAATCCAAACCAAACTATTTGAAAACCAATGTATGAAAGAGGGTGTCCAACCAATTTATTCAGCAAACTAAGAAAACCAAGCAAACAAAAAACAAAAGGAAAACAAAAAATAAGACGTTCCAAGAACAACACAACTGTGCATGAAACAATAAAAATGAAGTGTTTGGAAGAAACCTGGGATTCTTATTGATGAAGAGGGGGATGTCTTGGGTATCCCCAAGCTTTGACGCTTGTACTTCTTGGATATTTCTTGGGGTGACACGTGTGGCATTCCCAAGCTTAAGCTTTAGTCCATCCTTCATCTCATTACTCATTCCTTCCATACACCCGAAATTTTTCTTTATACAAAACTTCACACAATCTTTATTAGCAACATTAGTGCACTCAAGATAATAAGTCTTTAGGTTCAGTTCTAACACCAATAAAACTTCCATTAAAACACAAGCTACTGTAGCACTTCCCTCAAAAAGCTCAATTCCCCAAAAGAACTCAAAAAGGAACCAACAAAAAGCAAATGCAGAAAATGGCAGAAATCTGTCAAAACAGACCAGCAGGTAAATAAGAGTTTTTTTGAAGACCTTCTGTTCCTCAAATCAAAAAGTATTGAACTAACGAAAGTTATATAACAACCTGGGGCAGAAGCACAAAAAATCACGCCTCAAAAAGACATTCAGAGATTTTACACGAATTTGTAAGGTGAAGCACATAAATCTGTTTCGGGACAACAACTTTCCCAATCATTACTTCTCTCTCATTAGAGGTTACTCTTGGCACAAAAAGCAAATAAAAAGGATAAGGAGCGGTTATTACTGAGGTAATAACTTCCAAGACTCATCTAAAACTTTTGGGTTATCTCCCAATAAGTACTTTTCTTTAACGCCTTTAAGTTAGGCATAAGCAAAAACTAAAATGGATAGAATAGAAGTAAGCGGAAATAATTATAGTGAAAACATTGTTTTGTTCAATGAAATCCTTTTGTTAACAAGTTTTATCAGGTCTTGTTACCAAAACAATTTCATATGTGACAAAACTTTGTATTCCACTAATGATTATGTTACCTCGACCTTGATAGCAATGGTCCCAATCATAATAGTTTCAAAATTTTCTCTTGGTATGGGACAATATATTTCTCCAACTTGAATGCCCGCAACATGTTCAATTGAATTCAAAACCATAAGTCCTATCAATCTTCTTGGGGAAATAGACAGTATGTTCCTTGTCATTAACATTGAAGGTCACCTTCCCTTGATTACAATTAATAACAACTCCTGCAGTATTTAAGAAAAGGTCTCCCAAGAATAATAGACATATTATAATCTTTAGGCATAATAGTTTGAGAGGATGCTCACATAAGAAATATGAGTTGAAGTAAAAAAGAGCATCAAGAAGCAAATTCAAAACACATTTAAGTCTAACCCACTTCCTATGCATAGGAATCTTGTATGCAAATAAATTCGCAAAGAACAAAGTGACAGGCATAGGAAGGTAAAACAAGAGTAACTTCAAAACTTTCAGCACATAGAGAAAAGTTTCAATACCATGAAAACTTCTACAACCATATTTTCCTCTCTAATAATAATTTTCAGTAGCCTCATGAATAAACTCAACAATATAACTATCACATAAAGCATGCTTTTCATGATCTACAAACACATAATTTTTATTAAGCTAAAAAATAGTGGGATTAACAAACCCACTTTTAACAATTCTATAACAACATGACTGATCATTCAATATAGGACCATCGTCTAGAGCTTTATCATAAACAATTTCTAAGCAAAACTCTTTAATACCATGCATCTCGAAGTTAGGCACAAATAAAGGATTATCACAGATAACATGAGCATAACATTCATCCTCCTTTGGTAAGCATGGGGGACAATCAAATAATGTAAGGGATAAAGAGTTACTCTCATTAGAAGGTAGGCATGGGTAGCTAATCCATTCTTCCTTGTTTTGTTCATCACTCTCCTCCTCTTTTTCATCTAATGAGCTTTCAGGTTCATCAATTTCTTCTTCCATAGGATCCTGCAAGGCATTAGTCTCTTCCATTTGTGGAAAGCAACTATTAATATATTTAAGAATATAGCCATTTTATTCCTTGTAATTATCAAAGCAAAATCTAAGTATATCATAAACCTCATATTTATAAGGTGAATCATCAATATTTTCAAGCAAACTAGCAAGTTCAAATGCACCCTTCCAAGCAATAAATTCTTCAATCTGTTCCACATCATAAAAGTCATAATTTCCTTTAACATAAGAAGATATGGTAACATTATCATTATACTCACATTGAAAAGGAAGGTGTTTATACCTCTTACAACAACAAGATTCATCAAAGCAATAAGTAACATTATAAGTAGAGCACACGTTTCTAGCAATGGTATACAATTTATCAATTTGTTCCCATAAGTGTTTCCCTTTTTGTGACAAGCGATGTTCCTTATAATAATATTTTTGATCTTCCGTGAACCCACCTTGCTAATAAGATTCAGTTTCAAAGAAACCAACCATTGACAACAAGCATGATAAAGCAAGACAATAATAGACCAACGAAAATAACAACTAGAGTAGGAACTAATTGTTTGTATTTTTGATAAAGAAATAGGCAAACAAGGCAGAAATAAACTAAGCTTGAACAATAGTGATTCCAAGTGAACTTGATAAATAAAGCTATGCTCCCCGGCAATGGCGCCAGAAAATAGTCTTGATGACCCACAAGTATAGGGGGTGTATCGTAGTATTTTAGAGGGAAGTGAAACCCAATTTATTGATTCGACATAAGGGGAGCCAAAGAATATTTATAAGCCTTAACAACTGAGTTGTCAATTCAGCTGCACCTGGAAACAATCTTGCTCACAGTAGTTTATCAGTAGCAACAGTTTTTTAGTAGGAATAGTAAACTAGCAGCAGTAGTAAAGTAAAGACATTAGTAACAATAGCAGTAAACAGTAGGATTCGCGTGCGGTAGGCATAGGGATGGATGGACGGGCATTGCATGGACAAGACAATTCATATAACAATCAAAACATAGGGCAATTGCAGATAAATAAGATAAAGCATCCAAATACTAGATAATCCTAGGCATGTGTTCCATATATAGTCATACGTGCTCGCAATGAGAACTTGCACAACATCTTTTGTCCTAGCAGCCCGTTTGCAGCGGGGCCTCAAGGGAACTACTGGCAATTAAGGTGCTCCTTTTAGTAGAGCACTGGAGCAAAGCATTAACACTCCGTGAACACATGTGATCCTCACATCAAAGCCATTCCCTCCGGTTATCCCGATTTCTGTCACTTCGGGGCCATTGGTTCCGGACAACATCGTGTGTATACAACTTGTAGGTAAGACCATAAACAATACTATCATAATGAATCAGTAACATATTCAGATCTGAAATCATGGCACTCGGGCCCTAGTGACAAGCATTAAGCACAACAAGTCGCAACAAAGTCATAAAGCACTAATAAAAGATACTAGGCACCATGCCCTAACAATCTGATGCCATTACATGAACGATCTCATCCAATCCCTACCATCCCCATAGCCTACAGCTGGGGATTACTCACTCATAGATGGGGGAAACATGGATGATAGATGGAGAAGCGATGGTGATGATGATGGCGATGATCTCCTCCAATTCCCCGTCCCGACAGGGTGCCAGAACGGAGTTTCTGGTGCTGTTTCGTGGAATCTGGTGGTGACGGCGGGGCAGAACTCCTTCTGGAAAAACGTCGAACCCCCCTGAGTTTTTAGATCAGAAGGCATCTTATAGGCAAAGAGGGAGACCGAGGGGGTGCCGAAGGGGCCCACTCTGTGCCCTGGCGCGGCCTGGGGTACCCGCGCCTAGGGGGTGTGGCCAGGCCCTGGCCCTCCTCCGTCTCGTATTCTGGCTCCGTGAGTGTTCCGGTAAAATAGGAACTTTGGCTTTTGTCCCGTCCAATTTCGAGAGTATTCATTTTCTGACTTTCCTGGAACCAAAAACAGCAGAAAACAGGCAGCTGGCACTGTGGCTCTTGTTAATAGGTTAGTCTAAGAAATCATATGAAAAGTACTCCAAAGTGTGGACAAAACACAAGAAAGTATATAAAACCAAGCATCGAACATCAAAAATTATAGATACATTTGCAATGTATCGGCGGGAAATATGTTTAGCCCCGGTTGGTGTTTCTAACCGGGACTAAAGGTTCATATTTAGTCCTAGTTGGAGACACCAACCGGGACTAAACATGGGTGGTGACACTATAAATAGGCCGGTATCCTTGTGAAGTTATCAACTTCAAACACTAAGGATCCACTACAACCGGATTGAGAGAGCAGGGACACCACTACGACCGGTTTGAGGGAGATGCCTAAGGATCCAGTGCTCTAGCATCTCCAACAAACTGGCCATAGAGGTAGTCCCTACTATGTGAAATTAGTTAGCTCCCTGGCGTATTGATGGTGTGCGAGAGCTAGGACAACACTAGGGCCAGCTTCAGGGAGATGCCGGAGGATCCAGTCCTCAGGCATCTCCCTTAGGCTGGCCATAGAGGCACTTCCTAATATATGAAATTAGTTAGCTTCCCGGACCAAGAATAGAACAACATCTTCATAGTTCGGTAAAGTTGTAGAGAGACCAACACTAGTAGGAGGATCAAAGTGCGGGCACCGCAGGCGAGGATAATCTCCCTAGGCGATGTAGCGCATCACACCGACGATAGTCCGGTTTGCCACCATAGGCGGCGACCGGCTTCGTTGTGGTTCACCGGGGGTGGGCCGTCACCCTCGTACCTGGCAAGCTCCCTTTCCCGCCAGTTAGCGAAGAAGGCATTCCAGGTGTCGTAGTTGTCGGGATCCCAATGGGGATCCATCTGCTGCTCCGGCGTGAGCTCGAGGTAGAAGTGGTTCGTGATGGCCACCTGGCGGCAGAACCTTGAGGCACATGAGGGACAGGAACTCCTTAAGCGCTCAGCATCCAGTCGGCGAGCAGCCGGTAGCCTGGCGACATGGGTAGCTGGAGGCCCACAGCGCCTCAGTCTCCTCGAGGGTCAGAATGGCCCAGTATGCGGTGTCCATTGTTGTGAGAGGAGAAGATGTGGGTGTGTGGATGGCCATGGCGGCCGGCCTAGATATAGAGGGAAAATGCAGGAAAATATGGCGGGAAGCGGAGGGAAATAGCGGGAAATATCTTTAGTCTCGGTTAGTGGCTCCAACCGGGACTAAAAGCCCTGGATTGGAGGGAAAGGGCGGGAAAACACGGCGGGAAGTGGTGGATTTGGCTAGTTAGAATAATTATTTTATAAAACAGAAAATAGATTTGGATTACTTATTCAAATTCAAGCATTTTCTATGTTGAAAGTTTAGTGAGATTCAAAAATATGCAGAATATAATAGTTAATGCATTTTTAAATTGAAAATGGCACAATGGTTAATAGTTTTACTAGTTAGAATAATTATTTTATAAAACAGAAAATAGATTTGGATTACTTCTTCAAATTCAAGCATGTTTTATGTTGAAAGTCTAGTGAGATTCAAAAATATGCAAAATATAATAGTTAATGCATTTTTAAATTGAAACTGGCAAAATGGTTAATAGTTTGACTAGTTAGAATAATTATTTTATAAAATAGAAAATAGATTTGGATTACTTATTCAAATTCAAGAACATTTCATGTTGAAAATTTTGTTGGGGGTCCGCAGCGGAAAACAAAAAATTTCCTACGTGGGAACCCCAAAAACTGCCTAGGATCTATCTATGTAGTAATGCGGTAACAGCCAATGCATAGAGAATACATACCCTTTTAGACCATACGTGGTTAACGTTCTGCAGGGAACATGGTTGAAGTAGTCGTACTCGTAGCCGACCACAAGGTCGCGAAGCTCCTCGCAGGTCACCCCTTGCTCCTTCTTCATCTTCATCATGCAGCAGCTCCGGCTCACGACATTTAAGCGTCCTAAGTGTTGCACCTCGTGTCTTCGTACACATCCGGTGCATGATGAGACCTCCGGCTTTCCGATCCCGCCAGGAGTGCGGAAGTTGATATCCGGCTAGGAATCCCTGCAGCGCAACGGCATACTACAGGTGTGCCTCGATCGCACAGTCCAAACTTGGGGCCATGGTCACAAGGTATAGAGAGAGGGAGGGAGAAAGTCTACTAAAGACTTCTCTAATTGTGTATTTTATCCCACCCATGGGCACCCCTTTATATAGGTGGAGGGGGGCGTGCCCTCTCCCCTAGATGCCCCATGTGGGACTAATAAATAAAGAAAAGAGGCAAACAGAGGCACTCCAGCCGGCTGGGCCACAAGGGCCCAGCATAGCATCCTACAGCGGCCAAACAGTAGCTAGGCGAGAGGGGCGGCCGGGTGGGCCTTGGCGCGGCCCACCTCGCGCCTAGGAGCTCTCGCGCGGCGACATCCTGGAGGCCAGCCCGGGTGGGCCGGTGCCCCCCGGCCCAGCTCGCGACCGACGGCGGCCTGCGCCCCGCACCGCCCGGGTGGGCCGGCTCGCCTCGGCAGCCCAGCTCCCTGGCACCCGCGTGGGCCAGGTCGAGCAGACCTGGCTGTTGTGGTCCGCCTCCATGCGGCGATTAATAAAAACCGCCCACGTGGGCTGTTTCTTTTTCTTTTTCCCTTTATTTTTCTGCAACTTTTATTCTAGGCCTTTTCCCTCTGGGATTTGGCCTAATATAAAAGTTGCCTTTATAAATCTTAACTTAAATATTATTTAGAATATATTAATTCATAATTAACATATAATAAATATATATTTAAATTCCCATTTATCCGAAAACACTTTTCCGGTCTTTTCCTTTATTCTTTCTCCGAACAACTTCGGATCTCTCTCCGCGGAACGATTCCGGCTTTATCTCTTTCTCTACTGTGATTCTGTCTTATGAATGATTGCTCTCATCGTACCCTTAAGTGTATCCTCTCACGTCTCGGGAATGCTCTAGACATGATATGTATCAATGATCAACAAAGGACCAGGGATGTCCATGTGACCCTTATGCATTCCTGATGGCAATGTCGTTTGAACCACTAAATGTAGCATCCTCTTACTTTTGTTTCTCGATACAACTTGTCCGAGACCTGATCATTGGTATCACATACCTTGTTCAATCTTGTTCACAACAAGTTATGTTTTCTTGTTATCGTGATATTACATCCCCGTGACCTAGTCACATGTTGCAACATTTATGGATATAATCTCACCAAGCCGACCGTATGTATATTTACCCATCATGTGGGTGAAAAAAATCCCGCTCTTGCAGTCACATGTCATCAACAGTTCCTTTGGAATACCCAACATACACCTTTATGGCCACCGTATTACCAGATGATGGTTGATGTAGTCAAAGCAGCCTCGGGAAACACTGAGTAATATGAGCTCATGGTCTAAGGAAAAGGATTCTAGGTATAGATGTTGCAACAATGAACTACATGACTTGATCGTGTTGCAATCCTTCTAGGAATGTCCAATCACATCATTCTCCAATGATATGATCCCGTTGTCAGTCGGCATAAATGCCCATGATCTTGAAACCTAGATCATTTTGTGACCAACGAACTAGTATGAATAGAGGCTACTAGGGACTTGGTTGTTTCATACCACACATGTACCAATGTTTCTACTTGGTACAGTTATAGCATAATATGAAACTATTATAAACTAATTGAGATATGACAATAAAAAACTATTTATTATTTGCCTCTAGGGCATATCTCCTTCAGTCTCCCACTTGCACTAGAGTACAAATAATCCAGCTTGCATTTTACTCATATAAACCATATACCATATGCGTTTACAGATCATGCATGCTCATGGGAAACGTCATGTCCATGTTTTGTTTTACCAGATCAATATGTGTTTTGCAAATCGTTAATGTCTTCCTAATTTTTACATTTACTCCATTATCGTATAATGGGTCAAAGCATTTTTATGGCGACAAAGTGAGACTTTGTTTCTAGTGTTTATGATGACGGTCGTTTTCACCGTTGTCATCTAAACTTCAAAACACACTTTGCTATCCTTTGTGTATATACTATAGTCATGGAAGTAGAACGAGGCCAGATTCCAGGAGCTTAAAGTGACGTTAGATCAACCTCGAGGGCTTTCTCATGGGCACTGGGCCCTGGGACACATCATTCTACGTTAAAAGCGAACTATCCCCGCCATAACATTATACATCACATCAGATGTAGCCTTTATACTTCTATATCTATGTAGATCCCAGTGCATGAAATGCAACTATGCCACTTACATTGCTTCTTGCCATTTAAGTACAAACTTAATTCTGGTTCAGTGATCAACTCAGTAATCACTTAAAGAGACGTTCTTACAGTTAAGACTTTGTCCTATCAACCAGAACTTCGTTTCACTTTATGTCGAGCATACAACATGGTTGCATGGAAGAACCTATGACTGAGGCATAAGAGATGCAACACATCTCTTTCTTTCAACCACTGTTGCAATACTAATTCAATGTTTCATACAGTAAGAACTACTTTCTCACCTTGTTCCATTCTGAGCTTCTTCAGAATCTTGTCTTCGGACATTCTGAACATCTTTCAGAATCAAGTCCAGGAAGGATTCGACATTCAGTGTTTATTAAACTCACCAATCTATCTCGATAGATCTCTTCGTTTAATGACTTCAACTTCATCCTAACTTAAACGTTATTAACACCAATCACATCATTCATATATGCCGTCCACATATCCTAGAATGATTTCATGCTCCCACTCAAATATGACATTCATGTTTCAGATCTAGGGATTTCACTTAGCCCCCACTCAAAATATATTAGCTACATATTATGACTTAGCCAAGTTGATTTGCTCTCACTCAAAACCAGGTCCTCTCGATAATCTTGGACATTCCAAAATTCATCATCAATTTGAGAATCCCACTAACGAGATTTCAATGACCATTCATTTCTCGTACTTAGGTCCATCACGCTTATTTGTAATTCGTAGGTATGTCTTGTTCAAAACATGACAAGTGAATCAACAATATAATTCCACAAACTTGTAGAATATATAGTTGAATCCTACTTTCTTTAGTAAAAGTATCCACTGAAACTTTATTATCATTATCATTGGTTTCTCCTCTATTTGTAGAGTTTGGATTCACGAAACAAATTCCGCTGTGCCACTCAACAATTCGGAGGTAAGGTCAAATACCTTGTTTTGATCTTTCACTTTCTTCCACATGTATCTTCATCAAGGCACATCAGCTTTGGACAACATCAGGTTTGACCATTGTGGACGATGCATTCATATCTTTCTAAGAATGCTCTACAAAGATTTGTTTATTCACCACGATTTCGACTTATCAAAATCTCTAGAAACTCGAACTTGCCATAACACTTATGGTGTTGTTTCCATGAATCTTTTAGATGTTCCTTTGTATTTCAAATGAGTGTTTGCTTATTTTGATCTTTAACTCTAAACGATAACTATAACCCTGATAAGAGATAATATGTATCTAATACAAAATGATTATGATGTTCGGACATTTCAACACAGTTTGAATTCACCCAATTATCATAATTTGTGAAACATATTTCACAAGTCCCCTTTATGCTAAACTTAACTTGAATACTTCAGTCATGTTGATCAAATCGAAGAGACTTCGTATTCTTGTTAATTTCAATATCCTCCTTTTGTTGTGAACTCATTTGAACAATTCAAATCATTTCAAACTTCATGTTTCATTAAGTAAATATGCTTATTCACTTAAGTCCACAATTAACTAATGATTTCCACTATTTGCGGAAAATACGATACATCACTATGTATAAGATTCAGCATTTCTTCGCATATCACCGTTTTACCAGAATGCGGAGTTTTAGTCAATCTGCCCAAGAGGCATGGTTTTGCAAAGTCTCTAGATTAAGCATCTAGGACCGCGATCTTTCATAAAGAACCTGCAATAACCAAAATGACTTAAACTATAGTGTCATTTCATTATAAAACTTTAGATATTTTTTAGTATTTTAATCCTTTATAAATGTTTAAACCATTATCATTAACATAGTGATGAGAATAACTTATTTATAATCATAATGTGACCATAAGGTATTGTTCATAAGAATAGTACAAACATACTTGTAACTAGTTCATATGAATAATTGTCTCGCCAAAAGCAAGACACACAAACTGGGATTACCAATTTATATTCAAGTCCACTAATCCAAATGATAAACTTTGAGGGAAGAGGTGATGTCAGCCATCAACTGTTTTGCTTGCCGTCATGAAGTCACGTTACCTCAAATCCAGCAATTCTCAAACAGATCATCCTGTTTTCACAAAACGGGACAAGTATCAAATACTTTGCAAACTGCAACGAGTTTTGCAAGAACCACATTTATAATTTTGTATATCTAACATATACCTTTTTCATCCATGACCTCCATTGCAATCAATCCCTTCCAAGAGTTCTCAACTCTAATGCAAGATCACTAAGTGTTTTTCCAAACATTCTGGAGTCATCGAATTATCTCCTAATGGTTATTGTATCAAGAAGATAAGATCACCTTTTACGAGGATATCCCTCAGGCGTGGGTATTAATCTATAAAGTTGGACCCTTTTGCTAAGTTTCATATCAAGCAATATATTCCCATGGTCGCAACGGACCTCAATGCGATAGGCCAAGATCTACTAAGATATTTGCAAACAGACATCTAGATTAAGTTTATAATAAGAGATCAATTTATAATTGGTCTCCACTAAAATTGTCATTCCCTGGACGATTTTAATGATCACATGATCCCTATCCTCTGCACCTCCCCCGATCGTCACGGCCATCAGTGCATTATCAAAGGTAGACATTCACTAATGCCAATCACATCATCCATATGACTCATGCTCGATCTTTCGATCTCTTGTGTTCCGAGGCCATGTTTGCACATGTTAGGCTTGCTAAATCTAACTTGTGTGTATTCGCTGTGCAACATGGCTTACACCCACTGTATGCGAACGTAGATATGTCTGACCCATACTCACCGCAGGGCGCCTCATAACGAACAACTTTCTTGGTGGTGCAAACACAAGGGGAACACGGAACATTGGAATTAAATAGGGATTATCTTATTTGCTACTGTTGAGTATCTTAATACTAGGACACAATAAGATGTAAAAACAAGTATCAACATCATATGTATAATGTGATATGATATGGTCATTCTTGCGTCTTGATATCCATCGAGCGCTCCGGCATGATCTCCATCTTTCCCTCGGTTTGACGCCAAGTCCACGACGCCTCCACCAGGTCGACCATCGGAACGATGACAATTACTAGTACTATGTAACAGAAAAGTAAACTACTTTACCTTCGCAACGACCAATGCCATATCATAATCACATGCCGGCTACAAAATAAAGTTAGACGCCTCTATTTTATCTATTGCAAGTTTTACGTGGTTGTTAGGGCTTTCGCAATAGAACCGTTTCTAAACTACGAACTTTCCAACCACAACATGGATCCGATAGTTGTCTCTACTACACCCCTTTCGGGACCTTCCGTTGTAAATGCTATATCTACTATCGAATGAGAGATATACACCTGCTTGCCACTTATATGGTACAAGCCGTATGTTGAGCGTGGAACCAGTCTCGCGTACGAATACGCATAAGGTCGGTCTGGGCCGCTTCTTCAAACAATACCGTGATATAAACAAGTACACGTTAGAGGGTAACAACATAGGGATCAATGCCCGCACAATACTTGTGCGTACTAGCCGTACAACACTCCTACGCATAGATCAGCTCTGATACCACTGTTGGGGATACGCAGCGGAAAACAAAAAAATTTCTACGTGGAAAACCCAAAAACTACCTAGGATCTATCTATGTAGTAATGCGGTAACGGCCGATGCGTAGAGAATACATACCCTTGTAGACCGTACGCAGTTAACAATTCCGCAGGTAACGTGGTTGAAGTAGTCGTACTCGTAGCCGACCTCAAGGTCGCGAAGCTCCTCACAGGTCACCCTTGCTCCTTCTTCATCTTCATCGTATAGCAGCTCCGGCTCACGACATTTAAGCGCTCCAAGTGTTGCGCCTTTTGTCTTCGTACACATCCGGTGCACGATGAGACCTCCGGCTCCCTGATCCCACCAGGAGTGTGGATGTTGATATCCAGATAGGAATCCCTGCAGCGCAACAGCATACTGTAGGTGTGTCTCGATCGCACAACCCGAACTTGGGGCCATGGTCACAAGGTATAGATAGAGGGAGGGAGAAACTCTACTAAAAGACTTCTCTAATTGTGTGTTTTATCCCACCCATGGGCTCCCCTTTATATAGGCGGAGGGGGTGTGCCCTCTCCCCTAGGTGCCCCATGTGGGACTAATAAATAAAGAAAAGAGGCAAAAGGAGGCACTCCAGCTGGCTAGGCCACAAGGGCCCAGCACAACAGCCTGCAGTGGCCAAACAGTAGCCATGCGAGTGGGGAGGCCGGGTGGGCCTTGGCGTGGCCCACCTCGCGCCCAGGAGCTCCCGCGCGGCGGCGGCCTGGAGACCAGCCCGGGTGGGCCGGTGCCCCCAGCCCAGCTCGCGACCGGCGGCGGCCTGCGCCCGCGCCCCGCACTGCCCGGGTGGGCCGGATCGCCCCGGCGGCCCAACTCCCTGGTGCCCGCGTGGGCCAGGTCGAGTAGACCCGGCTGCTGTGGTCCGCCCCCGTGCGGCGGTTAATAAAAATCACCCACACGGGCCGTTTCTTTTTCTTTTTCCCTTTATTTTTCTGCAGCTTTTATTCTAGGCCTTTTCCCTCCGGGATTTGGCCTAATATAAACGTTGCCTTTATAAATCTTAACTTAAATATTATTTAGAATATATTAATTCATAATTAACATATAGTAAATATATATTTAAATTCCCATTTATCCGAAAACACTTTTCCTGTCTTTTCCTTTATTCTTTCTCCGAACAACTTCGGATCTCTCTCTGCGGAACGATTTCGGCTTTCTCTCTTTCTCTACTGTGATTTCGTCTTATGAATGATTTCTCTCATCGTACCCTTAAGTGTATCCTCTCACGGCTTGGGAATGCTCTAGACATGATCTGTATCAATGATCAACAAAGGGACCAGGGATGTCCATGTGACCCCTATGCATTCTTGATGCCAATGTCGTTTGAACCGCTAAATGTAGCGTCCTCTTCCTTTTGTTTCTCGATACCACTTGTCCGAGACCCGATCATTGGTATCCCATACCTTGTTCAATCTTGTTCACAACAAGTTATGTTTTTTTGTTACCGTGATATTACATCCTCGTGACCTAGTCACATGTTGTAATATTTATGGATGTAATCTCACCAAGCCGGCCGCATGTATCTTTATCCGTCATGTGGGTGAACAAATCCCGCTCTTGCAGTCACATGTCATCAACTGTTCCTTTGGAATACCCAACAAATACCTTTATGGCCACCGTATTACCAGATGACGGTTGATATAGTCAAAGCAGCATCGGGAAACAGTGAGTAATATGAGCTCACAGTATAAGGAGGAGTCTAGGTATAGATGTTACAACAATGAACTATATGACTTGATCGTGTTGCAATCTTTCGAGGAATGTCCAATCACATCATTCTCCGATGATATGATCCCATTGTCAGTCGGCATAAATGCCCATGATCTTGAAACCCAGATCATCTTCGTGACCAACGAACTAGTATGAATAGAGGCTACTAGGGACTTGGTTGTTTCATACCACATCGTACCAATATTTCTACTTGGCACAGTTATAGCACAATATGAAACTATTGTAAACTAATTGAGATATGACAATAAAAACTTATTTATTATTTGCCTCTAGGGCATATCTCCTTCAAATTTTCTCAAATTCATAAGTATGCAAAAACTGTATAATTCAAATGTTTAAAAAATATAATAGTATACAAATTGAAATTTTTGAAAAACATGCGCAAATTTGGGCCCAACGCGTGCAAATTTGGGCCTTTAGTGCTGGCCCAATACACCAGCTAGGACGAAAGGCTCTGCAGCCAAAAAGGCAGCTCAACCCCTTTAGTGCCTATGCGTTGCTCCAACAGGTACTAAAGAGCACCCCCTTTATCCCGGTTGGTGCCACACACCGGAACTAAAGGGGTGGGGGTATTTATAGCTCCTCTTCTTCTCTCGGTCGAATCCATCGACCGAGACTTGGAGCTAGTCGCGAGGAGAGCACACACACGCTGCCGCCAGGCTACCAAAATACAACGCGCGTGCACGTTGTCGACCGCCACCGCTCCCCTCCTCCGTCGAGCACCTCCGCCACCGGCTGCGCCTCCCCGTGCCCCTCCCCCTCGCCGGTTGGCAAGAGCTCCGTCGCCACCACCGCCACCGCTCCGCCACCACCACCGCCAGTAATATATTTGTGTGTATATATATAGGAAAAGTTTGTATTATATAGGAAATATTTGTATTAATTATATAGGAAATATTTGTATATATAGGAAATATATTTTTGCGTATATATAGGAAATATTTGTATTATATAGGAAATATTGGTATATATATAGGAAATAAATTTTTGTGTATATATAGGAAATAAATTTTTGTGTATATATAGGAAATATTTGTATTATAGAGGAAATATATTTTTTGTGTATATATAGGAAATATTTGTATATAGGAAATAAATTTTTGTATATAAGAAATATTTGTATATAGGAAATATTTGTATATAGGAAATACATTTTTCTATATAGGAAATATTTGTATATATAGGAAATATTTGTATATAGGAAATTTTTGTATATAGACAATTTTTGTATATAGAAATATATTTTTATATATAGGAACTATTTATTTCTAGGAAATTTCTTGTATATAGGAAACATATTTTTGTATATAGGAATTTTTTGTATATAGGACTTAGGGTTAGGGTGGTGGTGCTCGCGGCCCCCCAGACTTAGCGTTAGGGTGGTGGTGCTCGCGGGCCCCCATACTTAGGGTTAGGGTGGTGGTGCTCGCGGGCCCCCCTAGAGATAGGGTTAGGGTGGTGGTGCTCGTGGGTGACCAGACTTAGGGTTAGGGTGGTGGTTCTGGAGGGCGACCGGATTGAGCGCCAAGGCCAATACCGCCTCTGAGTCGTCGCATGTCACCTTCACCTCCATCACCTCCAAGAAGCCCACCCCATTACTACGACCACCATAGCACGAGTCCATCTCGATCTCCGCCGTAAGGTCAGCCGTCTTCGCCGCCCGCTAAGGACAATAAGCGGAAGCGTGCTCCGTCGATGAGTACTAAACGACGCAGCAGCCCAAAACGACAAATGTTGCCCCTCCCAAGAGTACCTCATACGAATCTTCCCATCCGACCTTACGATCGTACTGAAGAGGAAAGCGCAGCGATCGCAGAAGCCGAATGTGTAGCGCAGCTTCAAAAGAAGAAACCTGAGCCCGCCCCGATATACACCGAGAAGGAAAAAGCGTATGCACTTGGTTTTCTAAAAACAAAATCGCAATATGACTTACACCATAAGCCAGATGACTAACTACACATACTTCAAAAGGAAGTGAAGAAGAGAAAATCAAGTAGAAGTTCAAGCGGGAGCAAATCATCAAGTTAAAGTGCAACCGGAAAAAGAAAGGACGTCTCCCAGCTCGGGAAACAGGCCAAAAAATCAATCCCACCCCTCAGGGTGGCATCCTATGACATTCCCCAATAGGATATGAAAGAAGCTGCGAAGCTTGCGGCCGCTATGAATGTGATTATTAAGGAATTACTAGGTTCCCAGAATGACAAGTTACCCAAGGCTGATGTAGTCCCTCAATATGTCTCAGGGATCCCGTTGATCAGCATAGAGAGGTTGCAACAACTGCCAACACAAATGCAGACTTTACATAAATGGTACTTGAATGCCGCAAAGGAGGAGAGAATAATGATCGTGGCAAAAGTCCCACATGACTACTACTTCCGAGCTAAAGAGGTCCTTGTTAAGTTTCCAAAACTCTTGCAGTTACACAATTTCGATGCCCTCGACAAATCTATTATGAGTTGCTATTGTCTGTAAGTTGTTGAATTCATTATCTACATATAAGTTGTTCAGTTCATTGCATGTAATTATTCTCAATATATCCTTTTGTACTCTATTATTATGCAGAATGAAGATCCAGGAATGTAAAAGAAGGTCACTCTTTAGTGTTGGGTTCATTGACCTAGATAAAATACATGTAAAGACGCTAACGGATAAACCCAAGGAGACGGAGGAAAACCTTCTAAGGTTTCTAACGGAGCAAAATTTTTGTGATCACATACTGTTTCCTTACAATTTCAAGTGACGATCTTACTCTGTTGTACACATTCACTTTTGCTTACTCGATATTAAGTGTAATTAATGAGTTACTGATGTATATATAAATGTGTGCAGATTCCACTAGGTTCTGCTAAACATTCAACTTGATAAGGAAAGAGTTTCGACCCATTAAACAGACGCCTGGAACAGTTTAGGGACATGCAGGACATGCTCCAGAGGTAATTTTCGCGCTACATCGGTCTCTTTCGTTGATTTCCTGAGGTATCACGTAATAAATAACTCATTCATTTTCTTAGCGAGAAGGGTTGGGAACTAGTTCAAGAGTGCGGTTACGGGTCACTTTAGTGAGAAGCTGACATTTAAGCCGGTCTCGGTAAGTAGTACACGCATCTCTTTACTTCTAGTTTCAATACAATTATGATGCTAGATTATTATTTTGATTGAATTCTATTCTCGTAAAGCGCGCTAGGCAGCCACCCAAGACGAATCTATGTGGATTCTACGTTTACGAGTTCATGCGCATGTTTACCACTGAGCACAAAGATTATAGAGTCGATGTAAGCAATACATTCACAATATTATTTTATTACCGTCACTTTTTGTTATCATGATTGGTATTCATATTGATATCCTTTTCTTATATAGTTCAAGAGAATGTGGGATCAGCTCCTACCAGAGCAACGCATACTAGGAATTGCTGAAGAACTGGCAGGATTTTTGATGAACGAGATGATAGATGCTGTCGGAGAATTTAGTGTGAATAGGCGCTACCGATGACCCCGACCGTATAATTGAATAGACGGGCTCTAGTCCCGGTAATTGTGATGACCATGTAACTATCATGTATATATTTGTATGCTCGATCCTAAAACAAGTTATCTTATATATGCACGAACGTGTACGTTATATGTGGTAGCGTAAACAACTATTTTGAAATGAAAAAAGAAATAAACAAAATGAATTCTCTGCCGTGGCAGGGAAAGGGCCCAAAATGCTATCACGGTAGAGAACCATTTGTCCCGGTTCATAATAGGAACCGGGACTAATGGGGGCACACAGCTCGCACAAGGGCGGCCACGTGGACGCCCATTGGTCTCGGCTGGTAACCGGACCGGGACTAGTGGGTGGGCCTTTAGTCCCGCATCTCCTCCCGTTTCCAGAACCGGGACTAAAGCCCCTTACGGGCCGGGACTAAAGGCCCGTTCTCCACTAGTGATACCTATGTGCTCTGCAACAACAATAGATTGGAAATGAGAGATCATCAATTTTTCAGTGCCCATTTGCAAACAGCTGCTGGAGATACCTCTGCCCTAACCTCTCCTTTCAGCCTGGTCAAACACATCTGGACTGTATTGCTCAACTAAAAGAGAATATTGATAAGCCTTTCTTCATGAAAATCATATCCTTGTTACATGGGGGATATGGCTGACTCATAATTATCAAATTTTCAGAAACTTGCAGCCCAACCTATATCATTGCAGAGCTATTTTCAAGACTGAAATGAAGTGGCTTAAACTGAGAGCAACCAAGAAAAATCATAGTCTATTTGTGGCATGGATAGATAGCTTCATTTGATTTATTCCATTTTTAGCTTTTGTATAGTTTTTTCTTTTTGTTTTTCTTTCTTTCTGTAAATAACCCTGTATTCTTCATCTGAAAATCAATAAAAATACGCACATAAAAAAGTATAGGGTCACATCTTGGAGTATCACACATGGCCCCGAAATTTGCCGGCTCGGCTCTGGCTAGGAGCTACCCAATACCTACTCTGTGATGAATACTAATCCTAGTTGGGCATGAACTCTAATACATCACGTAAACATGGGCTTATCTAATAACAGCTGTCAATACCTCATTTTCCACTAAAGATAATTTAGATATATGTCATCATTAAAACCTTCAACGAGAGAACAATTTTGGAATCGGCGCCCCAAATAATTTCTTATAATACTCGGTGATGAAGACTTTCAGATTAGTCTCCCCCACAAACATGTTGAGATGTACACAAACAAGTGAACACCAGTGAGACAATTACTTAGTTCATCGGTTTGACACCTGCGTAATCTGCAGGTTCATACGGGACCAGCCAGTCAGCCAAAACCCCCTTCTTCCTCCTAGGCTCACACCCCATGTCCTGGCACAACTGGTCATTGTACCAGATGCCGACAGAACCGACGCAAGATCGTCGGAAGTAGTCACCCAAGTAGCGTTTCATGTATTCGTCCCATTCCTTGGCATTTTCCTCCATTGATCTTATGGTAGGCAGTTGAAAGCCTCCATCAAGGAAATGTGCCAACCATTTAGACCGTATCTCGGAGCTATGTAGATCTCCTGGACTGTCGCTATAGCCAACAATTGCTAACTGGGGGATCCTTGGATGGACACATAGCCTGCCACATTCATAAGAGGGTCACTGTTGATTAACTAGTACTATTCACTGCATACTAGATACATGCAATTATCTAAGTACTGCACATCAATTAACTTAGAAAGTTGAGAGGAACCTATAGTGTGGAACTGCAGTAGATGGCGTGCCAACAACGATGTCTCTGAACAAAGGCGACGTGAACAACTCTTTTATTTTCTGATCCCCCTTGTATCCCGTGGCAAAGATCACAACATTGCTCTTGATCGGCTCAGACTCACCATGTACAATGACACCTTCTTTACAGAAGCTCATCTTTTTTGCATTCTTGAGAATAATGCTTCCTTGCTCCACCTTGTCAAAGAATTTTTCCGGCGTTAGCGCGACCAGCCATGAGCTCATGGCTTGGAAGAAGCTGAGTTTCGGTACCATGTCATGCTTCCTCATGGGCACTGCCCACATGTAGTAGCTCTCAACAAACATTGCGAATATCCATCTCTGATCAAGTTGAATAAATGCATGGGCGCACATGCAAGGACCAACCTCTTGTTAGTTAGTTTTACATAAAATTAAGAGTGTGCACAAAAAGAAGGGTTTAAGCACAAAAAGAATGTGTACCAAGGGTGATAATAAGGTAGCCAGAAGGCTAAGGAGTAGCCCCTCCCCTGGCTTGTGAACTAGGAGTTCCGCAAAGCGAGTGAAGTAGAAGAAAGCAATCGGGATACCCCAAGCGTACAGGTCAGGGATGATCCAGTGCCTCGTCCTACACACCATTGTGCATGGGTGCCCTGGACCTGTGTATGTACACATTCGGAGATTAATTAATCATGTGATTATAACAAATCAACTTCAAAATATAAGATGTTTTACCTTTGTGAAATGAGTGTATCTAGACCTCTTTTAGTGTGTAGGTTTACTTCAAACCTAAATAAACCCACATACTAAAAGGATCTAGATACACAAAGCTAAAATATCTTATATTTTGAAACGGAGGGAGTATGTGTGAAGCAACATCCCTATAAAAGTGCGTGAAGCTATGGTCGGGAGGGGCTTAATTTGTACTCCCTCCGTTTCAAAATATAAAATGTTTTAGCTTTGTGAAGCAAACGTATCTAAACTTCTTTTAGTATAGAGGTTCACCAAGGTTTAGAGTGAATCTATACACTAAAGCAAGTCTAGGTACATTTTCTTTACAAACTTAAAACATCTTATATTTTGAAATAGAGGGAGCATTACCGTTGACATTAGCGCAGTGTGTGGCGATGTCGAGAGCAGATTTTTGGTAGCCGATGACTGTGACGAGCTTGCCCTTGATGAGTCGAGTGGCCTCTGCGTGCTCCATGCTGGAGTAATCCATGGAGTGGATCGCCATACCGTCAAACACGTCTGGCCCTTTCTTGGACGGGAAAGTGGGAATGTTGGGGATGCCACTGAACCTTCCCACACATAGAACCACAAAGTCCGCCGCGTGGGTCTAGTTGTTCTTGTGCATAGCACATCAAATCATCAAACCTTGCCAAAATTTCACAATGATATACAGTTATTTTGCAGCGATCCAAGTTTTCTAATTTCTCACCTCAACGTCGTCGGCCCCGTGCTGTACGGTGAGTCGCCACTCGCCTCTGCCGCTGCCGAACGCCTCGCCGTTGCCGGCCCATTGCTCCCATGCCATCACCTCCTCCTCGTCGATGCCGGAGTAATCCAGAGCGGCAACCCGGCTGCCGAACCTGATGCAACCTAGCACGCCGAAGTGGCGCGCGTACGAGTGCAGGTACTCCATGACCTGCTCATGGTCCGGGTACAAGTCCGACACACTCGGCGGCCATGGGAAGTCCGTGAACTGGTAATATGGCCGTGGCGTCTGAAGCCGCGTTGAGGCCAGCGTGTGCGCCCACACGCCGCCGATGGCGTTCGCTTCGGCCTCGAACACGACAGGCCGGAAACCGCGCTCCAACGCGTGCTTGCACGCCGCCAGGCCGCTCACCCCGGCTCCGATGATGGCCACCCTTTTCTTCTCCATGGAATCTACCTACCTGGTCTTTTCCGTCTTCTTTCCGCTGACGAACGTATGTCGGTAGTGAGCCGATGGATGTCTTTCCATTTATTTATTTCAGATTGGGTTTGGTTGGTTCTGAACTTATCTTGACACATTTGGTACTGTACTATGGTTGACTGGTTCCGAACTCCCAACGAGGAAATCACGAGCACTCAACACAAAAAAACATGATGTTTTACGTATGTCCAAGGTAAACCACGTGTTCTCGAATGCATATCCTCTCCACTAATCTTAACGTCATTCAAGACAATCTCAGGTGATTGATCTTCCACCATTTTCTCATGCACATAAAAAGAACAAGAGGATCAAAGAAAAAGTATATTTCCCTCAATCCAAAATTAATTAACCCAACTTTGTCTAGAGATACATATATCTAAACACAAAAACATCGATCTCTAGATACATGTGTATCTAGACAAAGCTCTAACAATTAATTTGATATAGGGAGTAGTATTTTTAGAGGAATAAAAATAAATACTCTGTAGTAGACAAAGCTCTAACAATTAATTTGATACAGGGAGAGTACTCAACCCGGCTCCGATGATGGCCACCCTTTTCTTCTCCATGGAGCCTTTTCCGTCTTTTTTCCGCCCGACGAACGTACGTCGGTAAGGAGCCTATGGATGTCTTGGCATTTGTTATTTATTTTAGATTATCGGTAACGTTGGTCGGTTCTAAACAAACCTTCGCACATTCGGTACTGTACTATGGTTGACTGGTTGCAAACTCTCAACGAGGAAATCACGAGCAGTCCACCAAAAAAAACATGAAGTGCAAGGCAAACCACATCTTGGATGCATCCTATCCACTAATCTTAAGGTCATTCTAGACAATCTCAAGGGATATTTTCTCATGGACACAATGCACTAGAGGATCAATCAAAATATATATTCCCTCCATCCAGAATTAATTAACTTAACTTCGTCTAGACATAAATATATCTAAACACAAAAACATGTCTCTAAATACCTATGTGTATGTGTATCTGGACAAAGCTCTAACAATTAATTTGAGACAAGGGAGTAGTATCTTCTATTATATACTAAAAGTAATATAAGGATGTTTTTCGAGCCACCAGGTTGATCCATATCACCCAAATTATAATAACCATAAGATATTTAATTTAAGGCTAGGATTTAATTAGGAACCCGGCCCACGTACCATCTGTGTTTGCTAACCGTCATATTTCACCTACAAGGTTGAGGTCACGATTTATTATCCGAAGCTGCACCCATAGAGTCCACATGGAACACAACCCTAAAAAAAAAGGCAACTGCTACGCGTCCCCCGGATGATGGGAGGGCTCCCATCGTCCTCCTCCCCTGCGCGACACGTGTCCACTAAATCGGTCCAAATCCCGCTTTTGCTGCAAAGCACATCTTTTTGCTGCATATGTCCCCGCTTTTGCTTCCGAAGCAAAAAAAATGGTTCGTTTTAGAAATAGACGTCTCGCCGGAGACTTCGCCGGAGACCTCGCCGGAGGCCATGCAGCAAAAAAAATGTAGCAAAACCGACTTCGCCGGAAACATCGTCGGAAAAACTCGCCGGTGACTCTCGCCGAAGACCTTGTAGCAAAAAGTTGACACTGTTGTAGCAAAACCACAATACGGTTGTAGCAAAAAAGTTCTTCTAATGTAGCAAAAAACCTACTACGCCGGAGATCTCATCAGGGATGTCTTAGCAAAAAAAGGAAAAAGATAGTAGCGAAATATTTATACTACTGTAGCAAATCCATTGGTCCTGTACCCAGCGGCGAGAGCTGCAGGCACCACGGGTGCACCGCCTCACTATCACTTCGGTGAATTCGTCACGCTTTGTGCCGAGCGTCGGCGTGTCTCAATTCTTCGTCACGGACTTCTTAGCTGCCGGGGCGGCACCACCATCCATCTGTCCTCCCGCGTCAGTGCGTTCACCGGCATCAGTGGTGTCATCCTCGGTGCTATCGGTGCATTCGCCGCTGGCATCGGTGGTGTCATCCTCGTGGCCATCACTCGTTCCAGCATCGTCATCACCCTCCATGTCTTCTTCGTCGTCGGCCATGGCAGCTAAATGGCATGTTGGCCTTCCGGGCTCCTTATTCGATTGTCATTTGCTTCGAAGGGCTGGCCCCATCATTTACTTGTCCAGTCGGCATCTTTGCACTAAACAAGTATATGCAACTAATTAGTACAAGAGAAATCAATCGAAAAATTCGACAACACCTACCCTAAAAAGGCTACCTAGGAGTGACCATTTCTCCTCGAAACAGAAATGAATCAAGGGAGTAACGGGCACTCAGATTGGAATCCCTGCAACAATTGACACAAAACTGTCCACCACCAAAACTGATTCAGAAAAGCATGCATACATAGAGCACCAATTCATTATAATCCCATCGCGCTGTTCACAACAATGTTAACAACACCATTTCATTCACAGAATGTCCACCACCACCACCATGCATTGTTCACAACACCATTTCATTCACAGGACCAGTATAACATAATATAAGGTGCAAGATATAAAGTGCACATTATAACAGAATATAAACATAAGCTAAAGATCCTTGGCACACTATGCGCATTATAACAGAATATAAACAAAATATAAATAGAAGCTAAACAAAAGCTAAAGAGAAAATATGCAAGTTGACATTGTGTTTGGGATTGGGTTGGGTTTACTAGTCAGTGCTCACTTGCAAGATGCAAAAACTCACTGTGACAATGTTCTGCTCTGAAAATCTGCAGCATCCCAAGTCCTAACTAAATTAAATAAGAGAGAGCACCAAATCCAGAGTAATGTTTTATCAGAGAATAATAACTAAAACACTAGATGTTCAAATTTGACATATTCCTAGCCAACATTGGAAAAGTAGCATTAAATCACATATAAGATTTTGGTTCTCCAGCGAAATCTAGAAAATACTTATGCCCAAGTTTTACAATTATATACTGGAGTCTCTGAGCTAGAAAATAGAAGTGACTCAATCTGAGTTCCTAACTTGTGCTGAAGATTGCAAACCTATACAGATGCCAATACATGATTTCCTTATCAAAGGCCACAAGACTATAAGAAACATCTAGTTTTTAAAGAGAAACAACAAGACTATACAGTTTTAAAAGCAAAAAAGTACTTGTCACACCCAGTTAGGGCCTAAGGCATCAAACATGTTCTCTACAACAGGGACATAATACAGCAGGGGATAAGCAGCAACGATCGACGGCAAGAGGAACCCTAGGAACCCTAACCCTGGGAACCCTAGCCAGATAATAACACTGATAAATGTTGCAAGATAGTTAAAATTGATAAATGTTGTGAGAAATAGTTAAAATGATTTCAGTTGAGGAAGTGCTCTATCTAAGAAACTTAGTGATGGATTGTACTGTAGTTGTTATCTATACCCTAGGGACAGATAATATCCAACACAAGATACAAGACAAGATGTCAATTAACAAACAAATAACCATGCTACTCCTTTGTGTGAAACCCATTGTGCTAACATCACTAAAGTTTCTTGCAACCAAATAGATCTAGGATGCTTCACTCTGTTGTACTCTACTGTAACTCTGCTCACTGAACTCTATTGTAACTCCACTGTAACTCTACTGAACTCTATTATAACTCTACACAAGATACAAGTATCGATCCTTAAGAAATAAATGAATACTGAATGATTATTTCCCCACAGTAACATCAGCTCGTGAACTTGAACCATGCTAATCAAATATTGACCTTAGACTGAGATCAAAGGCAAATTCGAAAAATTAACTATGTTCTGGACATATACACATATGCATTCAGCCAATCTTGAATGCCCACCGTAACATATCTTCCTCCACGGCCCCCTCCTCGCGCTCCTTCCACTCCTCATCGCTATTGTTGCAGCCATCCCCGGTGACCACCTCCTAGTCCTCCCCGCAGGCCCCGCACTCGCAGGGCCCCACGATGACTCCTCCTCTGGTATGCCCTCTAGCCTCGTCAGGCACCCGACCGACCTCGTTGCCTTAGCCCGCACCAGCACGCCGCCCTCCGCGAGGACCACCACCTCTGCCACTGAGGCCGCCTGCATGATCAACCCTAACCCTAGTAAGAGAGGGGAGGGGAGGGGAAGGGAGGCTCATACCTAGAGAGGTGTCGGACGGAGGGAGGTGGTGGCGGACGGAGGCAGGTCGTGGCGGCGCGCAGGTGAGGGGCGCTGGCGAGGAAGCAGAGGGGTGCCTGCATCTTCTCCGCTGGCGAGGAATGGGAGGAAGCAGAGGAAGGGGGAGGGGCGCCAGCATCTTCTCCACGCGCATCTTCTTCGTCTTCTCCGGTGGTGGTGGGGAGCAGAGGGGGCATGGTGGCGGTGGGGAGCAGAGAATGAAATCGACTAAGTGTCGATCGAGGAAGAAGCATATCGTTTTGAGTTACATGTAGAAACTCAGTGGCGCATCCCGAATCGGTGCGCCACGGATTTGTAGAAACTCAGTGGCACATCCCGAATCGGTGCGCTACGGATATCCATGGCGCACCAATTCGGGATGCTCCACTGAGTTTCTACACATAACTCAAAATGGCGCAGGGTGCAGTGTTGATAAGAACATTAGCATGTCCTACTGGTTAGCAAGGTTTGGTTAGTTAGAACACCTTAGGTGCCAGGTTTGAATCCTGCACCCCCACTTTTTTCCTTTAATTTAAAAATATATTTAACGAAGTAATTTGCAATTACTGTTTGGCCTAGTAATATTTTCTCATTTAGAAAAAAAAAATAGTATTTTTAAAATATGAACAATTCAGTATTTACAAATATAAAAGCAAAAAACACATGTATACAATTGCAAGTAGTATTCCAAAAAACCACGAATCATGTATATGATTATTGTTCCAAGAAACCATATGTATGTATCATGTATAGTTTTGTCACCTTGATGCACACACACACTCATCACACACAAAAAGTCACTTCTTGTGATGTCTTGTCACAACGATCTTCTTGTCCTTCTTCACCGCGGTTAAATAATTTAGCCCGGGAACATGGGGATTTCTTCATGTGTACGGACATCCTTTACCGGGTAGGGTGGTCTTTCTTCTTCCTCGTGCAACACTAGGTCTGTCGAAGTACTTGTCGGATCACCGTACTTGTCGAAGTCTTGTTCGGTGGCCCCTCCCTCCATTCCGATGATGCTCCCTTTCCCCCTCCTTACAACAATGCGGATAGGCCTTATAGGGTTGGTAATGTAGAAGCATTGATCCACCTGGCAAGCCAGTACCCATGGCTCATTTTTCGCCTGGACATTCACGGAAGATGCCTTCGATGATTTGGCTTCGGGTATAACCATCGTGGTGAAATACCAGCCTTCTTTTTTGATGTTCTTGGCCTATCTGACCCGGAACATTGGCATCTTGTCTCCATAGTAGTCGAGTTCCCAGACCTCCTCGATCCTGCCAAAGAATCTCTCCTTGATAGTGGATTCCTCGTCTGCGTAGGATAGCCTCGTGACTCCCGAGTTCTGATATTCGATGTTCTTGTCCTTTTCCTCGGTGTAGAATGTGTAACCATTGATGTCATACGCCTGATAGGTCCTCACATTCATTGCGGGGCCCTGTGACAAGGTGAATATGAGTTTTTTCTCATCCGTAGAAGGCCTCTTACCATGATAAAGCTGGAGTTGCTCTTTCTTGAACCAACGCGTGAAGCTGGAGTTGTGCTCTCTAGTCACGTCTCCCTTAGTCCGTCATTGGCCCATGTCCCTAAACATCTTCTCAATTAAGCTTTTGTGCTCTAGCACCCATGGTTCGACCAATTCTATGTGTTGTAGCATGACTCGATGTGCCCTATCATAGTCTGTGTGTCAACCAGGGAAGACGATATGCATTGGGGCGTGGCCCTCCTGGTGACCACATCCATCGAGCCTCCTGAGGTGCCTCCTGATTGGCAGACCAACCGGGCCGTCGTCATCCTCATTTCGTAGATAATTCTGGCAGAATGATATGGACTCGTACGTCAAAAATCCCTTGGATATGCTTCCATCTAGACGGTTCCTATGGCGAACGAATTCTTTGAGAATGCCATTCAGCCTTTCAAACGGCATCATGTTGTGTAGGAATAGCGGCCTAAGGTGGATGATATCATCCATGAGGTCGAATAGCAGATGCACCATGATGTCATGGAACGCGTGGGGGAAGTAAATCTCAAGCTCGCATAGAATCACGACGATCTCTTCTTGTAGCCTGTTGAGTTGCTTCAGACCGATCGACTTCCTAGAGATTATGTCGTAAAAGTTACAGAGCCCAAACAGCGTCTCACGTACGTTCTCGTCCATTATCCATCAGATAGCAACTGGAAGTATTAGCGTCATCGACACGTGGTAGTCGTGAGATTTCATCCCAGAGAACCTCTTCTTCGTTTCGTCCAGATATTGGGATATCTTCCCTCCGTAACCGATAGGAAGTTTGGTTCCAGCAAGAACGTTGAAAAACTGCTGGAGCTCCTCCTCACTCATAGTGATGCAGGAAGGGGCAGTAGTAGTCATTCCTCTTAACCCTTTTGCGCTGACGACCTTAAGTATCTTGTGTCTGAGTGCCATCATCGTCGTCATCATCATCGGGGCATCCTACATGAAGTTCTTCCTTTATGCCCAGCTTGATCAGGTCATTTCTTGCGTTTGGCCCGTCTTTGGTCCTCTCCGGCATGTTGACAAGAGTGCCAATCAGACTCTTGCACACGTTCTTTGAGGTCACGGCTATGTGGCGTGTGGAGGTATTTCCAGTATGGAAGGTCCCAGAAAATAGACCTCGCTTTCCATGCACCCAGCAACGGCTTTGTCCTCGGACGCTTCTTTCCCTATGCAGGGCACTCTTTCCATTTTTCCAGCAAGTTGTTGATATCCTCGCCGCTCCTCCTAGGTGGGGCTGTTTCGAGCTTGTCCTCACCATTGAACAGATCTCCGTGTTTTCTCCATGGGTGATCCGCGAGGAGCCACTTTCGAATCCCTGAGAACACGGTTTTCAAAGACCCGGGATCCCTCGGTAGCTGCATATGCGGGGTTTTCTCCATGCACTTGACGCATGCACCGTGTCCGTGGTTCACCTGGCACGATACATATCCCAGACCAAGATAGTACTGCACCGTCGTGATCAACGTGGCTCTTTGAGGGAAATATTCTTCTGTGTAGGCATCCCACGTACGGGCTAGCGTCTCCCACAGTGTGGCTAACTCCTCTTTCAACAACCCGAGATACAGATGCATGTTGATACCCGATTATTTCGGCCCCAGAATAAGAATACTCATGTGTACGTACCTTTTCTTCGTGCATACTGATGACCCACAAGTATAGGGGGTGTATCATAGTATTTTCGATAAGTAAGAGTGTCGAACCCAACGAGGAACAGAAGGTGATGGCTAGTGGCTTGGAGCAGGAATTCTCTGTAAATACTTAGCAAACATATTTTTAGGGGTTTTTGATAATGCAAGTAAATAAAGTACAAGTAAATAAAAGATAGTAGGAATAAATGCAGCAAGTGGCCCAATCCTTTATTCAGCAAAGGACAAGCCGGTTGTATTACTTAAGATGACAAACATTCTCGAGGACACACGGGAATATCGGCAAGTGCTTTCGCTTCATATAGTTAATTAATCTTCTTTAGTTTGCTAAGTGTTGTATGGGTGAACCTGTGCTAATGTACCGACCTTCCTAGGACTAATTCATACTTGTAATTATACCCCTTGCGAGTATCCGCAAGTACAAGAAAGTAATTAAGGTAGAAACCTAACCACAGCTTTAAACTCTAAGACCCTGACGTCCCTTGTGCAATGGTTTCCTAATGGGGGTTCAGGTTTTTGTCACTCCGGCAACCCCTATGATTAGTAGCCAAATACACAATGCATTCCCCTAGGCCCATATAGGTGAAGTGTCATGTAGTCGACGTTCACAAGACACCACAAGAAGAAGTACACCACAACTTAAATATGAAACTATTGAATCTTTCTCAACACAATTTCACTACTAACAACATGACTTCTCCCATGTCCTCTAGAACAAAACGAACTACTCACAAGACATCATATGGATCATGATCAGAGATGAAATAATGATGTGTAACAATCTAAACATAAATAATAATTCAATGGTTCCACTCAATAGCATCAACTACAAAGAGTAATCAATATCGGGAAAGTTTCCCCTAAGAACTATGCAAGATTCAACCCAATTGTTACATCGGTATGAAGATGATGATGATGGTGCTGATGATGATGATGGTGGTGATGATGATGATGATCCCGATGAAGTCCAGCTTGATGGTGGTGTTGATGGTGACAATCTCCCCTCTCCGGGACGGAATTCCCCTGACAGAATTCTCTCTGCCGGAGAGATCTTTCTCTCTCGGTGTTTTCCGCCCCGTAGAGGCGGCGAAATCTTTCTGTGGTCGCTCCCCGAGTCTTAGGGTTTCGGGAGGATAATATACACCAGAGGGGAGAGCTAGGGTTGGACCCGGGCGGCCACACCACCTGGCGGCGTGGCCTAGGCTGGCGCGCCGGGGGGTGGTGTGGGCCCCCTATGGCCCATCTCATCCTCCCCTTCTAGCTTCCTTTGTCTTCTGGAAAAATAGGATTTTCCATGTATTTTCCCGGATTTTCTGATCTTTGTGAATTTTGCCTCCAAACTTTACCTTTTCCATCAGAATCCTGACTGCAGCGGTCCATGCTCCAAAAGTCATCAACCATGCAAAAAAAGATGAAATAACATAAGTATCATCCCTTAATATGAAATATATCAATGAATAACAGTGAATTATGATATATAATAGTGATGCAAAATGGACGTATCAACTCCCCCCAAGCTTAGACTTCGCTTGTCCCCAAGCAAAACTGAGCTCAATAAACATGGCCTCAGGTTTATGGAGTGAAGAGTCAATAAAAGAATACGGACAGGAAGCATCGCATTCATCAATACATAGATCATAATAGAAGACAACTCACTATTATATAACTTAACTTGCAATAAGTAAAGGAAACACAATAAATATACATAAAGTGAACCATAATTGGTAATGGCAAACTTAGCTCTTGGTCGAAGAATAGTTGACAATTTGCTAGAGTTCAGAAATAACTGATTTTCAATGATAGCTTTCAAAGTAGTAGACACCAAGATAAGAGCAATGTGCAAAACAAGGAACATAAGAAACATGATTGAATAAATCATCATATAAATGAATGAAACACAACAACTCAAAATACTTGCTGAGATAGAAAGGAATAGGTTTACTTACTCAACTAAAAAGTAAAAGAAAGGCCCTTCACAGAGGGAAGTAGGGATTTCAAGTTTCATAAAGAGCTTCCAAAAATTATGGAACTTATTAGCTTTAAGCTCTCATTACCCCTATCATAGGCATCTTTAGGTTATTAAGGTTAAAGTGACACAACTAAGAGGATATGCTTGACAAGTTATAAGTTGAAATCTCATGCCCCTTACTTATGAGTATCGAACCTCATGCTACTCAACTTCAGTCACAATTAAGCTCTTGTCATTGTAAATACCTATGTATCATAGAGAACTGCCAACGGGGTACCCCTTTGACATGATACAGGAGCTATCCAATAATAAAAATGACAAGGCAAGAAGAAAATGAGCATCTCAACGATCCTTTTATTTGCTATTTGCATAGGTTTTTATTGAGGATGCTTCATAGAGTGCTCATTATGGTTATGCTACAAGTTTCCACCATGATTAGGCATGGCTTAGGCTAGCGGCCCATGCGTTTCTCTAACACACATATAAATTCCATGATCTTACAAGTTCCCCTTTTATTTCACACCGTCGGGATCCATAAGCAAAAGAATCATGATATCAACGGAACACAAGTGCAATGTCGAAAGCGTGCCCCATGATACATGGTTCTGCTAACTTCAACTTATAAAGCGCAAGCATATACGCAATAAAGATGGACGCAATGGTTCAAGTTTATTAATTGCAAGAAAGTAAAGTGTGCCATCAAGTTCATGAGAGCTTTAATCACTAATTTTCACATAACAAGTTTAATTTGGAAGGTAGATAAAGACATGAATTTAGTTGAAATAGCAATAGTGCTAGTAGGTAGGTATGGTGGACACAAATGGCATAGGTTTTGGATTAAGGATTGGATGCACGAGAAGAATTCCCTCTTAGTATAGGTTTTTGGCTAGCAAGGCTAGGTAGCAAGTATAAGAGTCGAAGGAAACAAACAAACATACAAGCGATATAAACAAACATGCAATCTTCCTTGGAAGCACAAAAGATCTTAACAAGAGAATACTAAACTTATGACCAAATCAAGAAAGAAAGATGATGAAATTATATTTCTTTAAGAGTACTTCTATCATTTTCATTCAATTCTCAAAAATAGTGTTGCTACTAACCGAGCCAGGTTTGCCAAAACCAACTAAATTAACTCAATGATCCCAAAGTGGTACCAATACTAATAACAAGATCAATCATATAACCACAAATTGAAAACTAATATAAGACATGCAAAAGAGTAAATGGTAGAACTTCTCATTAATATTCCATAACGGCAACTCACACCAACGGATACATATCTAACGAGAGAGGGGACACTTCCATAATGCAAACCATCCTACATGATAACTTCTCTATTCATGATATGACTCTACTAAAAAGGTAAAAAGATAGAAGATAGTGATATGATAACGCGACACTCCCCCAAGCTTGGAACAAACCAAGAGGATGCCAAAACCTGATGATGAATTACTCCTTCAGTGGTGGTGGTGTTCTCTCGGTTGGCGCGAGGAAATTTTCCAGCATCTTGCGAAGCCTGTTATTGTCCTCTTGAAGCATATCTACCTTCCTCCTCAAGACTCGATACTTGTCGCAGAACTCATCAGTTACTCATACAGCTTCCACCGCTGCGGGACAGGAACCGAGATCCAGAGGGGGAGGTATCAACCCCTTCATGCCTATTGTCGTGTCCTTTACTTCTTCCCCGATATTCCAATCCATGTATTCGCACCTAGTTGCAATCCTTCCTTGTTTCACCCGTCCCACGAGAATCTCCTGTTCGAGATTGCGATGGAGTTCGCGACAGCATCGCAACTCGTGATCCTTTGAAGATGAACCCTTGAACGACATCTAAAAAAAACAGATCGAAACAAAAAACCATGAAGAAAACACGATATACGAACCTCGGAAGATCCGGGGGATTATATATTACAAAGTTTTACAACAAAAGGAAGGTACTGGGAGAAAACGGGCCGGAGAAGGAGGCCGAGGTGGCCGCACCACCTGCTGGTGCGGCCAGGCAGGCCCACGCCAGTGGGTGGTGTGAGCCACCCTGGCTCCATTTTCGTCCCTCTTTGCTTCGTAGCTTTCCTTGTTGGATAAGAACTGCAAAAATATAACTGGACAGAATTTTCGCGGAACTTTTCTTATCAGATATGTTACCTATTCGAAAACAAACTCTTCAGGTCTCTGAATTTGGTCTTTGATAAATTTTTCCGGAGTTACCTGATACGTCCAAAACGTATCTACTTTCTCGAACACTTTTGCTATTGTTTCTCCTCTAAACTTGTGTGATTTGGATGCAACTAACAAGGACTGATGCTGTTTTCAGTAGAATTGCATTGATGTCTACTTTTTGTGCAGAAAATCAACTATTAGGAAAAATCCCAGAAAATATGCCAAAAATCCTATTTCACCAGAAGAGTCCCGAAGCCAGAATACGAGACGGAGGGGGGCTAGGCCCAGGCCACACCACCTAGCCATGCGGGCAAGCCCAGGCTGCGCCAGGGGGTGGTCTGGCCGCCCCAGACTGCCCCTCAGTCTCCCTCTTCGCCTATAAGTTGCCTTATGACCTAAAAACTCAGGGGGGTTCGACGTTTTTCCAGAAGGAGTTCCGCTCCGCCGCCACCACCAGATTCCACGAAACAGCACCAGAAACTCCGTTCTGGCACCCTGCCGGGACGGGGAATTGGAGTAGATCATCGCCATCATCATCACCATCGCTTCTCCATTGACCATCCATGTTCCCCCATCTATGAGTGAGTAATCCCCCGATGTAGGCTATGGGGATTTTAGGGATTGAATGAGATCGTTCATGTAATGGCATCAGATTGTTAGGGCATGGTGCCTAGTATTTTCTATTAGTGCTTCATGACTTTGTTGCGACTTGTTGTGCTTAATTCTTGTCACTAGGGCCCGAGTGCCATGATTTCAGATCTGAACATGTTATTGATTCATTATGATAGTACTGTTTATGGTCTTGCCTACAAGTTGTATACAGACGTTGTTGTCCGGAACCAATGGCCTCGAAGTGACAGAAATCGGGATAACCGGGGGGAATGGCTTTGATGTGAGGATCACATGTGTTCATGGAGTGATAATGCTTTGCTCTGGTGCTCTATTAAAAGGAGCACCTTAATTGCCAGTAGTTCCCTTGAGGCCCCGCTGCAAACGGGCTGGCAGGACAAAAGATGTTGTGCAAGTTCTCATTGCGAGCACGTATGACTATATATGGAACACATGCCTAGGATTATCTAGTACTTGGATGCTTTATATTACTTATCTGCAATTGCCCTATGTTCTGATTGCTATGTGAATTGTCTTGTCCATGCAACGCCCGTCCATCCATCCCTATGCCTACCGCACTCGAATCCTACTGCTTACTGCTATTGTTACTACTGTCTTTACTTTACTGCTGCTAGTACTTTGCTATTCCTACTATAAAAACATTGCTACTGATAAACTGCTGTGAGCAAGATTGTTTCTAGGTGCAGCTGAAGTTACAACTCAGTTGTTAAGGCTTATAGATATTCTTTGGCTCCCCTTGTGGGTTTCACTTCCCTTTAAAATACTGCGATACACCCCCTATACTTGTGGGTCATCAAGACTATTTTCTGGCACCGTTGCCGGGGAGCATAGCTTTATTTATTAAGTTCACTTGGATTCTCTATTGTTCGCTGCTATTGATGACCCACAAGTATAGGGGGTGTATCGCACTATATTCGATAAGTAAGAGTGTCGAACCCAACGAGGAGCAGAAGGTGCTGGCTAGTGGTATGGATCAGGAATTCTCTGCAAATACTTAGCAAACGGATTTATAGGGGTTTTTGATAAAGCAAGTAAACAAAGTACGAGTAAATAAAGACAGTAGGAATAAATGCAGCAAGTGGCCCAATCCTTTATGCAGCAAAGGACAAGCCGGGTGTATTACTTAAGATGACCAAACGTTCTCGAGGACACATGGGAAGACTGTCAAGTGCCTTCGCTTCATATAGTTGATTAATCTTCTTAAGCTTGTTAAGTGTTGTGTGGGTGAACCTGTGCTAATGTACCAACCTTCCTAGGACTAATTCATACTTATGATTATACCCCTTGCGAGCATCCGCAAGTACAAGAAAGTAATTAAGGTAGAAACCTAACCACATCTTTAAACTCTAAGACCCTTACGTCCCTTGTGCAATAGTTTCCTAAAGGGGGTTCAGGTTTCTGTCACTCCGGCAACCCCTACTCGTTCACATGACACCACTAGAAGAAGTACACCACAGCTTAAATTTCAAACTATTGAATCTATCTCAACACAACTCCACTACTAACAACATGACTTCTCCCATGTCCTCAAGAATAAAATGAACTACTCACAAGACATCATATGGATCATGATCAGAGATGGAATAACGATGTACAACAATCTGAACATAAACAATAATTCAATGGTTCACTCAATAGCATGAACTACAAAGAGTAATCAACACCGGGAAAGTTTCCCCTATGAAGTATGCAAGATTCAACTCAATTGTTACAGCAATATGGAGATGGTGATGAGGGGGTTCTGATGGTGATGATGATGATAATGATCCCGATGAAGTCCAGCTTGATGGTGGTGTTGATGGCGACGATCTCCCCTCTCCGGGAAGGAATTCCCCCGGCAAAATTTTTTCTGCTGGAGAGATCTTTCTCTCTCGGTGTTTTCCGCCCTTAGAGGCGGCGAAATCTCTCTATGGTCGCTCCTCGAGTCTTAGGGTTTTGGGAGGATAATATATGCCAGAGGGGAGTGCCAGGGGTGGACCAGGGCGGCCACATGACCTGGTGGCGTGGCCTAGGCTGGCCCGCGCCAGGGGTGGTGTGGGCCCCTTGTGGCTATGATCTTCGCGAATTTTGCCTCCAAACATCACTTTTTCCATCAGAATCCTGACTGCAGCGGTCCATGCTCCAAAAGTCATCAACCATGCAAAAACAGATGAAATAACATAAGTATCACCTCTCAATACGAAATATATCAATGAATAACAGTGAATTATGACATAGAATAGTGATGCAAAATGGACGTATCAACTCCCCCCAAGCTTAGACTTTGCTTGTCCCCAAGCAAAACTGAGCTCAATAAACATGGCCTCAGGTTTATGGAGTGAAGAGTCGATAAAAGAATATGGACAAGAAGCATCACATTCATCAAATACATAGATCATAATAGAAGACAACTCACTATTATATAACTCAACTTGCAATGAGTAAAGGAAACACAATAAAGATACATGAAGTAAATCATAATTGGTAATGGGAAACTTAGCTCTTGGTCGAAGAATAGTTGATAATTTGCTGTAGTTCACAAATTGCTGCTTTTCAATGATAGCTTTCAAAGTAGTGAACATCAAGATAAGAGCAAAGTGCAAAACAAGGAACATAAGAAACATGATTGAATAAATCATCATATGAATGAATGAAACACAGCAACTCAAAATACTTGCTAAGAAAGAAGGGAATAGGTTTACTGACTCAACTAAAAAGTAAAAGAAAGGCCCTTCACAGAGGGAAGCGGGGATTGCAAGTCTCATAAAGAGCTCCCAAAAATTATGATACTTACTAGCTTTCAGCTCTCATTGCCCCTATCATAGGCATGTTTAGGTGATTAAGGTTAAAGTGATCAAATATGAGGATATGCTTGACAAATTGCAAGTTGAAAATCTCATGTCCCTTGAATACGAGGGCCGCTCCTCATGCTACTCAAGTTTAGTCACCGGTAAGTTCTTGTCATCGTAAACATATGTGTATCATAGAGAACCGCCAACGGGGTACCCCTTGCCCGATGATACGGAAGAATCCCCATATCAAAATGACAAGGCAAGCAGACGACAAGCATCTCAGCAATCTTCTTACTTACCATGGGAATATGGTGCTTTTCTCTCTCTTTCCTCTTTTCATAATATCTCTTTTTTTCTTTTTCTCTTTTTCCCAATCTCTATCTCTTTTTTATAAGAAGAATGGTTCATACATGCTCATTATGGTTACGCTGCAGGTTTCCACCATGACAGCATGGATTAGACCAGCGGTCCAGGCGTTTCTCTAACACACATGCATAACTACATGGACTTACAAGCTCCCCTTTCATTTCACACTGACGACATCCATAGACAAAAGAACATGATACCAACTAGGTACAAAGTACCAGTGCAATGTTGAAAGCGTTCCCCATGACAACATGGTTCTGCTAATTCACAACTTACAAAGCGCAAGCATATACGCAACATAGGTGAGCACAATGGTTAAAGTTTATTGAATGCAAGAAAGTAAAGTGTGCCATCAAGTTCGTGAGAGCTTTAATCACTAATTTTCACATAACAAGTTTAATTTGGAAGGTAGAAAAAACAAGAATTTACTTGGAATAGTAATAATGCTACTAGGTAGGTATGGTGGACACAAATGGCATGGGTTTTTGGTTAAGGGATTGGATGTACGAGAAGAATTCCCTCTCAGTACAGGTTTTTGGCTAGCAAGGCTTTGTAGCAAGTACAAGAGTTGAAGGAAACAAACAAACATACAAGTGATAAAAACAAACATGCAATCTTCCTTGGAAGCACAAAAGATCTTAACTAGAGAATACTAAACTTATGAGCAAATCAAGAAACAAAGATGATGAAATTATTTTTCTTTAGAGTACTTTTATCTTTTTCTTTCAACTCCCAAAAATAGTGTTGTACTGACCAAGCCAGGTTTGCCGAAACCAACTAAATTAACTCAATGATCCCAAAGTGATACCAATACTAACAACAAGATCAATCATATAACCCCGAATTGAAAACTAATATAAGATATGAAAAAGAGTGAATGATAGAACTTCTCATTAATATTCCATAACGGCAACTCACACCAAGGGATACATATCTAACGAGAGAGGGGACACTTCCATAATGCAAACCATCGTACGTAATAACTTCTCTATTCATGATATGACTCTATTAAAAAGGTAAAAAGATAGAAGATAGTGATATGATACCGCGGCACTCCCCCAAGCTTGGAACAAACCAAGGGGATGCCAAACCTGATGACGAATTACTCCTTCAGTGGTGGTGGTAATATTTTCTTAGTTGACGCGAGGAAATCTTCCAGCATCTTGCGAAGCCTATCATTCTCCCATTGAAGCATGCCCACCTTCCTCCTCAAATCTCGGTACTTGTCGCAAAACTCCTTAGTGACTCGTAGGGCTTTCGTTGATGCGGGGTAAGAGACTAAAGGTACCAGCCCCTGCTTGGGGTCTTGGAGATTTTCCTCCATAGGCTCCTCCCCTTTATCCTTGGCGGACACCATTGTGCTTCTAGGATTTCAAAGAGTATGTCCTGGCAGAAAAAGATAGAAACAAAAACACGACGAAAACACGATATACGAACCTCGGGAGATCCGGGGGATTATATATTACGAAGTTTCCTGACGAAAGGAAGGTACTGGGAGAAAACGAGTTGGAGGCAGAGTCCGGGGTGGACTCACCACCTGGTGGCGTGGCCAGGGGTGGGCCCGCGCCACAGGGTGGTGTGAGCCACCCTGGCTCCATTTCCGTCCCTCTTTCGCTTCATAGCTTTCCTTATTGACTGACAACTACAAGAATATAGTTGGATAGTATTTTCGCGGAACTTTTCTTACCAGAACTGTTACCTATTTGAAAACGGACTCTGGAGGTCTCTGAATTTGGTATTCAGTGGGTTCTTCCGGAGTCACCACTTGAATAATCCTCAGTATCTTCATCTTCCTACACTTATTACTTGAGTCATAAAACCCTTCTCTTCCTTATTACACCATGATCTCCACTTCCTGGAAATTTCTTTCACACAAAACTTCACACAGTTCTCATTAGCAACATTAGTATATGTGAAGTGATCAAACCATTTGAGTCCAACTTCAACTAAAAACCATCAAAACATAAGCTACTGTAGCAACTCCTTCCGAAAACCCAAAAAGAATTCAAAAATGAAATCGAATAAAGAAGCAAATGCAAGATTGGCAAAATCTATCAAAGCAGACCAGCAGGTAAAGATCAATTTTTTCGAAAATCGTCAGTTGCTCAAATCAAAAAGTGCAAAACTAACGAAATTTAAATAATAATCTGGGGCAGAAGCACAAGAAAATTACAGCTCAATCCAAAATACGAAGATCTCTCACGAATTTTTACGGTGAAGCACAAAAATCTGTTTCGGGACAACAACTTTCCCAAATATTACTTCCCTCTCATTAGAGGTTGATCTTGACACAAAAACCAAACAAAACGGATAAGGAGCGGTTATTACCGAAGTAATAACTTCCAAGACTCAAAGATATAAAAACAAACTGAAAGCAAAAACAAATTGGGTTGTCTCCCAGAACGCTCTTTCTTTATAGCCTTTAAGATGGGCATGATAATTTTGAAGATGCTCACATAGGAATATGAATTGAGGTGAAAGAGAGCATTAATAAGCAAAAATACACACATTTAAGTCTAACCCACTTCCTATGCAAGGGAATTTTGTAAACAAACAAGTTGTTGAAATGAGAGGCTACTTGCATAAGAAGGCAAAACAAGTGCAACACAAAAACTTTCAGCATAAAACGAGGAAACTTGATATTATTGAGATACATAAGAACACTTTTACCTATCTCATAATAACTTTCAGTATCATGCATAAACTTAACAATATAACTATCACAAGGGCCATCATAGCAATGCTCACTTATTCTAACAGAAAACACAGGAATACTAGCTCTCATAACACTACTATGTGAAACAATATTAGAGGTATCCTTACAAAGGATAGTCTGTCCCTCTTTTTCATATTTAGTAACAAAGTCTTTCACATTTGCTATTATAGGTTCATCAACCATTTGTTTATCAGGTTCAACAGCTTTATTTGTACTTTCATTAACCATACTAGCTATCACAGAATGTTCCTTAATCTTAACTGGGAAAGGCATTTTCTCAATATAAGGTTCAGGTTAAACATGATTAGCAGTATAAACTTCAGTATTTCTTGCAGGAACACTCTTAGAAACATCTTTATAAGGTTCATGATACTTATTCCACTTCTTTTTAGGCACTTCAATGTAGGAAGCAAATGCCTTAAAATAAGAAGCAATAGCTTGAGAGTCTAGACCATAAGCGTTTTTAATATTTTGAAAGTCATCAGTTCCCATAAAAGATTCAATGCATTCATAATCATAATTTATACCTGACTTTCTACCTTTGTCATTCTCCCAAGCTTCAGCATTATCTTGAATACGATCCAGAAGATCTCATTGAGCTTCTTCTTCCATGCGAGTGAATGATCCAGCACAAGAAGCGTCCAATAAATCCTTGTCATGTAGTGGGAGTCTTGCATAAAAGTTATTGATAATAATATTGTTGGGGAGCTCATGAATGGGACATTTGAGCATTAGTAACTTCAGTCTCCCCCAAGCTTGATTTGTACTCTCTCCATCAAGAGGCCAAAAGCTGTATATTTGATTCCGATCTTGATGAATCTCACTAGGAGGATAAAACATTGAATAAAAGAGAGGCACTATTTCCTCCCATTCCAGAGCTTGACCATTCTTCAGCAGCTTATACCATTCCTCAGCTCTTCCTTTCAGTGACAATGAGAATAACTTCTTCTTAACTTGATCTGTAGTAGTACCTACACACTTGAACAACCCGCATAATTCGTGTATAAAGAGCAAATGATCACCGGGATGGACAGTTCCATCCCCAACATAATAGTTATCCATAACATGATCAATAATTCTTGTAGGTATTTTAAAAACATCATTCTCAGTAGGTGGTGGATTTTCTACTACCTTAGCAGTGGTAGTAGCATTACCAAATAAGAAACTCAGCGAATTATCCATAACGAAAATAAAGCAACTAATAGAAGTAAACAATACTCACAATAGAAGTTTCCTTTACCAGTTCCACTCTCCAATAGCGCTTCACTCCCCGGCAACATCGCCAGAAAATAGTCTTGATGACCCACAAGTATAGGGGGTGTATCACAGTATTTCGATAAGTAAGAGTGTCGAACCCAACGAGGAGCAGAAGGTGCTGGCTAGTGGTATGGATCAGGAATTCTCTGCAAATACTTAGCAAGCGGATTTTTAGGGGTTTTCGATAAAGCAAGTAAACAAAGTACAAGTAAATAAAAGACAGTAGGAATAAATGCAGCAAGTGGCCTAATCCTTTATGCAGCAAAGGACAAAACAGGTGTATTACTTAAGATGACCAAACGTTCTCGAGGACACATGGGAAGACTATCAAGTGCTTTCGCTTCATATAGTTGATTAATCTTCTTTAGCTTGCTAAGTGTTGTGTGGGTGCACCTGTGCTAATGTACCAACCTTCCTAGACCTAATACATACTTGTGATTATACCCCTTGCAAACATCCATAAGTACAAGAAAGTAATTAAGGTAGAAAACTAACCATAGCTTTAAACTCTAAGACCCTTACGTCCCTTGTGCAATTGTTTCCTAACGGGGGTTCAGGTTTCTATCACTCCGGCAACCCCTACGATTAGTAGCCAAATACACAATGCATTCCCCTAGGCCCATATAGGTGAAGTGTTATGTACTCGACGTTCACATGACACCACTAGAAGAAGTACACCACAACTTAAATATCAAACTACTGAATCTTTCTCAACACAACTCCACTACTAACAACATGACTTCTCCCATGTCCTCAAGAACAAAACGAACTACTCACAAGACATCATATGGATCATGATCAGAGATGGAATAATGATGTATAACAATCTGAACATAAACAATAATTCAATGGTTCACTCAATAGCATCAACTACAAAGAGTAATCAACACCGGGAACATTTCCCCTATGAACTATGCAAGATTCAACTCAATAGTTACAGCAATATGGAGACGGTGATGAGGGTGCTGATGGTGATGATGGTGGTGATGATGATGATGATCCCGATGAAGTCTAGCTTGATGGTGGTGTTGATGGCGACAATCTCCCCTCTCCGGGAAGGAATTCCCCCGGCAGAAATCTGTCTGCCAGAGAGATCTTTCTCTCTCGGTGTTTTCCGCCTTGCAGAGGCGACGAAATCTTTCTGTGGTCGCTCCCCAAGTCTTAGGGTTTCGGGAGGATAATATACGCTAGAGGGGAGTGCCAAGGGTGGACCAGAGCGGCCACACCACCTGGTGGCGCGGCCTAGGCTGACCCGCGCCAGGGGGTGGTGTGGGACCCCTAGGGCCCATCTCCAACCCCCTTCTGGCTTCCTTCTTCTTCTGGAAAAATAGCATTTTCCATATATTTTCCCGGATTTTCTGATCTTCGCGAATTTTTCCTCCAAACATCACCTTTTCCATCAGAATCCTGACTGCAGCGGTCCATGCTCCAAAAGTTATCAACCATGCAAAAACAGATGAAATAACATAAGTATCACCTCTTAATACTAAATATATGAATGAATAACAGTGAATTATGACATAGAATAGTGATGCAAAATGGACGTATCAGCTATCCATCCATCATGGGTAAGTCTCGTGATGGCAAGTTTCCTATTTTACCATCCACTACAAGAAGAAGTACAGTTCTGAACACCTCTGCTGCTCTTGATTCACCATCTGTTATAAGTAAGCTCATTACACCACCACATACACATGCTACACACACTGCTACTACTGCTGAATCTGAAACTTCTGATGCTTATGATGCTGCTTCTACTGTGCTTGATAAGAGTGGTTCATTAGGTCCTTTCTTAGATGCTACGATTGCTAGAACTATAGCTGGAAATACTGAAACTCCTAATGAAGGCACTACTACACCTATTAGTTCACCTGAGTCTAGTGAAAGTTATGATATTGAAGATGGTTATGTTGAGATGACCGATGAATTTATTAAAGAATGTAAAAACACCCATGATAGGAGCACTGCTAAGAGTCTCCTTGAGAGGCGTACTATTAGACCCAAATTGTCTCCTATTGCTAAGTTTGCTGCTTCTCCCATAAACATTATAGATAAAGATTATGATTTCTCTCTCGGTCTATCTTACATAGCTATTGTTGAGAAAGAACCTTTTTGTGGGACTAAGAATGAAAGTGCGGTAGCACATATGAATGAACTTTCTACCATGAGTGGCTTGTTTTTTGATGATATTAAGATGCGTACTTACTTTGTTTCTAAGATTTTCCCCTTTTCACTGAAAGGAGAAGCTAAAACTTGGTTTAGTAATTTACCTCCTGGATCTATTGATAGCCCTGATTACTTGATTAGTACCTTCCTAGAGAAATATTTTTCTCCTAGTGCTAGACATGCTATTTTGCAGGAACTTTTTGATTTTAAACAGGGAGAAAAAGAGATATTGCCCGAATCTTGGGCAAGGTTTTGTGCATTGATTCATGCACAAGCTGGAAGTCCATTACCTAAGAATGAGCTTCTTGATATATTTTATAATGGACTAACTGAAGAATCTAGGACATACCTAGATAGTTGTGCTGATTGTGTTTTCAGGAATAGGACTCCTAAGGAAGCTGAGGAATCAATGGCTAAAATAAGCAAGAACTATGAAGATTGGACTCCTCCTGAACAAGCTATACCTGAAGTAATTGTACCTGAACCTACTATACCAGTGCCTATTCCAACATCAAAAATATCTGCCTTGGTTTGCTTTTCCCTTCTTGCTTTGTTTGAACTATTCGAAAAACCCAAAAAGATTTTGCTTTGTTTGTTTTTCCTTTTTGGTTCTTGCTTTAAAAAATCGGAAACACCAAAAATATTTGTTGTTCCTCTTTGGCTTTGTGAGTTTGTTGCAGGGTTCAGCAGTCCTAAGTGGATATTGGTTTCATATTATTATTCAAGCCACATAAGTGAAGAGCAATAATGAGGATTAATGACAACTTGAGGCGTGGTAAGAGGCCGGTAACGAACTCTATTTGTTTTCATTTTTGTACATATACTCATCACTATGGGCATGCTTACTTTGTTCGTGTAGGGTGTATGTTATCTTTGGATGCTTAGTAGTTCTTGCTTTCGTACGATTAGTTCTAGCTTGCTAATAGTTTGTAGCATGTCTTATGAATGTTTGCTTGCATTATTCTATTCATAAATTGGTATGAAACCATGGTATCCTCCTCTGAATGTTTCATTTGAATTGACTTGGCACATGCTCATGCATGCATATGACTGTAATAATCAGTTAAGCCTTGATGAATTATTTTGCCTTGAGGATCTTGAATCACTTTCATGCCATGAGTAGTCCTGTTTTGTTGCAAGCATGATTATGACAGCTATTGCTCTCTCGTTTGTCGCTCCCTTACAATTCCTAGCTTTCACTTACACTGAGTTTTACTCAAGTTTCCAACTCCCTAAACCAAATAGTTCCAAAGTGTCCACCATACGTACCTATTAGCATCATTTGCTACTTCCGTGCATATTCAATATGCCTTGTTTTCTTCCGAATAAAATGTTTGCTTGTTATGATAAAGTTAGTTAGTAAAGCTCTCACGAACTTGATGGCACACTTTATTTTCTGCACTTAATAAACCTGAACCATTGTGACTGTCTATGAAAGTTATATGCTTGCAAATTATAGGCTGGGGATTAGCAGAACCGTGTTGGCACGGGGAACGCTTTCAACACTTGTAAATATATACCCAGTTGATACCATGCTCTTTTGTTTGCAGATGTCGTCGGTGTGAAATAAAAGGGGAGCTTGTAAGTCCATGGAGTTATGTATGTGTGTTAGAGAAACGTCTGGGCCGCTGGTCTAATCCATGCTGACATGGTGGAAACCTGCAGCGTAACCATAATGATATCTATGAAGCATTCTTCTTATAAAAAAAAGAGAGAGATAGCTATTGAGAAAAAGAAAAAAAAGAGATTTATGAAAAGAGGAAACAGAGAAAAAAGCACCATTTTCCCATGGTAAATAAGAAGATTTCCGAGATACTCATTGTCTGCTTGCCTTGTCATTTTGATATGGGGATTCTTCCGTATCGTCGGGCAAGGGGTACCCTGTTGGCGGTTCTCTATGATACGCACATATTTACGATGACAAGAACTTATCTATAACTAAAGTTGAGTAGCATGAGGAGCGGCCCTCGTACTCAAGGGACATGGGATGTTCGGTTTATAGTCTGTCAAGCATATAACTCAGAATGGACCTCACTTTCACCTTAACCACATTAAAGATGCTTATGATAGGGGCAATGAGAGCTCAAAGCTAATGAGTACCATACTTTCAGCATTTGGAAGCCTTTCGAATTATTCAAAACCTTTTCCTTTACTTGTTGAGTCTCCATATATTCCTTGAGCACCTTCTTGAGAGCATAGTTGTCATTCTTTGTGCTTGTCTCATTACTTGATTATTTTTGTTATGACCTTGATGCTTGTATCTTTGATATCTTCACTCTAGTCATTTCTTGAACTTCAGAGGTGCCTTGAAATTCATAATCAAAGGCAAGCGAGATACCACTCTATCATATCTTCTTATGAGCATTGTAATGTTGCTTATGTTTATGCTTCGTGCTACTTATTATTTTTGAGTTGGAATCTCTTCATAGCTTGCAATTACTATTAAGTAGACTTAGTAGCATACTCTTTATTATGAATTGCCTAAGTAGTTGATCACATGCTGAGAATATATACATCATATGAAGCAAATGTGTTCGTGAAAGTTCTTTTATCGCACTCAGTTTTCACTTGAATTGCTTGAGGACAAGCAATAAGCTAAGCTTGGGGGGAGTTGATACGTCTAAAACGTATCTACTTTCCCGAACACTTTTGCTATTGTTTCTCCTCTAAACTTGTGTGATTTGGATGCAACTAACGAGGACTAACGTTGTTTTCAGCAGAATTGCATTGGTGTCTACTTTTTGTGCAGAAAATCAACTATCACGAAAAATCCTGGAAAATATGCCAAAAATCCTATTTCACCAGAAGACTCCCGAAGCCAGAATACGAGACGGAGGGGGGCTGGGCCCAGGCCACACCACCTGGCCGTGCGGGCAAGCCTAGGCCGCGCCAGGGGGTGGTCTAGCCGCCCAGACTGCCCCTCGGTCTCCCTCTTCGCCTATTAGTTTCCTTCTGGCCTAAAAACTCAGGGGGGTTCGACGTTTTCCAGAAGGAGTTCCGCTCCGCCGCCACCACCAGATTCCACGAAACAGCACCAGAAACTCCGTTCTGGCACCCTGATAGGACGGGGAATTGGAGGAGATCATCGCCATCATCATCACCATTGCTTCTCCATCGACCATCCATGTTCCCCCCATCTATGAGTGAGTAATCCCCCGCTGTAGGCTATGGGGATGGTAGGGATTGGATGAGATCGTTCATGTAATGGCATCAGATTGTTAGGGCATGGTGCCTAGTATCTTCTATTAGTGCTTTATGACTTTGTTGCGGCTTGTTGTGCTTAATGCTTGTCACTAGGGCCCGAGTGCCATGATTTCAGATCTGAACATGTTATTGATTCATTATGATAGTATTGTTTATGGTCTTACCTGCAAGTTGTATACACATGTTGTTGTCCGGAACCAATGGCCCCGAAGTGACAGAAATCGGGATAACCGGAGGGAATGGCTTTGATGTGAGGATCACATGTGTTCATGGAGTGTTAATGCTTTGCTCTGGTGCTCTATTAAAAGGAGCACCTTAATTGCCAGTGGTTCCCTTGAGGCCCCGCTGCAAACGGGCTGGCAGGACAAAAGATGTTGTGCAAGTTCTCATTGCGAGCACGTATGACTATATATGGAACACATGCCTAGGATTATCTAGTACTTGGATGCTTTATCTTACTTATCTGCAATTGCCCTATGTTCCGATTGCTATGTGAATTGTCTTGTCCATGCAACGCCCATCCATCCATCCCTATGCCTACCGCACTCGAATCCTACTGTTTACTGCTATTGTTACTACTGTCTTTACTTTACTTCTGCTGCTACTTTGCTATTCCTACTATAAAACTGTTGCTACTGATAAACTGCGGTGAGCAAGATTGTTTCCAGGTGCAGCTGAATTGACAACTCAGTTGTTAAGGCTTATAGATATTCTTTGGCTCCCCTTGTGTCGAATCAATAAATTGGGTTTCACTTCCCTCGAAAATACTGCGATCCACCCCTATACTTGTGGGTCATCATTACCACTTGAAAAGCATCAACATCTTCATTGTAAGAGTCTCCAGCAATATAGTGCTTGAGTCGCTGCCCATTCACCACTTGTGTAGTGTTATCTTTTAAACAAGAAATTTTTCTTCCTCCTGAACGGTACACTTCTTCAATAACGAAAGGTCCTTCCCATTTTGACAGTAATTTCCCTGCAAAGAATCTAAGACGAGACCTATATAATAGAACTTTCTCACCGACATGGAATTCTCTCTTAAGTATTCGCTTGTCATGCCATCTTTTAACTTTTTCCTTAAAAAGCCTAGCATTCTCATAAGCTTCACTCCTCCATTCATCCAAAGCACTTAAGTAAAATAATATTTTTTCACCAGCAAGCTTACAATCTCTATTAAGTTCTTTAACTGCCCAATAAGCTTTGTGTTCTAATTCTAAAGGCAGGTGGCAAGCTTTCCCATAAACCATTTTATAAGGAGACATACCCATAGGGTTTTTGTAGGCAGTCCTATAAGCCCATAAAGCATCGTTCAACTTTTTAGCCCAATTTTTGTAGATCTATTAAAAGTCTTTTGCAAAATGGATTTAATTTGTCTATTTGATAACTCTACTTGTCCACTAGTTTGGGGATGATAAGCTGAAGCGATTCTATGATTAACATCATATTTGGCAAGGGTCTTTCTAACACCACCATGAATGAAATGAGAACCTCCATCAGTCATAAGATACCTAGGCACTCCAAACCTAGGAAAGATAACATCCTTAAGCATTTTTAGAGAGGTTTCCCCATGAGCACTCTTCGTAGGTATGGCTTCTACCCACTTACTGACATAATCAACGGCAACAAGAATATGGGTATAACCTTTTGAGGGGGGAAAAGGACCCATAAAGTCAAATCCCCAACAATCAAAGGGTTCAATAACTAGAGAGTAGTTCATAGGCATTTCGTTGCATCTAGAAATATTACCAACACGCTGACACTCATCATAGGATAAAACAAATTTTCTGGCATCTTTAAAAAGGGTAGGCCAATAAAAACCTGATTGTAGCTCCTTTTGCACAGTCCTATCTCCTGCATGATGTCCTCCATAAGCACTACCATGACATTTACACAATATCTCCCTTTGTTCATATTTTGGAACACATCTTCGCATAATACCATCCACTCCTTTTTTATATAAGTGTGGGTCATCCCAAAAATAATGCCTCAAATCGTAAAAGAACTTCCTTCCTTGCTGAGCTGTGAAAGTTGGAGGCAAATACTTGGAGACAATAAAGTTAGCATAATCAGCATACCAAGGGCTCCCTCGCGAGCTTACCCCTACTGCAGCCAACTGTTCATTTGGGAAACTATCATTAACAGGCATGGGATCAAAAGAGATGTTTTCCAATCGAGATAAATTATCAGCTACAGGATTTTCAGTACCTTTCCTGTCTACAATATGTAGGTCTAACTCCTGTAAGAGTAGCACCCATCTAATAAGCCAAGGCTTAGCATCTTTCTTCGTCATAAGGTACTTAATAGTAGCATGATCAGTATGAATGGTACCTTTTGAGTCAACAATATAAGGTCTAAACTTGTCGAAAGCAAAGACGATGGCTAGGAATTCTTTTTCAGTAGTAGCATAATTCCTTTGAGCAGCATCAAGAGTCTTACTAGCATAATGGATAACATTTAACTTTTTATCAATTCGTTGCCTAAGGACAGCACCTACAACAAAATCACTAGCATCACACATTATTTTAAAGGGTAAGCCCCAATCAGGTGGTTGAACGATAGGGGCTATAGTTAAAGCCTTCTTTAGAGTTTCAAAAGCTTCCTTACAATCATCATCAAAGACAAAAGGTACATCTTTTTGAAGAAGATTAGTGAGGGGTTTTGATATCTTAGAGAAATCTTTAATAAACCTTCTATGGAAACCAGCGTGACCAAGGATACTACGAATACCTTTGATGTCTCTTGGACAGGGCATCTTCTCAGTTGCCTCAACTTTAGCTCTATCAACTTCTATGCCTCTTTCAGAAACCTTATGTCCAAGTACAATACCTTCATTCACCATGAAGTGGCATTTCTCCCAATTAAGAACAAGATTAGTTTCTTCACATCTCTGCAAAACTTACTGAGGTTGTGCAAACAATTATCAAAAGAAGTTCCTGATAACCCACAAGTATAGGGGATCGTGTGTAGCCTTTTCGATAAGTAAGAGTGTCGAACCCAATGAGGAGCTAAAGGTAGGATAAATATTCTCTCAAGTTCTATCAACCACTGATATAACTCTATGCACAGTAAACGTTTGCATTATCTAGGAAATAAAACTAGAGCAACAATAAGAGTAATAGAGATAGCTTTGCATGATAATAAATAACAAGAAAATAAAGCTAGTTGCTGTAGCAATAAAATACACTAAACTAACAGAACCATGAGTGTGGAATAGTGGTGGTAATTGTGGTGGCTTTGTCCAAGTTTAAATAGCGAATAGATCAGGTTCATTGTCTTTGATGTAGTTTTCTATGTGGGAGAGGCTAAATATACATGCGCTTCACTACTTGGAATTACATGTAATATATGATTGGATTTTTAGCAAACATCCGTAAGTACTAATCAATGCATTAAGGTTTCCCCAACCATAGCCTTAAGTTTAATGGTCCTCTTACTCCCATACGTGCAACGTTCTGGTTCGCGTCCTCAGGTTTCTATCACTCCGGCAGAACTCCCCTTCCTTTTACACATACTACAAACCCTACGATGTTTAATCCATGCGCGCATAAATATAATGGACACCAAAGGACTGTACTATATCAACATACAACTCTAATGAATGAAATATGTTCAACCATTCAATCTAAAAACAAAGAAACTACGCAAACATGACATAGATCATAGGATTATAACTTATAGCATCAAACACCATGTTTACATAAGACGGTACAGAGGTGTGTGGGAGGATGAACCACTACATACTAGGAGGATTAGGTGATGGAGATGGCGGTGAAGATGGTGAAGAGGGCGGCAGTGGCGGCGGCGGCGGCGCGAGGGACTCCTTCCCCGCCGCGGGTATCATGGGGAGCACCGCCCCTTAGCCCCTTCCTTCATGACTTATTGGGAGCCCTCCCCCATGGAGATGGGATCCATGGGGGAGACAAAAATGTGGCTTTGGTGGCTGCAAATTCGTGGGTGGAGATACCATAGACGAATTAGGCTTCCTCCCTTTATATAGCTTCTCGGATTTCCGTCACCCCATTTTGGGCTGCAGTAAATCGGGCCTAAAAGGCCCGTCCGGACTCATAATCAGCTATATTTATGTCCAGAACTTCTGCCGCGAAATTTTAAACAACTTTGTAGTTGAAGATTTTTCCGTTTGATGCCGTCTTCGACCCGAAACGTGACCATCTTCAAAAAGAGTTCTGAGACAGATTTCTGGAAATATCTCAATTTGACTCCAACAAGGTTTCCACTTGTATTCTTGGTAATTCCTACACATCAAAGTGTAAAACAAGAACATTGTGCACTTTTGCAACTATTAGTAGGTTAGTCCAAATAAATCATAAACTTTATACAAAAATGAGTGTCAAAAGCATATTATTAGCATAAAACCATCAAAAATTATAGATACGTTATGGACGTATCAATTCCATACACGGAGAAGTCATCCATGAACACTTCCACAATTTCCTCACCAAAACCATGAAAGATAGCAGACATGCATCTTGGAAAAGTAGCGGGAGCATTACATAAACCAAAAGACATACGTCTATAAGCATAGGTTCCGTAAGGGCAGGTAAAAGTAGTTTTTTCTTGATCTTGTTGTTTAACAGAAATTTGAGAGAAACTAGAATATCCATCAAGAAAACAAAAATGGGTCTTTTTAGACAACCTTTCTAACATTTTATCAATAAAAGGAAGTGGGTAATGATCTTTCTTAGTAACTTTGTTAACTTTCGTGAAATCAATGTACATTATATAGCCTACTACTATTCTTTGGGGAATAAGCTCATAATTATCATCAGGGACGACGGTAATTCCCCCTTTTTTAGGATCACAATGAACAGGACTAACCCATTCACTATTAGCAATAGGGTAAATAATACCAGCATCAAGGAGTTTCAATACCTCATTTCTTACCACTTCCTTCATCTTAGGATTTAAACGCCGTTGGTGCTCTACCACTGGCTTTGCATCTGGTTCTATATTGATAGCATGCTGACATATATTAGGAGAAATCCCTTTTAGATCATCCAGAGTGTAGCCCACAGCCCCTCGGTGTTTCTTCAGTACCTCCAATAACCTATCTTCTTCCTTCCCTGAAAGTTTAGAGCTAATAATAACAGGATATATCTTATTATCATCAATGTAAGCATATTTAAGATCGTCAGGTAAGGGTTTCAAATCGAAGACTGGATCCTTTTTGGGTGGCAACGTGGTACCCAAGTCTTCTAAAGGCAAGTTATGCTTAAGCATCTTAGGTTGATGATGGATAATCTCGTCAATCTCATTCCTTTCTTCCATGAAGATATCACTTTCGTGGTCTTCCATAAATTGCTGCAAAGCATTGTTAGGAGCAAGAGAAATAGAAGCAAGTCTTTCAACTCTAAAATCCTCATTATGGGTTTCATTTTCACAAGGTTCTTTAGTAAATTTCGAAAAATTAAAGTCATAAGATCCCCCATCAAACTTAGTCAAGATTTTCTCCCTCTTGCAATCTATAATAGCTCCACAAGTACTCAAGAAAGGTCTACCAAAAATGATGGGATAATTTTTACTAGCAGCTGAACCAAGTACTAGAAAATCAGCAGGATATTTAATCTTACCACAAAGAACTTCTACATCCTGCGCAATACAATTTGGAGAGATGGTCTCTCTATTAGCAAGGTGAATGACCACATCAATCTCTTCTAGTTTGCAGGGACTGATTTCATGCATAATTTCCTTGTAAAGCTCATAAGGAATAACACTTGAACTTGCACCAACACCACATAAACCAAATAGCAATGATCACCAATTCTAATAGAAGGCACAGGGACACTAGCCTTTTTAGTTCTATTAGGATGTGAGACAATATTAGAAGCATCTTCACAAAAGACTATGTGTCCATCTTCTACACTTTTAGTGATAAGGTCTTTCTCAATTGCTACAATAGGTTCAAAGTTTATTTGTTCATCAGGTTTTACAGTTCTCTTTGCACTTTTATTGATTACAATAGTTATCATAGGATGATCCTTTACCTTATCTGGGAAGGGTATTTTCTCGATATAAGGTTCAGGTAGGATGTGATCAATAGTGCAAAATTCAGTACTACCAATAGAAACACAGTCAACAATATCTTTATAAGGTGCATGGTACTTGTTCCATCCCTTTTTAGGAATTTCAATATAAGAAGCAAAATCCTTAAAACAATTTGTAATAACTTGTAAATCAAGACCATAAGCATTACTAATATTTTGAGAGTCATCAGTTCTCATAAAAGATTCAATGCATTCATAATCATAATTTATACCTGACTTTCTTCCTTTGTCATTCTCCCATGCTTCAGCATTATCTTGAATACGGTCCAGAAGATCAGATTTAGCTTCTTCTTCCATGCGAGTGAATGATCCAGCACAAGAAGCATCCAATAAATCCTTATCATGAAGAGGAAGCCTTGCATAAAAGTTATTGATAATAATATTGTTGGGGAGCTCATGAATGGGACATTTGAGCTTTAGTAACTTCAATCTCCCCCAAGCTTGAGATATACTCTCTCCATCAAGAGGACAAAAGTTGTATATTTGATTCCGATCTTTATGAATCTCACTAGGAGGATAAAATTTTGAATAAAAGAGAGGTACTATTTCCTCCCATTCAAGAGCTTGACCATTCTTCAGCAGCTTATACTAGTCCTCAGCTCTTCCTGTTAGTGATAATGAGAATAACTTCTTCTTAACTTGATCTGTAGTAATACCTGCACACTTGAACAACCCGCATAATTCGTGTATAAAGAGCAAATGATCACCAGGATGGACAGTTCCATCCCCAACATAATAGTTATCCATAACACAATCAATAATTCTTGTAGGTATTTTAAAAGTATCTTTCTCAGCAGGCGGTGGTTCATCTACTACCTTAGAACTGGTAGTAGCATTATAAAATAAGAAACTCAACGAATTACCCAAATTGAAAATAAAGCAACTAATAGAAATAAACAATACTCACAGTAGAAGTTTCCTTTACCAGTTCCACTCTCCAATAGCGCTTCACTCCCCGGCAACGGCGCCAGAAAATAGTCTTGATGACCCACAAGTATAGGGGGTCTATTGCAGTATTTTCGATAAGTAAGAATGTCAAACCCAATGAGGAGCAGAAGGTGATGGCTAGTGGCTTGGAGCAGGAATTCTCTGTAAATACTTAGCAAACGGATTTTTAGGGGTTTTTGATAATGCACGTAAATAAAGTACGAGTAAATAAAAGACAATAGGAATAAATGCAGCAAGTGGCCCAATCCTTTATCCAGCAAAGGACAAGCCGATTGTATTACTTAAGATGACCAAACGTTCTCGAGGACACACGGGAATATCGTCAAGTGCTTTCGCTTCATATAGTTGATTAATCTTCTTTAGTTTGCTAAGTATTGTGTGGGTGAACCTGTGCTAATGTACCGACCTTCCTAGGAATAATACATACTTGTGATTATACCCCTTGCAAGCATCCGCAAGTACAAGAAAGTAATTAAGGTAGAAACCTAACCACAATTTTAAACTCTAAGACCCTGACGTCCCTTGTGCAATGGTTTCCTAACGGGGGTTCAGGTTTCTATCACTCTTGCAACCCCTACGATTAGTAGCCAAATACACAATGCATTCCCCTAGGCCCATATAGGTGAAGTGTCATGTAGTCGACGTTCACATGACACCACTAGAAGAAGTACACCACAACTTAAATATCAAACCATTGAATCTTTCTCAACACAATTCCACTACTAACAACATGAATTCTCCCATGTCCTCAAGAACAAAACGAACTACTCACAACACATCATATGGATCATGATTAGAGATGAAATAATGATGTGTAACAATCTGAACATAAACAATAATTCAATGGTTCCACTCAATAGCATCAACTACAAAGAGTAATCAACACCAGGAAAGTTTCCCCTAAGAACTATGCAAGATTCAACCCAATTGTTACAGCGGTATGGAGATGATGATGGTGCTGCTGCTGATGATGATGATGGTGGTGGTGGTGGTAATGATGATGATGATGATCCCGATGAAGTACAACTTGATGGTGGTGTTGATGGCGACGATTTCCCCTCTCCGAGATAGAATTCCCTTGGCAGAATTCTGTCTGCTAGAGAGATCTTTCTCTCTTGGTGTTTTCCGCCCCGCAGAGGAGGCGGAATCTTTCTGTGGTCGCTCCCCGAGTCTTAGGGTTTTGGGAGGATACTATACGTTAGAGGGGAGAGCCAGGGGTGGACCAGGGCGGCCACACCACTTGGCGGCGCGGCCTAGGCTGGCCCGTGCCAGGGGGTGGTGTGAGCCCCCTGTGGCCCATCTCAGCCTCCCCTTATGGCTTCCTTCGTCTTCTGGAAAAATAGGATTTTCCATGTATTTTCCTGGATTTTCTGATCTTCGCGAATTTTTCCTCCAAACTGCACCTTTTCCATCAGAATCCTGACTACGGCGGTCCATGCTCCAAAAGTCATCAACCATACAAAAACAGATGAAATAACATAAGTATCATCCCTTAATATGAAATATTTCAATGAATAATAGTGAATTATGATATAGAATAGTGATGCAAAATGGACGTATCAAATATCCAGGAGAGATTGTATGGCCATACAAACATGGGACATGTGCTATGCGTGCTACTCTGGTTTCCAAAGGGATTGAGTCCTTCGGTGCTCATACCCAGCCTAACGTTCATGGCATCGTCCCCGAACTCCTCTTCGAACTCCATGTCCAATGCGTGCCACTGGTTAGCGTCTGCAGGGTGTGTCATGATCTTGCCCTTCTCCGGATCATCTTCGGGCTTCTCCTTTTCCGCATGCCATTGCATGAGCTTCGCTTCCTCAGGGTCTATGAAATACCGCAACAGGCATGGAGTGATAGGAAAGTCCCATACCACTTTTTGAGGAACTTTCTTCTTCCCTCTCTTGTATCGTGCATGGCCTCACACCGGACATGTGGTTCTATCCTTGTACTCGCCCCGATAAAGTGCGCAATCGTTGAGGTAGGCATGGTATTTACATACTGTAGAACGAGAGGGCACACGACTTTCTTGGCCTCGTCGATACCTCTTAGCAATGTGTTCCCCTTAGGAAGTATATCGTGCCAGAATTCCATGATATGGTTAAAGCTCACGTCGATCCATTTGTGTTGCACCTTCATCTACAGAGCCTTGAGGGTTACATTCAGGCGTGTATGCTCGGTCCGACACCCAAGATACAATAGAGTAATCCCGTCTTTATCCATTTGCGCCAGCTTGGCTTTCTCTCTGGCAACAACTTTGTCGTTGCTCGTCTCCTTGAGGAGCAGTTCTTGAACATGAGGGTCCCGAAAAGATGAATTTAGCGGTGTCTGCGTGTCCGCGTCTTCTCCACCACCATCGGATCCGGCATCTGCATCATGATGATCATGTCCACCAGCATCTTCTTCATCATAATTTTGTTCGGCGTCTTCTTGAGCATCATTTCCTGCCAGCACCCCATTGTTGACGTCCTTGTCAATGTAGTTGGGCATGAAACCACCCATGAGCAAGTGCTTCTCGATGTCCCAGAATCAGGTTTGATTAGGGTACCAAGTTTGCATCTCTTACAAGGACATCTTATCTCGGTCATGTTGTTCTGAATCATGACGGCCGTCGCGCGTGCCTTGTATCTATCCACCATAGCTTTGGTTATCTGACACACCATGGTTGCATGTGCGGCGGTATGGAGCAAAAGGGAATATTCAGAACCATGCATGCAAAAATTCGGCATGACCTTCCCTATAAATAGGACATATGAGTAGTGCAAATTTTTGCCAAAACAGAAATGAATCAATATTTCGAAAAACATTCATTGCACCACACACACCAGCACCTGCACAACACAAAGCATACACAAGAACACAAGCATATATCCATGTAAACATCGTCTCCCGATCCAACACCCTCGTCCACACACAAAAACACAATCATATATCCATGTACACAAGAACACAAGCATATATACCACCAATATCGTCGTCCACACACACAAAACAAGCACAAGTTACACCGAGACGAGAGAGGCCGCGCAAGAGAGCATGTGGTGTAGTTAGTCAAACTTGATGTGGAGGAGAGGAGAGAAAATGTGTGTGCGCTTACTTTAGTAGATCTACACGGTGGAGAGGAGTTTCCTTTATAGATCCATCCAACCCAAAGAGGTTTTGGCAACTTAAAATAGAGAAATTGTTGGAGAAAATGAGGTGAGGAGGAGGAGCAACTCGAGCTAGATATAGTGGAGGTAGGGGAAACTGCACTAGCTAGTGGATGGTAGGGGAAAGTGCCACCTTTTTGTGTGGCTGGCATGACACATCCGTAGCACACCTACTATATTGTGCGCCACTGATAAAATATACCCGTGGCGCACCTCCAGGGCGTGCGCCGCAGGTGATCTGTCACTTTTCAGATGATTGGGCCCACCAACACCCGTGGCGCATTGAAAGACCATGCGCCACTGATAAACCTTCTATGCGCACGTCGATTCTGTACGCCACGGATGTGCTGCCCATTGACGGGGTCTGCCGCTAGCACTGGGGGCCACCTTATCGTGGCGCACCATCTAGACCATGCGCCACGGGTAAGACAAGGTCAGTGGCGCATGGTTTAGCCCGTGCGCCACGGGTAACTATCCGTGGGGCACACTTTACATGTGCGCCAGTGATAAGGACCCTGTGGATAAGCATTTTCCTACTAGTGAGTGTTGCTTCCCTCCAGAGAAAAGAAGAAAGATGCATTCGTCAACTTGTCTACTTGCTATCAACTTATTGCAATTAGCAACTTTCTGATAAAAGGACAAAAACCCAGCATGTCAACTTCTTCTTTTGAATTATTAGTTCCTCTGCGCGTCAAGAAGCTAGGGACCAGTACTCCTTGCTCTATGCTTGGCTAGTTCTGAATTTAAAAAATAAAATCATGAATAATCAACGAGAAAACCATGATCTTTTAGTGAACGTCCAAGGAAATCACATGTCAGGTGCATCCTATCCACCAATCTTTAATGTCATGCGCAGACAATCTCAGGGGATTGATTTTCCACAATTTTATCATGGACACAAAGAACTAGAGGATCAACGAAAAATATATACTTCTTTTGTCCAAATAAATTGACCCGACCTTATCTAGATACAAATATATCTCTTCACTACACAAAAATGTGCGTATCTGAATAAAGCTAAATTAATTAATTTCAGAATGAGGGAGTAGTATTTTTTATAGGAACAAAACTATATACTCCATAGTAGAGAGTTGTTGTTTTCCTCTAGTGAAAAGAAGAAAGATGCATTCGTCGACTTATGTACTTATCGCAATTAGCAACTTTCTAGTAAAGCACAAAAACCTAACGAGTCAACTTCTCCTTTTCATTTGTTAGTTCCTATCCGTGTCAACAAGGCAGGGACCAGTACTCCTAGCACTATGCTTGGCTGTTTCTTAACTTTCAACAAGAAAATCACGAATACTTGATAAGGAAACCATGAACTTTTACGTACGTCCAAGGAAAACCATGTGTCAGATGCATCCTCTCCACCATTGTTAACGTCATTCTAGACAATCTCATTGGATTTCTCTTCCACCATTTTCTCATGGACATAAAAAAGTAGAGGATCGATGAAAAATATATTTCTTCCATTCAAATTAGTTGACTCGGTTTTGTCTACACGCGCATGTATCTCAACATAAAAACGTGTATATCTAGATAACGCTAAGTCAATTAATTTAAGATTGAGGGAGTAGTATTTCTTAGAGGAACAAAAATTATATACTTGTCAGTAGAGAGTTGTTGTTTCCCTCAAGAGAAAAGAAGAAAAGACATGTCTAAACACACATATATCTAAACACAAAAATATGTCTAGATACATACTTGTATCTAGACAAAGCTCAAACAATTAATTTGAGATAGGGGAGCATTACTTTTTAGAGGAATAAAAATATATGTATTAGAGAGTTGTTGTTCCCTCTACATAAAAGAAGAATGATGCATTCGTCTACTTATGTAGTTGTTATCTACTTATCGCAATTAGCAACTATTTGGTAAAGGACAAAAACCAGCATGTCAACTTCTTCGTCAAGAAGCCAGGACCAGTGCTCTTTGCACTATGCTTGGCTGGTTCTTAACGTTCAACAAGAAAATGATGAATAATCAACGACAAAACCATGAACTTTTAGCGTATGTCCAAGGGAAACCACATGTCGGGTGCGTCCTCTCCATCAATCTTTAATGTCATGAGAGACAATCTGAGGGGATTGATCTTCCAGCATTTTATATGGACATTAAGAACTAGACGATTATCAAAAAAAAATTATGTCCCAACATCCAAAATTAATTAACTCAACTTCGTCCAGACATACATAGCTAAACACAAAACCAGGTCTAGATAAGTGTGTATCCAGATAAAGTTCTAAAAATTAATTTGAGATACAGGAGTAGTATTTTTTAGTGGAATGAAAGTATATACATACTCCGTATTAGAGAGTTTTTGTTTTCCTCTAGAGAAAAGAAGAAAGTTGCATTTGTCTACTTATCTACTTATCGCAATTAGTAACTTCTGGTATAGGACAAAAACCTAGCATATCAACTTCTTCTTTTAGATTGTTAGTTACTCTCCGGTACTCGTAGCACTATGCTTGGCTAGTTCTGAACATTCAACAAGAAAATCTTGAATAATCAACAAGAAAACCATGAACTTTTAGCTTATGTCCAAGCAAAACCACGTGTCGGGTGCATCCTCTCCACGAATCTTTAATGTCATGCTAGCCATTCTCGGTGGATAAATCTTCCGCCATTTTCCTATGGACTCAAAGAACTAGAGGATCAACGGAAATATATATGATCCAACGTCCAAAAGTAATTAACCAACTTGGTCTAGACATACATATCTAAACATAAAAAAATATCTAGATATATCCAGATAAAACTCTAACAATTAATTTGAGATAGAGGAGTAGTATTTTTTTAGAGGAATAAAAATATATACACTATATTATAGAGTTGTTGTTTCTCTCTAGAGAAAAGAAGAAATTTGTATTTGTCTTCTTATCTACTTATCGCAATTATAAATTTTCTGTTATAGAACAAAAACCCAGCATGTCAACTTCTTCTTTTCAATTGTTTGCTCCTCTCTACTCGTCAAGAAGTCAGGGACCAGCACTCCTAGTACTATGCTTGGCTGTTTCTAAACTTTCAACAAGAAAATCATGAATAATCAACGAGAATACCATGAATTTTTAGCGTACGTCGAAGGAAAACCATGTGTCGGGTGCATCCTCTCCACCAATCTTTAGTGTCATGTTAGAAATTCTAAGTCGATAAATCTTCCACCATTTTCCTATGGACACAAAGAACTAGAGGATTAACGAAAATATATATTACCCAACGTCCAAAATTAATTAACCCAACTTCGTCTATACATACAAATCTAAAAACATATCTACATAAATACAGATAAAACTCTAACAATTAATTTGAGATACTGGAGTAGTATTTTTTAGCAGAAGAAAAATATATACTTTGTACTAGAGAGTTGTTGTTTCCCTCTAGAGAAAAGAAGAAAGATTCATTCATCTATTTATCTACTTATTGCAACTAGCAACTTTCCGGTAAAGGACAAAAAACCCAGCATGTCAACTTCTTCTTTCCAATTGTTTGCTCCTCTCTACGTCAAGAAGTCAGGACCAGTACTCCTAGCACTATGGTTGGTTGTTTCTAAACTTCAACTAGAAAACCATGAATAATAAAACCATGAACTTTTAGCGTACGTCCTAGGAAAAGCACGTGTCGGGTGCATCCCCTCCACCAATCTTTAATGCCATGCTAGACATTCTCACTGGAATAATCTTCCATCATTTTCCTATGGACACAAAGAGAACTACAGGATCAACGAAAATATATATTACCCAATGTCAAAAATTAATTAACCCAACTTCGTCTATACATACAAATCTATATATAAAATCATATCTAGATACATCCAGATAAAGCTCTAATAATTAATCTGAGATAGGGGAGTAGTATTTGTTAGCATACTACATATTAAAGAGTTGTTGTTCCCTGTAGAGAAAAGAAGAAAGATGCATTCATCTATTTATCTGCTTATTGCAATTAGAAACTTTCTGGTAAAGGACAAAAACCCAGCATTTTTACTTCTTTTCAATTGTTAGCTCCTCTCCGCGACAAGTAGCCAGAGACCTGTAGTCCTAGCACTATGCTTGGTTGTTTCTAAACTTTCAACAAGGAAGTTATGAATAATCAATGAGAAAACCATGAACTTTTAGCGTACTTATAAGGACCCATGTGTCGGATGCATCATCTCCACCATTCTTTTTTTTTCAATAAGGGACGCTTGTATTACGTATAGTAAGTACTACACCCGGCCTCTGCATAGCTAGGATGCACATAGCCGAGAACAGTCCACAGTGTCCAAACATTAAAAAAATGACGTGGACAGATTACAAATCAAAAAGATTGAATGTAAAAACTCCTAGGATGGTGAAGGCGGGCCGATCCGAAGATTATGCTGCCAACCATGAGCGGTAAACAAGTCCCGTGTTGTATCCTCTAGCCGTGTACACACCTCCATAAAAAGGTCGCGATAGTCCACACGATGTAATACCGACCAAGCCCGAAGGGTATTTGTACACCTGTAAATAACCTGCAGAAGAGAATAGTTTATATCATTAAAATCTTATCATTCCTACATAGCCACAGCGACCATATAAAAGCAATCGCTCTGATCTGAAGTAGTATCTTATACTTGTTATCTATACCATGACCAATTCCCAAAAATGTTGGTAATACTACATGGTCGATACAAGCCAGAAGCTGCTTGCGTGACTGACCATATAGATCATGCAAAACTACATTGGAAAAACAGGTGCTTGGTTGTCTCATCGTGGTGACAAAACACACATCTCGGATTTTCATACCAATTCCGCATAATAAGGTTGTATTTTGTAAGGATAATCCCTTGACGATGATACCAAGCAATTTTTTTGATTTTGAGAGGTATCTTCATTTTTCAGATCATCCTATTATCTAATACTAGGATAACTGGCTGGGTTAAAGCATTGTATAAAGAACTAACCGAGAAAGAACCATTCTCAGTTAGATTCCATGGAATTGATCTCCACCATTCTTAATGTCGATTCTAGACAATCTCACTGGATTGCTCTTCCTCCATTTTCTCATGGACACAGAGAACTAGAGGATCAATGGAAATATAAATTTGTTCCATCCAAATTAATTGACTTGGCTCTTTCTATATACGACATGTATCCCAACACAAAAATGTGCATATCCAGACAATGCTAAGTCAATTAATTTGAGACGGAGGCGTAGTATTTCTCGGATAAAAATATATATACTCCACAAAAGAGAGTTGTCGTTTCCCTATGGAGAAAAGAAGAAAGAACTAAAGAATATTCATCTGTTTATTTTCTTGACACCAATAGTCAATGGCGGAATGAGGAATAAACATTTGGAGGGACAATAAAATTAGATAATTTTTCTAAGGTGTAAGCATAGGTCTAATTTAAAATTACGCACAAAAAATATCAAAATTTCAGGATAAAGAAAAGGACAACTACCTAAAGGATTAAAAAAAGTATAATATTTCTAAAGATGGACTCCTTACACTTGAAACATTCGTTGGTTGAGCAAAACATGAGTTTTTTTAGAAGAAGCAAAAACGTGTAGGTTATCCTTTTTTAGCGGGACGTGCGATTGAGACGAGTTGGAGGAGTGCGTACACTACGTCCAGTTCGGGCCTGATCAATGGGCCTTTTCACTCTAAAAGGTTAAGCCCAAGGGTCAAGTTCAGCGCATCTTCTTTCCCGTAAGAGCAAGTCTAACAACACCTTTATTCTTCCGGCCCTTAAAACACAAGTAAGAGCGCATGTACTGCGTTTTTACACGTCGAAACCCGCCGGCGGAGATCAGCACCCTTATTCACAGCCTATAAAATCGAATATTGTGTTTTACAGGTGTGATAAGGGCGCTGATCAACGGCACATGTTTCCTAGCCCGTAAAAACAGGAATTCTAGCACAAATGCAAGTTGCAAACATTTCATGCATAGTTTCAACATCAAATCAACAACATGCAAGGAAGAATCAAGCTCCGGAATTGTCTCCATGCTCAACGAAGCACCTCCGGTTCCACTATGACGAAGGAGCCTTCTTCTCTCTGTGATCTCCGCGGTGGTCTCTTTCCACCATTCCAATTGTTGCTCATTCATGTCCTTCGTGTTCATCATCATGATCTCCCTCTCCTCGGCTAGGAGTGCCTTCATTGCCTTCTTCTTCTTCACTTTGATTTCATCTCCTCCAACTCGGCCTTGCGCCTTGCTTCTTCTCGTGTGGCTTCCACCTTTGCAAGCTTCACCTCTCTCTTCTTCTCGGTGATAGCAAGCTTTGCCTCCAATGTCTTCATTGTCATGGACTCCTTCGTATTCATCATTTGATCAAACTTGTCCCTTAGCAATGATGACTCGGCCTCCATCTTAATCCTCTCTTTGGCCTTCTTGCACCCCTTCGGCTTGTCCCACCTTCTTCCTTCCTTATCATCATCACTATCATCCATTTTACCCATCGCCCCTTTCTTTAGTGGAGCTTCTTGGTCCCTCAATTGCCACTTGGGAAGATGCTTGAGCACGTCATGGCAATGCTTGAATGCAAACCTCTTGCCCTTGCTGTCGTTCATGTGTTTGTACCGCCCTTGCGTAAGGTCGTCCTACAATCGCAACACTAAAGGTTATATGACGAAGAAATTGTCATAATTAGTGAAGATGTGGTGTTGAACAAACTCACATATTGGTCAATAGTTACACCACTAGGCGGATTCAACGTCACCACATCAATGGACGCACTCCACCGGCTACAAGCCGGTTTGATCACCTCCCAACGGCCTTGGAGCAATCAGAAACTACGAGCCACAGGCTACCGCACTCAAGGCATGAGCTGGTAAAACCTGTCCTCAATGCGCAGCCAATACCGCTTCCCGGTTTGATTAGTGCCCAACGCAGCATCCATTCCAACTTGTGCCCAAGCATGACACAAAGTTGTATCCTCGATCACCGTGTAGTCCATGGCTCTCTTCTTCGTCTTCTTCACCGCGCCCATCTCGACCTCAGTCACCTCTACCATCTCCTCATCGCCCATCTCCTCGTCGTCGGTCGGCTCATCAGCATCAACGTCAATGTCACCCAAATTCTGCTCTTGTTTAGTGCCAAAAAAATCGAGAGGTGGATCAGAGGTAATAGTGGTGCCGTTCAACATCTCCATGAACGAACCATGCGCAGGGGTGCTAATATCAGAGAAATTGGCACAAATTATGCGAGGTTAGACAGAAGGACTCGGGGGAAAATTGGCATACCTTTCAGGAAACAGGTCAAACGGTTGCGGGGCAGGGGAGACGGCGGGAGGCGGAGATGGAGTGACGGCGGGGGAACAACGGGAGGCGGAGGTGGGGCGGGAGCTGGCCGCTTCTGGCTCACTCGCTTCCTCTTAGGCTTCGACGTCGGCGCAGGGGCGGGAGCCGGCGCAGATGCTGTCTGGATGAGGTACGTGCCTGCCCTCTTCCTCTTCTTCACACTAGTGGCCGTGACCAGCTTGGCGACATCCTTGGATGTCGGAAGACCGCCAGTAGCCCCGTGAGAAATGGTGAGCGGCGGAGAGGGTGCCCCAGGCTGCGGCGTGCTGCCAGCGGACAACAGGATCGATATGTGGTCCATGCCGTCAGTATCCGGCCGCGGCGGCGTAGGAGACGGCGGGGCGCGGAGCTTGGAGGATGCGGCGGCGGGCGGGCGGGAAGGGGGAACAAGCTAAAATCTCTTGCGCGCAAAGGAACGGTGGAGTGCGGGGCGCGTTCGGGTCGCCCTCTCCAACCCTGGTTTGTGCGGGTGGAGAGCAGTTTTACGAGTCGGCACTTACTTTTTTTAAGGATCGCGTGATTTGAGGGTACTCATAGCCACCGATTTCTCACCTAAAACCTTAAAGCGGCGGTTATTTTGAGGGTTTGCCCCATTTATGGGTGCTGTTAGACTTGCTCTAACCCCGACCCTTCGACCTGGAACTGAAAGCTTCAAGCCAGCGTCCATGGCGATACTCCCTCAGCTGCTGGAATAGATAAGGGCTTGGGTATACTACTCGTTTGTGGGACCCCTGGGTGGTTGGCGCTCCTCATCCCTGGTTTGGCAGTGCTGAAGGGTTGGCTTCTTCCAAGTGGCCAATCGAAAATCTGGGGGCCTTCAATATTTCGGGCTCTGTGCGGCAGCACCGTCCACACTCCGTCGACTTGGCCCTGATATTATTAAGCCTCATGGGCGAGTATATATAGGTGTACAGGAGATTATCTTAGAGTACAAGTCAAGTTAGGATTGTACGTAAACATATTCTAACTCTATCTAAACTACCATAACAACCGTATATGCAAAATACTCAAACACTCCCCCGCAGTCGTAGCGGTAGCGTTGTGAACAACTAGAACGTCGGGGACAGTCAGACTGGATATAAACTGAAGTAGCATTCAGTAGGCTGACATCCCCCTGCTGTCCCAGTGGGAACATCATGGACGGTGTCGCGTCACGGTAGCTTGGACTATAGAGTAAGCTGGTGAGATGCTCAGGCGAGGTGATAGCCCTTGTGCCGATGTCGAGGGAGCTGAGAGCTTGAGGCGGTGTCTAGGTCAGGTAGCCCTTGCAAGGGGTTGTTGTGGTCGATATCGTGGTTGGGGATGCCGGTGTCGAGGTAGCCACACGTGAAGCCGCATTCGCATAGTGTGTGAGGAGGATGACGGAGACGCATCGAGGCAGTCGTCGTGGCGCCACGACATCTTTGCCGAGGTCCTGTAGAGGCTTGCCGTGGGGCCACGATAGCTTGCCGAGGGGTGTCGATGCCGAGGTAGATGTAGTCCGATCCATCAAGGACAAGGTGCGGCCATAGTTTCGCCAGAACTAGGCGCACGTCAGGAAAGAACGCACACTCCGGTTTTGCCAGAACCGAGTACGCAAAGAAGAGCTTGTCGGTGACGTGGTCGAGGCAGTCGTAGAGGAAGGTGGCGATTCCGAAGAAGACTTTGTCGAGGCCGACAAAGACGAGGCACCGATCTGAGATTGCCAGGCTCAAGGACACGTCGAGGAGGAAGACACGCACCGGTGTTGCTGATACCGAGCACGCAAGGGCACGGACGAAGACGTAGAAGGCGGCAAAACCAACGGTGGCCTGGAGTGGTCATGTTGGACACTTAGATTGGCAAGGCGGCGGGGATTGTTTGTTTGCGGTACCAAACTTTCCGGGCGAGTGCATCCCGGTACCCAAGTTGTCATCAATCACACGGAGGGGCCGTAGTAGAATCGCCAATTGTCCAGAAGGGCCAAATGGGGGTGAATACAAATCTAACGGCCAAACGGTCGTTTGAACCAGACGAAAAACGGTTGAAGTCAAATACCGCCGTTAGGTCAACTGTTCTTGGCCAGCCCTGTCAGCATTCCCCGTTATCTTTTGCGGTCGTGGACTACCTTACCCCTGCGTGGACGAGATCCCTGAGTGGACCGGATCTATTTCTTTGCTCTTCTCTAGTCTTCTCCCCTGCTCCCCTGCCCATAACATTTGCTCAGCTCCGGCTGCTCGTCTCAGATCAGAGCTCGCACTTGCTCTAATTTGTGTCCCCACCATGTCCGGTCAACCTCCCATGCCTCTAATCGAAGCTCACAGCCGTCGCTGTCGCATCGTTCGCCGTATCGGAGCTTCGCGTCCCCAGACTAATATCTCGCCTCTGGCTAGTCCTTCTCGCATGGCGGAGCGCGTCCCGTCGGGCGATCCTGGCCGGCGACCGGCCTCGGGAAGTTGCGTGCTGCCGCGCACCCCAAGCATAGTAGCCCTGGCAGAGCAGTTCGACAAACATGCTCTCATGGCCACCGTGCTGGGCGTCCGTCCCGCCGTGTTGCCGACAAAGTTGGTTGGCTTTCAGGTCTCGTTTTGGGATCAGACGAAATGAGGTCAAGATTGAGGCATGCGCGCCACCATTCGATTTTTTCGTCCAGTTCGAGCACAGCTCAGACACTGAGCGCGTTCATATTCTTCATGTTCTTTCGAGTGCTACAGGGAGAAAATGAGCTTCATGCGTTGGCATCATGCCTGTGGGTCGGACGATTGCTTGGGCATCTTCGTTTCTTCTCCAAAATCGGCTTTGACGGCCTCCCATTGGATGCTTCGGAGCCGGAGGCCCTCAAGCAGGTCATCAGTAGCCTTGGCGGCGAGCTAGTGGAAATCGTGCCACCGAGCGACAGATGGGTCATCGAGGTAAAGGCATGGCTGAAAGATCCTAACGCCATTCCTAAGATGTACGAGGTGCAGATTCCAAGCAGGGTAGGGCGACAGCATTGCTGGAAGCACCCGGTCATCATCCACCTGGAGAAGGTTCTGGAATCAGTACATGGCATTCAGGGCCCCGAAGAGGCTGCCAGAAATTGTCCTCGTCGCCTACAGTGTTGGCCTGGAAGGATCAATGGCACAGGACGACCACCGTTTCGCGACGGGGCACACAGTTTCGGTGGGGGAACTGGGCTTGGACAAGCTGGTGGTTCTGATTTCCCTCGAGTGAAGACAAAGCTCTAGTGAATTGCCGTGGTATGTGTGGATAATGAATTTGTAGTATGGAGAGTGTAGTAGGAAGTTAGCATCGACTAAAAATGTGTAATAGTTTGAATCGATGTAGTATGTGTGGGTAATGAATTTGAAGTAGTATGTGTGTGTAATAGTTTGAATCGATGTAGTATGTGTGGGTAATGAATTTGATGTAGTGTGTGTGTAATAGTTTGAATCCATGTAGTTGAACACTATGCTTTATAATTTCTGTGAATAACCAAGGACAACCCCATGAAAAGAGTGGTCTGGCAATAAGCAATGTCAATTCTGTGGATGCTAGGAAAATGTAGTCCATATCCTCTTCAAGTACAAGGTAGCTATATTTGTAACACGTTCAACTGCAGGACCATTTTGCAGACAACACAAGACAAAGGAAAAATCATTTACATCACGACTAGTAATTGAAGAAAATAGATACTTGATAGTATTTGCTTACAACAGTAGTACTTCCATATAAAAGGATTTATACTTCCACAAAAGTGGGCTAAACTTCCTACTAGTTTATAGAACAATTCGTCAGCATTTCATCTACAAAAGGCATTCTTTAGTCTGAATTTAACTATTCTACACCGAATAAACTACAGATCTCCACTAGAAAAGTTGGCTGGCCAATTTTCTTGAGAGGACATAAGTTCTTTGATCATTTAACCAAAACCGATCTATTACCTATCCGCCAAACTATAAGAAATCTGCATCGTTCATGCACGACTGATTTGCGTGTGCCAGTCCCGGTTCAGTTGGACCATCCGCGCAGCCGCAACGATTTCTTCGAAACTGAAATTCGGCATCTTCTTCTTGGGATCGTAGGTCCATGTGAATTGGTACCTGAATTCCGGTGCTGAGCTGATGCCCACCGCCGGCTTCGGTTGTCGAACAATCTAGCATGCTGAGTGTAGATCCTTGGTCGCCTCCACGGTATGGCCTTCGACAGTGCGTTGGATGGAGCGTCTTTGTCGCAGACAGCGTGTTCCCAGCCTCCCCCACTACGGTAAGGTAGCCCGCACTGAAGCGTGGATGCGAGAGTTCCTAGACCTAGGCACTCCCCTGTTCGAGGGTGTGTACCCTCGGCGGCATGCTCTCGTGAACGATTTGATACCTATCTTGTTCCCACTGCCTAGAGAATGCCGTAATGCCGCCGCGCGATTTCTCCACATCGCTCTCTTGGCCCTTCTTGCCGCATCCGGTGCCGGCGACGCCGGCACCGCCGCCGCGGCTGATTCGGCACATTCGGCGAAATCATCCGCCTAGCAGGGCAATGGGAAACCGGCCTTCAAGTAGAGCTTCATGGCCTGCCTTAGAGGGGCTAAATACCCCACTTTCGGCGGCTGTTGCTGTGGCGGCGGCTGCTTAGGCGGGGCCATGTTACCCTATGTGGTGCGGCGTGGAGGATCTGTGCAAAGTGAATTGTGGTTTATCGGAGAAGCGGAGTGAAAGACTAGCAGTAGGTTTGGACTACGGGCACGCGTGAAAATAACAATCTCCCATTTCTTTAGAGAGTAATAATTCGACACTCGTTGTATTAACCGCTCAATCTTTATTTCCCTTCTCAGCATAAGAGTGCGAACATATTAAAAAGATAGGTCATGGCTATCCACCTCATCGGGCAATGTACCAGGACAGCTAGGAGACCAGGTTTCATTTTAGAAATGTTGACGACTATGCCCTTATGTTTATACAATATTATTTCTATGCCACCATGTACCGTCGATTGTAGCAACACCATCAGAAACAGGGGATGACGACGTGGCGTGTTTTCCTCTTTTCAAAGGGCATCAGAAATAGTGGATGCCGACGTGGCATGTTTTCTGACTGACGGACGCGCCTCCTCCACCTTCGACGGCGCGCATCCCAGGTTCAAGGGCTGGTGCTGCCCACCAACATATTATTGTGCAGTTTTCCATGTGGAACCTGAATTCCGGCGCTGAGCTGATGCCCGCTGTCGGCTCTAGCTGTCGAACACAAAGAATTCTGAAAGAAACTACTAAAAATAAATACTTTCAATTCTGAAAGTACTAAAATTAAATACATTATAATTTTGGCTGAAAGGTAATACGCATACTGCTGATCGAAATAATATAAATACAGTACAAATTTCTACTTCGAAAAATAGACCTAAAAATGCTAGCAAATAACCTAGAATGAATATAGGATTCATTCTCCCCTATATTTTTCGTCGTCGGCGGCTCTCGCGTGCTGCAACACATGTTTAGAGAACTCTCTCCATCTGCATTGTGCTGTCAGTATCTCGTCCAGAGGGTAAGGCCTCAATGTATGTTCCATACTTAAGCCATACGTCATTGTTGGTTCCTGTTCCCAGGCTTGAACCTCATGATCGTACAGTCTGATATAATTACTGTAGTATATGCAACCGGGTTTGAGAGCATCCCTTCTACCGCTGCAACAATGACTAAATTGGCATGTTACAATAGTTTAATGGATACCAAGCCCTTTTCCTAGATTACTGTCTCCTGCCTAATATGGATTCTCTTCATACATTCTTATTTCAAATATTAAACATGTACTCCCTCTATCCTAATTTCATTGCCTAATGAAAAATACGAGTATATTACATCATAAAGAAACAAAATCATGTCAACTACAAGGTACTTATGCATCCGGCGCCGGCGACGCCGGCACCGCGACCACGGCCGATTCAGCACATTCGGCGAAATCATCCGCCTGGCAGGGCAATGGGAGACCGGCCTTGAAGTAGAGCTTCATGGCCTGCCTTAGAGGGGCTAAATACCCCAGTTTTGGCGGCTGTCGCTATGGCGGCGGCTTCTTAGGCGGGGCCATGTTACCCTAGGTGGTGCGGCGTGAAGGAGCTGTGCAAAGTGAATTGTGGTTTATCAGAGAAGGGGAGTGAAAGCTGACAGTAGGTTTGGACTACGAGCACGCGTGAAAATAACCATCTCCCATTTCTTTAGAGAGTAATAATTCGACACTCGTTGCATTAACCGCTCAATCTTTATTTCCCTTCTCAGCATAAGAGTGCGAACATATTAAAAAGATCGGTCGTGGCTATCCACCTCATCAGGCAATGTACCAGGACAGGTAGGAGACTATGTTTCATTTTAGAAATGTTAACGACTGTGCCCTTATGTTTATACGATATTATTTCTATGCCACCATGTACCGTCGATTGTAGCAACACCATCAGAAACAAGGGATGACGACGTGGCATGTTTTCGTTTTTTCAAAGGGCATCAGAAACAGGGGATACCGACGTGGCATGTTTTCTGACTAGCGGGCCCGCCTCCTCCACCTTCGACGGCACGCATTCCAGGTTTGAGGGCTGGTGCCGCCCACCAACACATTATTGTGCAATTTTCCATGTGGAACCTGAATTCCGGCGCTGAGCTGATGCCCGTTGCCGGCTCTAGCTATCGAACACAAAGAATTCTAAAAGAAGCTACTAAAAATAAATACTTTGAATTCTGAAAGTAGTAAAATTAAATACATTACAATTTTGTCTGAAAGGTAATACGCATACTACTGATCGAAATAATATAAATACAAATTTCTACTTCGAAAAATAGACTTGAAAATGCTAGCAAATAACCTAGGATGAATGTAGGATTTATTCTCCCCTATATTTTTCGTCGTTGGCGGCTCCCGCGTGCTGCAACACATGTTCAGAGAACTCTCTCCATCTGCAATGTGCTGCCAGTATCTTGTCCAGAGGGTAAGGCCTCAGTGTATGTTCCAGACTTAAGTCATACGTCATTGTTGGTTCCTCTTCCCAGGCTTGAACCTCATGATCGTACAATCTGATATAATTATTATAGTATATGCAACCGGGTTTGAGAGTATCCCTTCTACCGCTGCAACAATGACTAAATTGGCATGTTACAATAGTTTAACGGATATCATGCCCTTTCCCTAGTTTACTGTCTCATGCCTAATATGGATTCTCTTCATACATTCTTATTTCAAATATTAAACATGTACTCACTCTATCCCAATTTCATTGCCTAATGAAAACATACCAGTATATTACATCATAAAGAAACAAAATCATGTCAACTACAAGGTACTTATGCATCACTTGTTTAGTCATGATTTCACAAAACATTATATTGCAATCTCTCAACAAACATAATCACATCATGGTTTCACAAAATATCACATTACAATCTCTCAAGAAACATAATCACAGAAACAAGTATATTACATCAACTCAAGAAACAAAATGATGTCGACTACAAGGTACTTACGCATCACTTGTCCAGCCATGGTTTCGCAAAACATTACATTATAATCTCAGAACAAACAAAATAATAGAAACAAGTACAGTACATCATCTCAAGAAATATAATCATGTCAACTACAATGTATTTATGCATCACTTGTCCAGTCATGGTTTCACAAAACATTACATTAGAATGTCCCAAAAAACATATTAACAGAAACAAGTACGGTACGTCATCTTAAGAAACATAATCATGTCAACTACAATGTACTTATGTCTTATTACAAAAATGATGGTTTCAGTGAGTGACATGTCCGAAAATCTCAATAGCTCGCACATCATTATATAGCAATCTCTCAACAAACATAATCACAGAAACACGCTCTAAATGCAACAATAGTCAATATTAAAAATACAGGCAGGGGAACCCTGCGGTCCATATGACTAGCCTAGGGTAGCAACTCTCATCAGATCTCATCAACATCGATCACCTCATTCTGTTCAGCCACTACAGGGGCCTTTACATCCACTATAACCTGTTCAACAACATCAGAAATGGTACCAAGAAAGAACACCTTCCTGGTTCGCTTTTTCGTTGCATAACCTGCATAAGATCTTCAGTATCCAAAATATCTATGAGTTGCTGCTTCTTATGATGCCACCATCGGATTTGTGCCATCTTCTTAGGGCCAATACTGATTTCCTTACCGATCATCTCTCTCATTTCATCAAGAGTTATGTTTTTGGAATCGATAGTGATCTCCATAGTACATGACGAAACTGGCTTATTAACTCCCTCATCAAGTTTTGTTATGTATGAATCCACCTCTATGCGTATACTAAACTTATGTAGATCAGCATCTATTGGTCCGTATCCTCTAGGAGCAGAAGCTTTGGCAGCAAGATCTCTCATCAATCATCGCTTTAACTTTCACCTTACGATCAGCTGCACACCACTCCCAAACCATCTGAAGCTCATGGGAGTGCTCAATTTGCTAATAGGTATCATTCATGTTGCGCCACACCAATTTTGTCCTCTGTCTAGAACCCCAGGGAATGCTAGCGGCAAGCATATCTACTAGCTGTGAAACAGACACAACCTCTTTGCAATTCATAAGCAGATGCACATCTTGCCCGAACATAACCCTCTCGGAACCAAAATCAAGTTTTGTAGTGTACTGGCGAACATGAACTGTGTACTCATATAGGTCCCTTGTATCAAAGTTGTGCGTAATTTGATTAAAAAGGGGAAATTTTCAGTTTATTCGATTCTATTATGCCGTAACTAATCTACTTGAAACATAAGGCACAGATAAGAAAAATTCACCTCTCTCTCTTCTCCTGGGTTTTTTTCTTCGAGATTTTGGTGTCGCATCTGCCCACCAAAGCCGAACAATCCATCGATGGCCTTGCTTTTCTCTTCAACCCGCTGCTCGTAGGTACCTTAGGAGCAGAATCCTTGATGAACTCCTCGTTAACCGGGGCTGAAGACCTCGCCGCTGCTTTGCGTTGAGCCCTTGGGCCCCGACGGACCCTAATCAGTCGGCAACGTAGCTACAACCTTCGCCTTGCAAGACATGCTGGGCTGTCGCTGTCGGCTTCAGTGTCGGGGGAGGGAGAAAAAGATCCTCCACCGCCGGCAGATTCAGGGTCGGGGAAGGGAAGAAAAGGGACAACCGCCGCCGTAGCAAGATTCAGTGTCGAGAGTTAGGAAAGTACAGTAATGGATTTTCCCCTACGACATGTGTAGGGTGGCTAAGAAGAGTGACCGGCGAAGAAGGGGCACAGCAGGAACTAGTGTAACGGAATATCCTGACATAACGGGCGTGATTTGAAAATATTGGGTTTGGCCATCATTCACTTGAAACACCCCTCTCAGCAATTGGCACCCCAACTTTTCGAATCGCGGTGATTAAAATCAACTTGAGTATCGCGTTGCCTAGGCGCCCCAACTTTCGGGCCGCAAAATGATATTCTCACGGCGGCGGTACTCGATGTAGGCGAAGAAGAATCCGACGTTACGAAGATCATGCACGGACGTACACGAGCTGCACCGTGGAGGCGGCGCGAAGATAGACTAGGGCGTCGGTGCGTCGGGACGATGATGTAGACTACGTGCAGCGGTGCTATGACCCGTTGGGGCGGCATAGCTGCAGGGCGCAAGTCGGTGCAGCGGCTGGGAGACCACCAGCGACATACACACCAAGGAAGGCATGTTTGGAATCTGGTAGCATGGACCAAAGGCGGTGGTGCTGCGGCCTGAAGGGGCGATATAGCGCCAGCCCGTAGCTCAATCGGTGGTAGGCACGTGCTCGGGGATGTGCTTGGCGTAGACGGGCGCGAGATCGGTTGATCAAACCGATGGTACGCCATATGCGCCATGGCATTGAAGACACGTAGATCGGAGTCGATGGCGGCATTATCGGTGATGTCCCAGACGATGATAGCAAAGATGTTCCAAGGGGGACGGCCACAACAGCCTACCGAGGAAGGCGTAGTAGCCAGCCGAGGTGCGCGGCAGCCTGCTCTGAGGCGGTGACAGCCTGCCGAGGTAGGCAGCGGAGGTGGCGGCCGCACAACGCGGTGTAGATCGTCGACGTCGATGGTCAGAGTAGAGGCGCGGTGCTGACGATGGCAGTGGGCGACTCAATCCGATCTATGATCAGTAAACCAAAAAAAGAAGACCGACCAAGTGAACGGCGGAGAGAAAACCCGATCTAGTAGATCAGAAAAGACTCACCAGGGCAGCCGATCTCAGATCGGTGGATGAACCCTGCGACGGATTGCGCGGCCCTCGGCGGAGATCATGGAGATCGATCCCCCCGGGAGCGGCGTGGCGGAAGCGTGCGGTTAGGGTTTGGACCGTTTAGGCTGATACCATGAAAGAGTATGAGTTCGACGAAATACGATGGATATATTATTGAGCCTCATGGGCTAGTATATATAGGCATACAGGAAATTATCTTGGAGTACAAATCAAATTAGGATTATACATAAACAGAGCCTAACTCTATTTAAACTACCATAACAATCGTATATGCCTAATACTCTAACAACATTCTCGTCTAGGCACCATAGTAAGGATCGTAGTTCGACTCTTCTACAAGCAAGTTTGTTTTAACTATTTGTTCAAACACTGATATGTGGGACCAAGTGTAAGGAGAGCGCCATAGTTACATATGCTAAAACAGAACTATATAGGGGTTGTTTTGCGAAAACTACACTGCCACATGTCAGCTGCATAATAATTTCAGACCTATTTTCTCCCTCGATACAAGTTGGTGTACACTGGGTTAACGGTTTGCAACTTATAGTAGAACTAATTTGCACTAGACAAGTTGTGGGATTATGGGTATAATTAGCTCTACTTATAAAGTTGCACAGTGTTTTAGTGTATAGTTACCTCTTGTCCACGATAAACTTACAATCCCAAGGTGATAACTCGCTTATGAAACCAGTTTGTAACTTCTAAACTTGAACAAAACGAAATACCAAAAATGATGTCTAGTTTCAAATCGAAATTAATCGTTCATAGTAGGTAACTTACATATTACATTATGTATAACTCACGGTTACATGTGGTGGGTCAAAAAAAATCATTGAAAAATATCAGCAAATCTGGTTTTGAAAATGTCGTCACGGTTGACCAACGGTAAAAACAGACTATAAATACTCTGAGCTACAATTTTTTTGAATTTTTAGATTTGGAGTATGACAGTAATATTTTTTGTCTTTTTTGCATGCATACATCCAAAAGAGACTTCATAGAACCAATTCATACGGTTAGTACCAAACTAAGCAAATCCTAATTACCACTAGGCCACGAGATGCACACGCGATACTCCCGTTTCTCCATTGTTATTACTCCCTCTGTTTCAAAATACGAGATATGTTAGCTTTGTGAAAGGAGTCTACGTGGACCCTTTTAGTGTGTAGGTTCACTCCAAACTTATATGAACCTACACGCTGAAAAAAAGGGTCACACTCTTTTCAAAAAGTTAAAACATTTTATATTTAAAACTGAGGGAGTAACTTATTATCATTATCATGCATAGCTCCTGCATGTTGTCCTCTCGGGACGTGAATTTGTCCGATCTTCCAGGATTTGGATTTCTTTGGACGTCCGTCGGTAGCACGCATTTCCTAGTACCTAACAGTAACCCACCATGGCGACCCCCAGACGTCGCCGGGGGGACCCCAGATTTCGCCGCCACCAACCTCCCTCCTCTAGATCCCATCCCTCTGCCGCTGTCGCCGCCGTTGGCCGCGGTGGCGGCGGCCCCCTAGTACCTAAGGTGCTAGGGGTGGAGGCTGCAACAGTCTTCTTCGGATGGGCGGCTTGGCGGCACGGACTGAGCGGATCAGGGGCGGTGGTCGGGGCGGCGACCTCGTCCAGGCGGCGGCGGGAACTCCTGCAGCTGCTTCAGGTGGCGGCATCATGCCATGGGCCTAGGGTGTCCGCCTAGGCCCATCGTCTTTCGGGCGGCGCGGATCGAGGGCTTGGGGAGGAGGAGGTGTCGTGGTGGCAGCGTTGGAGGCGATCTTGCGAGGACTTCCTCGGTGGCGCTGACATGCGGCCGCCATGGCGGGCGGTGGTTGCATGGGGTCTACCTAGATCCGATCTGGACCTCTTGCTGCAGAGGCAACTGCATGCTAAGTTCTAGCGAGTCGCTTCGGTGGCATGCTGGATTGTCTTCTCCTCTACCTCCGGCTGGTGGCGAGGGGGCTGCTGGCTCGGATTAAATAAACGGGGTGGTCCTATGGTTCATCTCACGCCAAGACAAAGACCTACTTGATGTTTGTCTCCATTGATCTGGTTGTAGTGTCGTGTTCCGGAAGGCTTCGCCGGCGAATTCCACCGTGCGCATATGCCGAGAGATCACTGGATCGGGGGGATTCGGTCATGCGCACTCATGTTTTTAATCTGACCGTTTGGGTTCAGAGGGAGCACTTCGAATCTATGTTGGCTGTTAATATCTTGGGGCACATTCCATGGTGCTGACGGAGAATGTCATGAAGAACGAGATCTGTGGACTAGCAATGATGGTTCAAGTTCAGGTAGTGATGCGGAATTGGCTTGGTGACTCGTGACTTGGTGCAGTGGTATGCAAGCGGGGGCGATAGTACAGGTGAAGATCATGGTCCTATCTTTCAGGGTGGAAACCCATAGCCTGGCCTTAATTGGTTGTGCCTGGCAATGGTCTTGCTGAAGATATTGTTTTGAGAGCATGGACTTTCTTCAGGGCGAAAACCTTGATCTTTAATCGGGCAATGATGTTTTTTGTGCATTGTTCTCTTATTGGAGGCATCGTTTTTAAAGAAGATGGACTTCTGGTGTTGTCTTGGTGGTGGTAGTTCTGTTGTTTTAATGAATGATCACTGGTAGAAAAAGGGTCTTTGGTCCAGCGCCAAAATTCCATTGGTCTCGGTTTGTTTCCTTAATCGGGACCAATGCCAGGCACCGGTCCCGGTTCATGCCGCATGGGCATTGGTCCCGATTCATCTCTGAGCATTGGTCCCGGTTTGTGGCATGAACCGGGACCAATGCCACCCGCGTAGCTCTGCGGAGCATTTGTCCCGAGTCATGCCATGAACCGGGACGAAAAAACCCACGACGGTCAGCAATCTGGGACAATCTAAATTAATTCGAGGCAGAAATTGAATCGAGGCAGAAATTAATTCGAGGCAGAAATTGAATTGATCAGTATTTTTGAAAAAATCTTCCACAAATTAATCGAGACAAAGATCTAAATCGAGACATTTTATTAATTCAACCAAAAATTCTTTCTAGACAAAGGTGCGATTTTAGAAATTCTTCCTAGTTGACAATTTCACTTCTGCTGCCGCTGTCCTCCGAGCCGCCGGCTTCCTCCTCGTCGTCGGATGAAACCTCCATGATTTCCGCATTGTTCGGGAGCCGCAGCTCCTCTGCGCGGCGAGCGGCGTCGATGGCGGTGTAGATGGTCCGTCCAGGGATGGACCAAGAACCTCTCCCGCCCTTCTCCATTGCGGAGATCCGGGTGCACCACGCGCCCGTAAACGATGCGGTTGCCAAGCTTAGCCTTCCGCTCCTTCTTGCAGCCGGGGCCAGTACGGTCTGGCCGCCGCGTACCGGGGCAACACCCTTTTCCACACGGGCATCTGGCAGTGACACTCCGCGATTACGCTCTCCATCTCGTATCCGCCGTGGACGAGGAGCGGAGCCACCGGCACACCGTGTAGCTGATGCGCCATCCGGCGGGCACCGTCGCGCGCGGCGGCGCAAGGATGTCGTAGTATGCGAACATCGCCGCCTCGTAGAAGTTGAGCGTGGGCACCTCCATGGCGGCGCGGTGGAGATTGGAGAGGGAGGGGAGGCGAGAGGACGGCGTGGTGGAGAGGTGCAGAGGGCGAAGCGATGGCGCGCGCGGTGGAGATTGCAGAGAGGCCGAGGCGATGGCGAAAGCGTCGCGTTGTGGCCTCCTATTTGTACACGGGGACGACAAAGCGACGGTGGGCATTGGTCCCGGTTCATGCCACGAACCGGGACCAGTACCCTCCCTGCGACACGTGGTGGCCCAGCAATGCCCCGCCACCCAAGTCATTGGTCCCGGGTCATGCCATCAACCAGGACCAATGACCTAGGTGAGGGGGCGTGTTGTTGGGCCGCCACGTGTCGCAGGGGAGGGGCTTTGGTCCCGGTTTGTGTCATTAACCGGGACCAAAAACCCTCCCGCGGCTATAAATAAGCCCAGTCCATCCACTTATTTTTTTTCTAGAATTTTGTGTGGGAGGTGGATGCTAGGTTTTTTTCTTCACATTGCACACAAGGTGTTCGACGAAATGTTCGAGCCACGCTTAAGTTCGCACAACACGGTATCCTCGGTCGAGGTTAGCAACCTTATCTTCTTTATCTGTAATTGATCCAAAAGTATTGCATGTGTCCATGTAGGGTGGTTATTTCACTATTCACGATGTCCTTGTCATGGTTAATTATTATGACGCAGATCGATGCGCGGATGCGATGGATGTACGGTGACCGACGCGATTCCGATTTTATTGCAGGCCTGCATAAATTTATCGATTTGGCTAAGGCAAATAAAGTGGATAATTTTATGCCTTGTCCCTGCGTCAACTGTCAGAACATGGCAGAGCACTCTGCCCCGAGAATCCTTCAAAGCCATCTACTTCGGAGAGGTTTCATGCCCGAATATTATTGTTGGGGCATGCACGGAGAAAGAGGGGTTAGGGTAGAAGAAAATGAAGAAGAGGAGGATGATTACAGTTATCCTATGTCCCCTGAAGAATACGGTGATACTTCAATATATGGAAGACAATGAAGAAGAGGGAGGCGACAATGAAGAAGAACAACGGGCATCGGATGAGCCCGTTGATGGTCTTGGTCGGGTCATTTCTAATGCAAAGCAACAATGCGATACAGAAAGGGAGAAGCTTAAGTTGGAGGCCATGTAGAAGGATCACAAAAAGTTGTTGTACCCAAATTGCGAAGATGGCAGCACAAAGCTCGGTACCACACTTGAACTGCTAAAATGGAAGGCAGAGACTGGCTTATCTGACAAGGGATTTGAGAAGTTACTAAAAATAATGAAGCCAAAGCTTCCAAAGCATAACAAGCTGCCTGAGACAACATACGAAGCAAAGAAGACTATCTGCCCTCTAGGAGTAGATGTGGAGAAGATACATGCATGCATTAATGACTGCATCCTGTATCGTGGTGAGAAGTACGAGAATATGGATAAATGCCCGGTATGCACTGCATGTCGATATAAGATCAGACAAGATGACCCTGGTGATGTTGAGGGTGATGACGAGCTCCCCAGGAAGAGGGTTCCTGCTAAGGTTATGTGGTATGCTCCTATAATACCACGGTTGAAACGTCTGTTCAGAAACAAAGAGCATGCTAGGTTGTTGCGATGGCACAAAGAAGAGCGTAAGAAATACGGGAAACTGAGACACCTCGCCGATGGGTCGCAGTGGAGAAACATCGAGAGAAAGTACTCAAACTTTACAAGTGATGCGAGGAACTTATGGTTTGGTCTAAGTACATACGGCATGAATCCTTTTGGGGAGCAGAGCTGCAGTCACAGCACCTGGCCAGTGACTCTATGTATCTACAACCTTCCTCCTTAGTTGTGCATGAAGCGGAAGTTCATTATGATGCCAGTGCTGATCCAAGGACCGAAGTAACCCGGCAACAACATTGATGTGTACCTAAGGCCATTAGTCGATGAACTTTTGCAGTTGTGGGCAGAACCATGTGTAAAGGTGTGGGATGAGCACAAACAGGAGCCATTTGACCTACGAGCGTTGTTGTTCGTAACCATCAATGATTGGCCTGCTCTTAGTAACATTTCAGGACAGTCAAACAAGGGATACAATGCATGGACGCACTGTTTAGATAAGAGTAAAGGTACATATTTGGATAAATGTAAGAAGGTTGTGTACCTGGGGTGTCATTAATTTCTTCCGACCAATCATCAAGTAAGAAAGAAAGGCAAGCATTTCAACGGTGAGGCAGATTACCGGAAGAAGCCTAAGCTCCCTAAAGGCGTTGATCTATTTGGTATGGTGAAGGACCTAGAAGTAATCTTTGGAAAGGGTCCTGGCGGTCAATCTGTTCCGAAAGACCCCATTACCGGACACACGGGCATGTGGAAAAAGAAATCTATATTTTGGGAGCTTGAGTATTGGAAAGACCTAGAGGTACGTTCTTCAATCGACGTGATGCACGTGACGAAGAATCTTTGTGTGAACCTGCTAGACTTCCTGGGCGTGTATGGGAAGACAAAAGATACACCAGAAGCACGGGAGGACCAGCAACGTATCAAAGACCCATACAACAAGCATACTGATAAAGGACATGAATACTTAAGCAGCTACGCTCTTACCAAAGTAGAGAACGAAATCTTTTTTGAAGTCCTTTACAGTATCAAGGTCCCGGCTGGCTTCTCGTCAAATATAAAGGGAATAATAAATATGGCAGAGAAAAAGTTTCAGAACCTAAAGTCTCATGATTGCCACGTGATTATGACGCAGTTGTTTTCGGTTGCATTGAGGGGGCTTCTACCGAAAAATGTTCTATTAGCCATTGTGAACCTATGTGCATTCCTCAATGCAATATATCAGAAGGTAATCGATCGAGAAAGTCTGGAAAGGCTACAGAAGGATGTGGTCCAATGTCTTGTCAGTTTTGAGTTGGTGTTCCCCCGTCCTTCTTCAATATTATGACGCATATCTTAGTTCACCTAGTTGAAGAGATTTACATTCTCGGTTTTGTATTTATGCATAATATGTTCCCCTTCGAGAGGTCCATGGGAGTCTTAAAGAAATATGTGCATAATCTTGCTAGGCCAGAAGGAAGCATCTCCAAGGGCTATGGAATAGAGAAGGTCATTGGGTTCTGTATATAATTTTTCCTGACCTTAAGCCGATTGGTGTTCCTGAATCACGTTATGAGGGGAGACTGAGTGGAAAAGGCACGCTAGGAAAGAAAGCAATGATATTTAGGGACGGGCATTCTTTGAATCAAGCACACTACATAGTTCTACAAAGTTCTACCTTCGTGGCTTCGTATATCGAGGAACACATGAATGTTGTACGCTCCAAGTTCCTGGGGAAGGATGAATACTAGATTAAAGAAAATCACATGGGGACTTTTGGCACTTGGTTGCAATTACATCTCATGAATAACACCACTATTGGAGATCAGCTCTACTTGTTAGCCGCGACACCATATGCGACTGTATTGACTTTCTAAGGGTACGAGATAAATGGGAATACATTTTACATGATTGCCCAAGATAAAAAAGAGCACCAACCAAAATAGTGGTGTCCCCTTTGATGCAACATGCGAGATTGGGAAAAAGGACACATACTATGGTTACATAGTGGAGATATGGTAACTTGACTATGGACGTACTTTTAAGGTCCCTTTGTTTTGGTGTAGTTGGATCAACATGAATGGAGAAGGGGTAAAGGTAGACCAGCTGTATGGAATGACAACAGTGGATCTCAAGAATATTGGTTACAGAGACGAACCATTTGTCCTAGCCAATATTGTGGCTCAGGTTTTTTATGTGAAGGACATGTCCTCTAGGCCAAAAAAAGAAAAAAATAAGGAAACGAATACATCAGACGATGAGCCCAGGCGTCACATAGTTCTTTCAGGGAAAAGAAGCATCGCCGGAGTCGAGGACAAGACAGACATCTCAGCAGATTATGATAAGTTTGATGAAATTCCGCCCTTCACCGTGAAAACTGACCCAAGCATCCTGTTAATCAAAGAAGATGCTCCATCGTTACGGCCTAAGAAGCGATCATAGGCAAGGGATCGACATACGCAACGAAGAATTCATACCCTAAACCCTAAACCCTATGTAAATCTATGTAATGTATTGAAACTTTATGCGATGTATGAAAACTTTATATGAGAACCTCGAACATGATAGGTCATTTTGTGAAGGATTTTTTGGTACCAATGCCAAACTTTAATTTTGTGGTTGCTTCACAGAACACCCCGATTTTGGCACCTCAAAAATGGAAATTGGCTTTTTCGTGCGTCGAAAAGGATAACTTCCTCCTGCAACATCGTAAGCCATCATGATTCCATTAGTCCTGATTCCATTAGTCCCGGTTTGTGGCTGGACCGACGGGGATAAAGAGGTCCCTTTAGTCCCGATTCCTTAGTCCCAGTTTTTTAATAATAATAAATGTCTTGAGTGTTAGTCCCGGTTTGTAGCTGGACCGGCGGGAATAAAGGGGTCCTTTAGTCCCGATTCCGTAGTCCCAGTTAGGAAACTGGGACTAATATATCGTTCCCTAAGGACCGGATCCTCCAGAATATCCCTGAAGTTGGTTGTAGTGGTGTCCCTGCTCTTGTAGTTCATAACTTCTCTAGCTAGATCAATATGTCGGGGAGCTAACTAATTTCACATATTAGGGAGTGCCTCTATGGCTAGCTTCAGAGAGAATCCCGAGGACTGGATCCTCCGGAATCTCCCTGAAGCTGGCCGTAGTGTTGTCCCTGCTCTTGTAGTTCATAACTTCACTAGCTAGATCAATATGTCGGGGAGCTAACTAATTTCACATATTAGGGAGTGCCTCTATGGCCAGCTTCAGAGAGATTCCTGAGGACTAGATCCTCTGGAATCTCCCTGAAGTTGGCCGTAGTGTTGTCCCTGATCTTGTAGTCCATAACTTCTCTAGCTAGATCAATATGTCGGGGAGCTAAATAATTTCACATATTAGGGAGTGCCTCTATGGCCAGCTTCAGAGAGATTCCTGAGGACTGGATCCTCCGGAATCTCCCTGAAGCTGGCTGTAGTGTTGTCCCTGCTCTCACACACCATTGTGTTTGTAGTTTATAACTTCACAGGAATGCCTATTTATAGATTAAGCAGCATGACATAGTGTCGACACTCACGACATAATGTCGACACTCACCACTGTCATAATGCCGCAACCCACTAAAATAGTGTCGACACTCACTGGCATAGTGTCGCCACCCACACTTAGTCTCGGATGGTGTCTCCAACCTGGACTACAGGTTTATCTTTAGTCTCGGTTGGAGACAGAAAATGGTTTGGATCATTTTTGAATTTCTTATGCCCATTTCAAACCATATTCAAAATGGCGGGGATGAAGATTCCTAGCCCGGGTCTGAGCCTCGCTGAACTTGAAGTGGATCTCTGATGAAATAGCATGTTGTGAACCTATAAATGATTTTTAAAAAAATTCACAAGCATTATATCATGTACTTGTAGTTCAAATCTGGGAAACCTCCTACCGATTCGGCAGGAATTTGTCTTTTTCATGAGGGATGGACGGAAAGGTTCCAGATACACCAGTTGGGAAATTGTCCATATAAGGTGGTCTAGTATTTTTTGAAAAATGGGTTGGTACCAATGCCAAACTTTAATTTGGTGGTTTCTTCATAGAACACCCTGACTTCGGCACCTCAAAAATGGAAATTGGCTTTTTGGTGCGTCGAAAAGGAAAACTTCCTCCTGCAACATTATCACAAACTATGCCCTGATTCTAGGGGCTACCGGGCTGCGATACCAAAGTTTGAGGGCGAGTGCATCACGGTACCTAAGTTGCCTGAAATTTCCGCTTTTCGAAATGTTGGGCCGCCAACTACCGAGAGGGGACATTTCGATGCAAACTCGTCTCACCCTACCAAATCCAAACATGCCGTGAAACTGCCCTGTGAAGTAGACGATCGGGACCCCCATGTCAATAATATTTCCGTGACGCGAGCGCCAACGCGGCAACCACGTAGGCGAAACGAGAGACTAAAGGAGCATGGTGCGTTGATCAAATTCACAAATTCACTCCCTCCGTCCTTTCGCATGAACCCTAGCACTGGTGGCGTCGAAATCCCCTCTCCAACCAAAATGATCTGTTCGGGCATTTGACTTCCGGCACCAAGTTGCTGCGCCTACTCGCTGCTACCGAGCTCTAATGCCGAATGTCGTGCCAGCCGTTGCGAAGATCTAGCCCGCCTCTACCGCCGATGAGCTGAGAAGCACGAAGGATGGCAGATCCATTTGCCAAGGAAGAAGTACTTCTGGCTAATTTTGGGTGAGCTACTCTTCTCTTTGCTATTCGCACTACCTATAACTACTAGCTGGCTATTGGCATTACAGAGATATATCGAATATAGAATTGTTTGCTAGCACGACGCGGACAAACAATGCTTATCTTTTGTATTTTATGTCAACTAGGATCTCCGCTGAACCCAAATACACGGTTCTGGTCACCATCTGCGGCTACCTCATTAAATTAGCACATGGGAAGAGCACGTGGAAACAAGCTCAGAATCTGAAGATGGAAGTAGCACCTCTGCAGTTATGCACTATCCCTGGTTTGGTTGTTGATGTGCCTAAACTTGCTAAAATGAGGCCAGAGAAGACTGCACGATTCAGCATCCTTGATGAACGAGGCTTCAAGGTTCCTGTAGCATGTGACAGTCAGCTAATTGGGTTGATGAAACAGCATGTTGGGCTTCGCGTGGTTATGCTGGTGTGTAACATACTAGATGAGGAAGCTCCTGCTACTGGGAGTCACCCAACTATTATTGGACAGGGAGGTCTAACTCGACCCCTGCTGTTGTTGAGCAAAATGTGGTTCCTCGACCACGACATGCTTGTGCCAGGCAACCTCCTCGTATGAGTCCCTGTATTGCCATTGTGGAAAACTCTACTCTAGAATCTGCTGGTACTGGTCGTCCCCATCCCCGTGATCGTGTTGTTGTGGCTGCTTCTCACCCAATCCATGCCTTTGTTGAGCAAACTAAGGCTTCCCGAGGCTTCCTTGCTGTTGTTGTCAAGACCACCGCCTTGTGTGCTACTCCTCCTCGAAACCGTCCTCAAGTTGTGCGAACTCGTGCTCTGGAATCAGCTGGTACTGGTCATCCTCGTGTTGTTATTCTAGACGCTGTTGACCCAATCCCTGTCGTTGTTGACCAAACTAAGGCTTCCGGAGGCTACCCCACTGTTGTTGCAAAGACTGATGCCTTGTCTCCTCCTCGAACCCGTGCTCGGGTTCAACGAGCTGCTGGCCTGGAGCCAGCTCATGGTCTGGACTCTGCTAGCACTCTGTTGTTGTGGGAACTGCTCCTGATCGTCTATGTGGCATGGTAGCAGCTGATCCTATTGTGGATGCCGTTAGAAGGGGCCCTGCCTGTCCAGCATGTAATGTAGCTCCCGCTTCTAAGGGACCTCGCCTTGCTCCTGGTCCTAGTACTTCCACCGAGGTTGATCCAGCTAACGATGACGCTGGTGATGGCGGCGGTGGCATTGGGGCTGGGTCTGATGGTGCCGCTCCATCTCTCGAACCTCTCGGAGGTTTCTATCCTGAAGAACCTGATGATGGAAAAGTAATCGTTTGTATCGGTGTCGCGTATTATACTGCAGAATTAGATATTGTTAGAGAAAAATTCTATGATGAGTTTGATGTAATCCTTAGCAGATATGACCCTGACGTGGTAGAGTTATCTGACTTGATGGCATCGTTACGTGTGAAGGTGCTGTAGGGGTTCTTCCAGGAAGCACGTTTGTTATATTATGGTTACAGGAGAAAAAAGGCCATCGAAGTGAAAGATACCAGGGATTTAGTCGTACCGTTTACAAGGAAACATTATAGAGGTGAAGTTTACTTCCACTTGATAGTACTCACGGTTAGAGAGGAATTGGAACTCGACAATAGAGATGATTGACTTTTAGACGGCATGTGTGACCTGATCCATGGCATCACTGGGGCTGGTGCGACTGAGGGTAGCTTCAAATAGAGGAGAGTCTCACAGAGGAGCGTCATAAAGAGGAATAGGAAGAGTATCCCTAGAAAGGGCACCCTGAAGAAGAACATCGCAAAGGAGACCACGCTAGAGAAGAGGACGCCTAAGAGTCGCACGACAAAAGGCACCACGCCACAGAGTACACCCCTGAGATCCAGTCAAAATGCCACACCGAACGGTAGCAGCAAAACCGCTAAGAGGTCTAGCACGGGGGTGAACACTCCCGGGAGTGCTAGCAAAGAGGCGAAGATGGCCAGCACGAAGGCTACCACACCCAATGGGAGCAGACAAGATACTAATTTGGAGCGGAACACGCCGCTGTTAGGGAATTATGCCAGCACGAAGGAGAACACGCCCAATAGTAGCAGCAAAAGGGATAATTTGGAGCGGAACACGCCGGTGAGGTCAGGCAATAATGCCAGCACGAAGGAGAAGACGCCCAATAGTAGCAGCAAAAGGGCTAATTTGGAGCGGAACACGCCACTGAGGTCAGGCAATAATGCCAGCACGAAGGAGAACACGCCCAATAATAGCAGCAAAAGGGCTAATTCGAAGAAATACACGCCACAGAGGTCAGGCAATAATGCCAGCACCCTAGAGCCAACACCCGCGAGGGGGGGGGCAGTAAGGAGATCACACCCAAGAGCGGCAGTAAAAAGCCTAGTTCGATGGGGAATGGAACGCGGATGTGAAGCCCTACTCATACGATCAGGAAAGATTACATCAGGAAGGAGGATGTACACAGGAAGAGAAAGAGGGTTCTGTACACTCAAGGTGAAATTTATTCTGACTGTTGTTTGTCCACTGAAGTACCTGGGATGCGTGCAAACGTAAGACCACCCCATGTGGTTGCAGCAGAACCAACCGAGTGTCTTCGAGAAAACATAGTTGTCGGTGAGGTGGATTAGGGCAATGTTCTAGTCCATCCGAGTGGAGACGATGGTGCAGCCCCACCCATGGGAGTCAATATGATGTGTGCAGTACTAGGCATTAGAGACGATGGCGAGGATTCTGAATCAGATGAAGAAGAAGGCACTATAGAGGATCAAGAATCTGGTGATGATGAAATAGAAGAGGAACTTAACGATGAGGCTGGTATTCTAGTCGATGATTTGGGTGTTGAAAGTAGAATAAATGAAACATGACCACGAGTATCCTATAATTTCGGTCGGCACCGAGTTCAGGAGCATGCATGAGTTCAGGATGTCGTTCCGGCATTTTTGTATCAAGCGGGAGTTCAACGTTTATCGACTGAAGAACACTGCCGAGAGGTATGAGGCCGTTTTCAAGTTAACGTGGATGAATGGACGGGCCGAGGTACATTGTCCATGGAGGATCACAGCAAGAGCCTTACCTGCGTCGAATGCAATTAGGGTACTGGGGCAATGAATGCAGCAAACCATTAGAACTCTCTCTCTTTCTCTTCTCACTCTATAACTACAATTGATGTGCGATATCTTTCTGGCAACTAGTTAACACCGCTTATCTTTTAAATCAATCTGTGTTGCAGGTGAACAAAATGGGCCCTCCACACATGTGTCTGATAGGCAGCAAACTGAAATCCTCAATGGCTGATACGGAGTGGGTGGCTATGCAATCTATGTCCATACTAAAGGATAACCCTAAGGAGACCGCGAAGAATATTCACACTAGCCTCGGTTCTAAATACAACATTGTCCTTCCATATTACACGGTTTGGAAAGGTAAAGAGAAAGCTCTAGGGGTCTTGCACGGGGATTGGACCAATAGCTTCAGGATGCTATACAACTTCAAGACGGAGGTCCGAGCTAGGTGTCCAGGGAGTGTTGTGGAGATTGACACCGAATCATAAGGTGGTAAAATATATTTCAAAAGATTTTTCATGGCACTTAAACCTTGCATCTAGGGATTCAAGGATGGCTGTAAGACGTATCTGAGTGTAGACAACACTGTCCTAACTGGCAAATGGAAAGGCTGCCTGCCATCTGCCGCAGCACTTGATGGTCACAACTGGATGTTCCCAGTGACATTTGGGCTGTTTGAAACAGAAACGGAGAAAAACTAGGTCTGGTTTATGAGGCAGCTCAGGAGATCAATAGGCCACATGGATCCATTGGCTATATCAACGGATGCATGCAAAGGGCTGACGAATGCAGTGAAGGAGGTGTTCCCGCGAGCTGAAGGTAGAGAATGCCATGCCCATATGATGATGAACTCGTACTCACACTATGCAGGCAGCGTATTTCATTACATGTTTCCTGCTGCTAGAGTTTACAAACCTAGTAGCAGTGAATATTTCGTGAGAAAGATTTTTGCCAAAGGCCCTGAACTTCCAGAGTACTTAGCCATCCATCATTCGTAGCTATGGAAGAGGAGTCAATTCAACCCTGACATCAAAGTTGATTACATAAACAACAACCTTGCAGAATGCCTGAATAACTGTGTGAAGGACATAAAAGTACGTCATGTTCATATCTTGATGGACAACATACGTGGTATGATCATGAAGCTTTTAAATATAAGGAGAGAGATCAGTATGAGACTTAGAGGACATATGCTACCTCTAGTTGTACAGCAACTGCACAAGAGAAACCGAGGACTTGCTCATCTTAAGGTTCTCCTGTCAACCAGCAGAAGCTGTGAGGTGGTCGATGTGTCCAAGAGTGGCAAAAGGGCTGTTGTGAACATCCAGCTGCGAGAATGCACCTGCTTAGAGTGGCAGCATACCAGGAAACCATGCGACCACGCCTTGGCCTTCTTGGTGAAAAAAGAACTCTACCACATTTGGATCAGTATTTGTCAGACTACTACTCTATGGAAAAGTTTAGAGCTACGTACGCTGGATCCGTCGAGCCATGTACATACCCATCTTAGTGGCCTCAAGTCCAACTGTCTTTCGAGCTTTGCCAGCCAGTTACAAAAAGGGGCAGAGGAAGATCCCAGGTGAATAGGTTTAAGAATTTTCTCGAGAAGAAGGGTTTGGCTTTCTGTGCTATAAAGAAGCGCAAAAACAGATGCAGGACCTGCCATCTTTTAGGCCATAGAGCAGCTGGATGTCCCCTTAATGCTGCCAAACCTGGGTATGAGATGGTACATTCACACAAAAAATTGTTTATACTCTGTAGATATAAGGTAGTAATCCATGTACTATTTTTTTTATAGGAAGCGCAAGGTAAGAAACAAGACAGCCGACTCAGTGATTTCGCCACGGGAAGAAAACCAAAACGAGTGGAGTGATGATGCCGGACAAGATTCTAGTGTTGAATGGCCTGACTTCCCTCGGCCCGGAGATGCAGGGTACGTGAAGTTAAGAAAATTGGCACCCAGGAAGAGGAAGAAGGCAGGAGATGAAGAATCCAGTGGACATGAAGGAAAGAGGAAGAAAGTTGGCACCCAAGCAGAGAAAGAAGGCTAGCAGTGTCGAAGCCTAATGATGTATTGAACTTGAAGCTATATATGAGTTCGGTTAAACTATGGAGCTGTGAGCGTGGAACTTGTCGGGCGAAACAATCTGCCTCCCGTACTCGGAGTAAAATGTATCGCGACTTTAGGATTGGATACGGCTGAGGCCACTAGTTGAATCCAAAATTGTGACTGTGCCACTACTATCTGAACAATCGCGATAGCTGAGCGGTTAAATCCTCTCCAAAATCGATGGGTGTTAGCGGCACATACATGAATTATTTATAGGAGCTTAATAAATCCCTGCTATTGGCATTACACTTATGATAAGTTTCTGGGCTAAAAAACAATTTCTTAAGCTGGCTGCTACACTCCACGAAGCAGCAACTTATTTCAGCCGCTGGACAACGACATGGCAACATAAACTGCAAATGCAACAGATAATGCCCAGATAATGAGGAAATTGTTTCCACTATCTAGCCTAATCTTGAGCCCGTGTATCTCACCACCTCCCTATCCCTGCCTCCCCTACACCTGGCGAAGCTCCCGGATCTCTCGCTCCATCGCACGAATCTCCTCTTTCTTGTGCCACACAGCATCACGCAGATCCTGAACAAGCTCTCTGTGAAAACCTGTCAGTGGCTTTTCGATCCACACAAACTTTTCACAGCCAGTCCCCCTCCCTTCCTGCGTAGTAGATCGAAGGAAACAAAAAAAAGAGAATTACATTACGCTTTTCGGATCCGAGTTACCATTATACCTACAGTAGGAACTTACCGCACTGATGCTGCAGTTGCTGAATTTTCCTGCAGTATTTTCATCGGTCCACGAAATCCATCTCGGCATCTTCTCACCACACAAACACATCATATTGGGGTAGTAATCGTAGGGCGCCCTCCGGTACCTGATGGGGGCACCCGCCTGACGGCGTTGAGCCGACCCTGATTCTTCCCGAGACGAACTGCACGAGCTGCGAGCCATGAGCGAGGGGAGCGAGGGCAGAGGAAAGAGGAGCCTTTGGATGTTAGGGTAGTAATGAAGCGTGATTTATCCCTACTTAATAACTCGGGCATAATCCTACCATCCACATTCGGCTGACAGGTGGGGGACCTAGCGTGTGGACTTGTCAACTAAACCTCGCGCCTTCGTGGTTCAAAAGCCCTCTTGCGCACATTGGACGAAAATTTTTGGCACCTTGCCCGCGTACATATCACTGGAGGCCTTGCTCAGGAACCAGACATGCCTGGCCCACAATCTTACTCCCTCCTAGGAACTTGTCATGGCTCGTGCCGCTAGATCCATCCGCTCCACCGCTTCCGGCAGGGCTCGTCATGGCGGATCCACCCCAAGATTCTACCGTCGCAGTATCAAATGGCCATGGTTTCTTGAGAGGAGTGATGATGCTACGTATGCGAGCTCGGCCTCTCCTACCTGTAGAAGGACTCATGTAGCGTCGAGCTCGAGTAGGAGCCGCCAGGCGCGACGGTGCTCAGTCCACGCCAATCCCGTCACCTTCATCATTGTCGATTCCAATGTGGAGGACGACGGGGACGAAGCTGTGCAGAACGCCATTGTTGCCTCCTTGGCGAAGGGCAAGCCACGGGCAGGAGTGGATGTCGCTGGGAAGGGCACGGCGATGCCACCAATCAGGGTGGACTCCGACGACAGCGGTGTGATGTGGGTTTAGATGTTGTTTAGGATGGTTGCAATTTTGGTTGTGTTTAATGCGAATACAATTATTGTAATGGGTTTGTCGAGCTATATTGAGAAATATGTGCAATAGCAGCGTGTGAGTGCTTCCACTTTAGAAATTGTGTCTGTGCCATTTGCATGTTGCATTATCAATGTAGATTACATGTAAACAATCCAACGAAAATCAGATTACAACAATCAGACGGGAGTGGCAGGATGGAAGAGAAGTTGGGACAGTGGCTTCGAGGGGAAGGAAGAGGAGGGGGCGTGACACTGGTAGGTGGGCCTACGGAACACGTGACACTAACATGCGGGAGCGGAAGCACACGGTATTGCCGGTCTATCCAGAGCAAGCGGACTTTGCAACGTGACAACAACAAGCTGATTGGACCAATATAATAACTCATCGAATTATTAAGGAGTACTAAAAAATACAACTTGGGTACATTCGCACAAGACGTATGCTCTAAGCACCTGAGAAGCATCGCTTAAGTCTAACAGTAACGACAACACAAGTACTACATTTCCCTGTCGGTCTTCTCGATACAAATGTAGAAATGCATCTGCCTGTTCGGTCCAGCAGCGACAAGGTATTGAGATGGCACGCATAGGATCGACCTTAGATCCACATACTCCACCTCCCGCGGCGTCGGGCAGCTCGGTGCCTCGGCTAGCACAAGAATGCTATCCGATGACGGCGGCTAGGCGTTCGCCCACATACACCATGTATACGGGCCAGGCACACGAGACCGACCTGACGCATACGGCACCCACGATGGTGGGCCCGGCTCTGGTTCCCGGAACACCGGTGGTGATGGTCAGGACGAAAACCAAGCCGTCCCGCCATGGAAAATTAGCCGGCAGTGTGCCGATTCAGTGAACGACACCTGCTCTTGGAGAAGTTGGGCTTGCCTGTACGAGATCCTAATCACTTCGATCAAGTGCCCCTCTGCAAGGTGGACGACAAGCTCTGCCGGCGGGCCGGTGTAGTTGCAGCCCGGCTCCGTGCAGGAGCACGCGCCGTGCGGGCACGCGAGCTCGTGGAGCGGGAGCTCGTGGTAGGAGTAACGGCGAAAGCATTCTGGGTGGGAGCACACGAGCAGGAACATCACTGCGAAGTTGCACGCAAGGATCTCCAGATTCTTGGGCTGCAACATCTGCCACATCTGAAGTTTGTTGAGAAATTGGAAAAAATATCAGCAGTTAGATTGGTGAATAGCAGGAATATGTAGGATAAGTTCAAAAGCTTGTAAAATGATTTCTTAGCATGAAGGTAGCGACCCGAGAATTGCCGAACGTCGTCGGCTGGCGGCTACGGCAGGATGGAAGTGAAGTGGGGAAAATGGCTTCAAGGGGAAGGAAGAGAAGTACGGGGAGGAAGAGAAGTAACGGGGACGTGACACTGGGATATGGCCCACTAAACTCGTGAGTCGTGAAACTCCCAACATGCTAGTTTGTCCAGAGCAAGCGTGGCAAATCATGACGCAGAACAGCCTACTCGAGGATCGCTCTCATGAAGACCATCCCAATCGTCCAAGCGCCCCAATCAAACGGTATGTAACAATCGTCAAGCAGAACAACTGTGTTATGGCGTGCCTTCTAGAAGACTCGGTCTAACGGTGGATCCATTGGGGGGCTAAGGTTAGGGCTCTCCTAAGGTTAGGATCCATATGTGGTTTGTGGAAAAGAACACACACGCAATGAACACTGGTTGATCCATATGTGGTTTGTGGATAGAACACACATGCAATGACACTGGTTGATCCATATGTGGTTTGTGGAAAGAACACACATGCAATGACCACTGGTTGATCCATATGTGGTTTGTGGAAAAGAACACACATGCAATGAACACTGGTGGATCCATAAGTGGTTTGTGGAAAGAACACACATGCAATGCCATTGGTTAATCCATGTGTGGTCTGTGGAAAGAACACACATGGAATGACTCTAATGGATCCATATGCGGTTTGTGGAAAAGAACACACGTGCAATGACCACTGGTTGATCCATATGTGGTTTGTGGAAAGAACACACATGCAGTGACACTAGTTGATCCATTTGTGGTTTGTGGAAAGAACACATATGCAATGACACAAGTTCTTGTTTTAGTATAAGAACACACATGCAATGACACTTGTTGATCCATATGTGGTTTATAAAAAGAACACACTGCAATGACCACTAGTTTATCCATATGTGGTTTATGGAAAGAGCACACATGCAATGACTCTAGTGCTGGTTTTAGTATAAGAACACACATGCAATGACTCTAGTGGGTCCATATGTGGTTTGTGAAAATAAAACACATGAAATGATCACTGGCTGATCCATATGTGGTTTGTGGAAAGAACACACATGCAATGACACTGGTTGATCCATGTGTCGTTTGTGGAAAGAACACACATGCAATGACTCTAGTGCTGGTTTTAGTATAAAAACACACATGCAATGACTCTAGTGGGTCCATATGTGGTTTCTGAAAAGAACACACATGCAATGACCACTAGTTGATCCATATGTGGTTTGTGGAAAGAACACACATGCAATGACACTTGTGTATCCATGTATGGTTTGTGGAAAGAACACACATGCAATGACCACAGGATGATCCAGATGTGGTTTGTGGAAAGAACACACATGCAATGACTCTAGTGCTGGTTTTAGTATAAGAACACACATGCAATGACTCTAGTGGGTCCATATGTGGTTTGTGAAAAGAAAACACATGCAATGACCACTGGTTGATCCATAGGTGGTTTGTGGAACGAACAGACATGCAATGACACTAGTTGATCCATGTGTGGTTTGTGGAAAGAACACACATGCAATGACTCTAGTGTTAGTTTTAGTATAAGAACACACATGCAATGACTCTAGTGGGTCCATATGTGGTTTGTGAAAAGAACACACATGCAATGACCACTGGTTGATCCATATGTGGTTTGTGGAAAGAACACACATGCAATGACACTTGTTGATCCATGTGTGGTTTGTGGAAAGAACACACATGCAATGACTCTAGTGGGTCCATATGTGGTTTCTGGAAAGAACACACATGCAATGACTCTAGTGCTGGTTTTAGTATAAGAACACACATGCATTGACTCTAGTGGGTCCATATGTGGTTTGTGAAAAGAACACACATGCAATGACCACTGGTTGATCCATATGTGGTTTGTGGAAAAGAACACACATGCAATGACCACTGGTTGATCCATATGTGGTTTGTGGAAGGAACACAGATTCAATGACTCTAGTGGGTCTATATGTGGTTTGTGAAAAGAACACACATGCAATGAACACTAGTTGATCCATGTGTGGTTTGTGGAAACAACACACATGCAATGACTCTAGTGCTAGTTTTAGTTTAAGAACACACATGCAATGACTCTAGTGGGTCCATATGTGGTTTGTGAAAAGAACACACATGCAATGACCACTAGTTGATCCATATGTGGTTTGTGGAAAAGAACACAAATCCAATGAACATTGGTGGATCCATAAGTGGTTTGTGGAAAGAACACACATGAAGTGAACACTGGTGGATCCATATGTGTTTTGTGAAAAGAACACACATGCAATGACTCTAGTGCGAGTCTTAGTATAAGAACACACAAGCAATGACTCTAGTGGGACCATGTGTGATTTGTGAAAAGAACACACATGCAATGCCACTAGTTGATACATATGTGGTTTGTGAAAAGAACACACATGCAATGCCATTGGTTGATCCATGTGTGGTTTGTGGAACAGAACACACATGCAATGAACACTGGTGGATCCATATGTTGTTTGTGAAAAGAACACACATGCAATGACTCTAGTGCTGGTTTTAGTATAAGAACACACAATCAATGACTCTAGTGGGTCCATATGTGATTTGTGGAAAGAACACACATGCAATACCTGTTGGAGATATGCCCAAGAGGCAATAATAAAAGTGGTTATTATTATATCTTTATGTTTATGATAAATGTTTACATCCCATGCTATAATTGTATTAACCGGAAACATTAATACTTGTGTGTTTTGTAAACATAAGAGAGACCCTAGTAAGCCTCTTGTTGAACTAGCTTGTTGATTAATTGATGATCATGGTTTCCTGATCATATACATTAGGATGTGATTAATAACAAGGTTATATCATTAGGAGAATGATGTGATGGACACACACCCATAGTAAGCATAGCATAAGATCAAGTCATTAAGTTCGTATTGCTGTAAGCTTTCAAATACATAGTAACCTAATCCTTCGAACATGAGGTTATGTTAATCACCATCACTGGATGGATACTTTGATGACATCAAACACCGCTTCGTAACTGGGTGGTCATAAAGGTGTCATTGGGTATTCTGAAAGTATGTGTTGAAGCACATGGACCAAGATTGGGATTTGTCCATCCATATGACGGATAGATATGCTCTGGGCCCTCTCGGTGGAATGTCGTCTAGTTAGCTTGCAATCATGTGACTGGGTCACAAGGGATGACATATCACGGAACGAGTAAAGAGTACTTATCAGTAACGAGGTAGAACTAGGTATGGAGATGCTGACGATCAAACCTCGGATAAGTATAGTATCGCGTGGTAAAGGGAATTGGTTTCGTATGTATATGGTTCAATCAATCACGAAGTCATCGTTGAGTATGTGGGAGCCCTTATGGATCTCCAGGTCCCGCTGATGGTTATTGATAGGAGATGTGTCTCTGTCATGTCTACATATTCACGAACCGTAGGGTGACACACTTAAGGTTCGAAGTTGTTTTAAGTAGATATGGAATGTGCGTTGGAGACCGAATGTTGTTCGGAGTCTCGGATTGGATCCGGGACATCACGAGGAGATCCGGAATTGTCCGGAGAATAAGATTCATATATTGGGGATCATTTTCTGAGTTAGTAAATGTTCCAGAGTGTTTGTATGGAGATTCTAGAATGTTTCAGAATGTTCTAGAAGGTTCTAGAGGATTTCTTGGAGTTTGCTTGAAAACCAAGAAAGAATCAAAGGAGTCCTGGTGGGGCAAGACACGGATTCGTGGGGGAGGAGGACTCCTCCCCCCTTCCCACCGCCGGCCATAGGAGGGGAGTCCTACAAGGACTCCCCCTCCCCAGGCGCGCCCTCCCCCCTTAAATAGAAGGGCAGGGGCGCCCCCTCCTACCCCTCTCCCACAACTCCCAATCTCTGCCGCCTCTCTCCTCCACCTTTCTTCTGCATATGCATAGGCGAAGCCCTGCATAATTCTCTACTCCACCACCACCACCACGCCGTCGTGTTGCTGGGATTCCGTGGAAAAGATCTACTACCTCTGCTGCTCGCTGGAACGGGGAGAGGAAGGTCTGCTTCGACTCCGCACGTGTGACCGACTGCGGAAGCGCTGCCGAAACGCGGCGCCGGAAGGATCGTCAACTTGACCGCCTGCGGAAGCGGTGCTGGAACGCGACGCCGGAAGGATCGTCCACACGATCTTGAGATCGGCAAGTGATCGACTACATCAACCATGAGATCTAATCTCGTTAACACTTTCGGATCTACAAGGGTTAGTTCCTATCTATCTCGTTGCTCATGTCTAATAGATTAGATCTGGGTTTTGTTCGTTCTTGCGGTAGAAAACTTTTGTTTTCCATGCTACGAACCCATCAGTGGTATCAGAGTCGTATCTATGTGTAGATCTGTTGCACGAGTAGGGCATTGATGCTTTTGTTGTGGGTGTCTTAGCGTGTACTTTGCATCTTGCGGCATGGTGGGATGAAGCGGCTCGGGCTAACATTACATGTCATCGCACATGAGACTTGCTCCACGCTTGACGTGCAACTTGCTTTGCACAAGTGGCTTTGCGGGTGTCTGTCTCTCCCACCATAGTTAAGATTCAATTTACAATGAGCATCTGACAACACTTGTATCAATGTTGTGGTTCATGTTCGTAGGTAAGATCCGTTCTTATTCGAAAGCCCCAAGCCATGTAAAACATGCAAAGAAAATTAGAGGCGTCTAACTCGTTTTTGCAGGGGTTTTGTGATGTGATATGGCCATTATGTGATTGTGATTATATTTGATGTATCCAATGATCCTTATTGTAATATGGCAACCGGCAGGAGCCTAATGGTTGTCTTTAAATTTGTTTAAGACCTGCGTGTCTATTCATCATGTAATAGCTTTATTCCAAGTAGTTGTAATAGTTGTTGGTGGTGATGGACAACCATGAAGCGGCGCCACGGACCTTGACGCCACGCTGGTGATGATGGAGATATTGTCCATGCTTTGGAGATGGAGATCAAAGGCACAAGAAGAAAGGCCATATCATATCACATATTATGAATTACCTGTGATGTTAATCCTTTATGCATCTTGTATTGCTTAGATCGCGACGGTAGCATTATAAGATGATCCCTCTCACTAAATATCAAGTAATAAAATGTTCGTCCTTAGTTGGCACCGTTGCTAAGACTCGTCGTTTCGAAGCATCTCGTGATGATCGGGTGTGATAGACTCTACGTGTGCATACAACGGGTGCAAGCCAGATTTGCACATGCGGAAACTAAGGTTAACCTTGACGAGCCTAGCATGTACAGACATGGTCTCGGAACACAGAATACCGAAAGGTAAAGCATGAGTCATATGGATGATATGATGAACATGTTGATTGTTCGCCTTTAAAGCTACATCATCTCACGTGATGATCGGACTTGGTGTAGTGGATTTGGTTCATGTAATCACTAAAACAACTTGAGGGATGTTGTTTTGAGTGGGAGTTCATTTGTAATTTGGATTAGTCGAACTCAATTTATCATAAACACAATCAAAGTGAATTTGCATAGTTTGTTGTAGTCATTGGCATCCGTTCACCACCTTACGCTTAGTTATAGTTGAGATAGTGGAACTATAGAAATTCTGGATATTTACTTTACGAACTGGTATGTATTGTTTTGAATGTCAATTTAAAGTTTATAAGTCCTATTGCAAACTTTCAGCAAACTCTATTTACTCCATGAAGTTTAATAAATAGTATTAAATCAAGAGTAACAATTCCAGTGTTAGTATCTAATGTATCATGTTTGCCTCCATGATTCTTGATACTCAAAAGATTGTTTTTAATATCAAGTTTATCTAAGAGCTGAAAGCAATGTTTCAGAAACCATCATATGTGAAAGGTATTGCGATATCTAAAACAATGTGTTGGTTACAACATGATAGAGTATACGTCCTCATATTTGATGAGAATTTGTGAAGGTTGGAGACGCTAGTCGTCCTAATCCTCCAAAAGGTTTTGAAAAAGAAACATTATACTCGCAATTCACCTTTATAAGCTATAGCAGCTTGATCATGAAAGTTGTCATGATAAGGATGAATAGAAGATGTAAGTAAAATGTTTACTACACTAATAGATTACTAAAGAATGGATTTTTGAAAGAATGCCAAACATTTGATGATGGTGATCCACTTCAAAGTGCAAGTCCAAAGGTATTAGTATTGACTATATACGCTTTGTACTATGTGTCATGTGAATGACACCACTATTGATGTTGATAGATTCTTTTAAAAGAAAAAAAAGAATTGCTGAAAGAGAATCTATAAAATATTTGGCAGAAAATAAAATAAAAGGTTGGAGATGTCCAACTTAGGCATATAGAAGATATACATGTTATGGTTGTATTCCTTGATTGTTAAACAATGTGGTTCTCCGGTATTGGATACCGAATTGGTTGGTATGAAGTGTCATATAGGACAACACAATTCATGAACTGCAATGGCCTAAGTAACTAGCAAGAGAATATGTGATGATGTTCATCAAAAACAGACAAAGGGTTGTTGTGTTGCTCGTTAACATCGAAGCTTGCCTTCAAGATTTGTTTCAATAATTGTTATTTTGATCAGGTATTATGACGACAAAAGGTTATTCAAATAATTACCGTATTCCATAATAGATGGATGATATACAAGTCTGGTTGGAAAAATAACGACCATAAAACTAATGCTAAAATGTCGCAAGACAAATGATTGAAAGATCACTTGCGAAGTGACATCGCCGTTTAAATTATATTGAAAGGGATACATGAAGAAACTCCATGTTGATGGATTTTTGGAGTCTTTGATTTGGATCAAATGACGCTTGTGATACTTTCTTGGAGATAATTAAAACTCCGTTCGTAGGCCAAAAGAGGAACGGACGACTAACTGATTGGAATTTGTACATATTGATGTATATAGTCCATTATGTGTAGTCGTGGGCGATGGATTTCAACTTCATATGCTTTCTCCGAAGATTTGAGTGAGTATATGTATATACTTACTCAATAAGGAAGAAGAATGAAGCATTTGAAAAATGTTCAAAGACTTTCAAGATGAAGTGGAAAATCATTGTAACAAGAAAATAAAAGAGTTTATGATTGGATCATAAAGAAAGATGTTTGAGTTACAAGTTTAGCAAAACACCTAAGATTTGAGGAATCGTTCCATGGATTTGCATTTCCCAAAACACCATAGGAGTATGGAGTGTTCGAGATATGTAATGAAACCTTGTTTTACATGGTAAGACCAAAGGTGTCATTTGTAAAACTACCACTATATATTAAAGATTAAAGCTTTAGTGACTACCGCTTTTACACTGAAAAGAGCTCCATCGTGATCCGTTGAAATGACACCATATAAGTCATGGTTTGGGATAAAACCCGAATTGTCTTTTCTGAAATTTTGGTATGTTATGCATAAGTAAAATGTTTACAACCAAAGTCGGATAAGCACGTTTTTGTAGGTTATCCCAAAGAATTTGTTGGGAATTTCTCCATAACACCGAGGACAAAAGAGTCTATTACTTGAAACGTCAAGTTTCTTGAGAAGGAATTTTTCGTGAAAAGTTAAGTGGGAGGACAATAGAACTTTGATAAGGTTGTTGAACCTTAGCTATATGTGCTAAGTAGCGCATCACCGGAAAGTGTCCCGGTGGCGGCCACAATGCTCATGGCTCTCGTGATTACAAAAGGTGTGATCTCGGAGATTAGAGTTCCTATAGAACCGTATGGGTCGGTAAGAATCAAGTAGTAAGATTTGATAAACTAATCGTTATTGTTTTGACAATGATAAACCGACTACATGCAAAGAAGCGATGATGGGCCCTGACTCCATAAAATGACTAGAAGTCATAGAATCCGTGATAGTATCCATACACGAGAAATCAAGTTTCTGAACTTTGAAGACCCTCCGGAAAGGCGTGAAGCCTATCGGTCGTGTTTGGATCTATAAAGAAATAGACATGGATGTTTCAAATCTATGAAATAGTCGACATGTCGGAAAGAGTTTACGACAATGTTCAAGGAATTGACTATGATAAGATTTGATCTTTCATAGCGATATTTAGTCTGGACGGATTAATGTAGCAACCACTACATATATTTTGGTATATGGTAGTTGAACAAACAAAACAAGTTCTTCTAATAGAATGGTTACCTAGGACGTGTAGATGACACGATCCAAAGGGTTTTGTTAATTCAAAGGATGCTAAAAGAGTATGCTAAACTTCAATAGTTGAAGTAAGCATAGCGGAGTTGGAATCTTCACCATGATGAAACTGTTAAAAGAGTTTAAATTCATCGGAGATGATGAAGATGCTTGCATTTGCAAGAAATTAAGTGGGAGCGCTGAGACATATTTCTAATACATTATGTAGAGGACATATTGTTGATTGTAAATGATGTATCTTGTATTGACACAGGTTAAGAATTTCATTTCGATGAAAGACTTAGGCATAACCCAAGAATTAGGCATCAATGTCTATATGAATAGATTGAGGCGCTAATATGGTTTTGCCAAATGTACATAGATAAGATGTTGAATGAGTTCAATATGGAAACAACAAGAAAGTTTCTGGACGCACGGAAAGGACTGAATCAAGATTCAAGTGTGTTGACACGAGATTCAAGTGTTTTGACACTTGGTGAAATCGCAAGAACATTTTGATCAATCATTCTTTAAGATGTACACATCCAGATATGTCCTGTGCTCTAAATGTTATGAGCATATACCAGAAGGATTCATAAGATGATCATTGGACAATAGTAAAGATATTCTTATGAGCTTTGGAAGAATTAAGAATATACCATGTATAAGTGACAAATAGTTAAAGGTAGTTCATTGTAAAGTGTTACATTGATACTAGTTTTGTCACAAGATACAAATTAAGTTTATCTCAATTTAAACTATGGGTGGTACAATGTAATGGAAACGATGTTCCATGACGGATTTGGATGAGTTCCAAAGTTGAGACATTGTGACGGATACTACAACAAAAGTCTAAGTATATAACTGCTATAGTAGCAGCAAAGGAGGGCATTTGTGTTAAGTAGTTTGTTATCAAACTAGGTGTGGTTCAAAGTGGGCTAATACTATAAAGATACATTGTATGACAATTGTATCAACATGATTTAATTCCAAGGAACTAAAGGTCTCACAAAAGGACCAAATTTATACAATGCCATCTCATTGGAGAATGAGTAATGCGTAGAGACGCAAGGACATGCAAATACACACGGACCTGGAAGTGTCAGATCCGAAGATTATGTTTACCACTAGCAATAGTGTCTATACAACACCAGAAAGCCATAGGTGTTGAATGCACAAGTTTTTAACTAGATTATTGACTCTAGTGCAAGTGGGAGACTGTTGGAGATATGCCCAAGAGGCAATAATAAAAGTGGTTATTATTATATCTTTCTGTTTATGATAAATGTTTACATCCCATGCTATAATTGTATTAACCGGAAACATTAATACTTGTGTGTTTTGTAAACATAAGAGAGTCCCTAGTAAGCCTCTTGTTGAACTAGCTTGTTGATTAATTGATGATCATGGTTTCCTGATCATGGACATTAGGATGTGATTAATAACAAGGTTATATCATTAGGAGAATGATGTGATGGACACACACCCATAGTAAGCGTAGCATAAGATCAAGTCATTAAGTTCGTATTGCTGTAAGCTTTCAAATACATAGTAACCTAATCCTTCGACCATGAGGTTATGTTAATCACCATCACCGGATGGATACTTTGATGACATCAAACACTGCTTCGTAACTGGGTGGTCATAAAGGTGTCATTGGGTATTCTGAAAGTATGTGTTGAAGTGCATGGACCAAGATTGGGATTTGTCCATCCATATGACGGATAGATATGCTCTGGGCCCTCTCGGTGGAATGTCATCTAGTTAGCTTGCAAGCATGTGACTAGGTCACAAGGGATGAAATATCACGGAACGAGTAAAGAGTACTTGTCAGTAACGAGGTAGAACTAGGTATGGACATGCTGACGATCAAACCTCGGATAAGTATAGTATCGCGTGGCAAATGGAATTGGTTTCGTATGTAAATGGTTCAATCGATCACGAAGTCATCGTTGAGTAG
>OU342741.1:499891805-500033661 GCA_910589775.1 Avena eriantha
ATGGTTGATCCATGTGTGGTTTGTGGAAAGAACACACATGCAATGACACTGGTTGATCCATGTGTGGTTTTTGGAAAGAACACACCTGCAATGACTCTAGTGCTAGTTTTAGTATAAGAACACGCATGCAATGACTCTAGTGGGTCCATATGTGGTTTGTGAAAAGAACACACATGCAATGACCACTGGTTGATCCATATGTGGTTAGTGGAAAAGAATACACATGCAATTAACACTGGCGGATCCATAATTGGTTTGTGGAAAGAGCACACATGAAGTGAACACTGGTGGATCCATATGTGGTTTGTGAAAACAACACACATGCAATGACTCTAGTGTTGGTTTTAGTATAAGAACACACAAGCAATGACTCTAGTGGGTCCATATGTGATTTGTGAAAAGAACACAAATGCAATGCCGCTGTTTGATCCATATGTGGTTTGTGGAAAGAACACACATGCAATGACCACTGGTTGATCCATGTGTGGTTTGTGGAAAGAACAAAAATGCAATGACACTAGTGGATCCATATGTGGTTTGTAAAAAGAACACACATGCAATGACTCTAGTGCTGGTTTTAGTATAAGAACACACAAGCAATGACTCTAGTGGGTCCATATGTGATTTGTGGAAAGAACACACATGGAATGACACTGGTTGATCCATGTGTGGTTGTGGAAATAATACACATGCAATGGCATTAGTTGATCCATGTGTGGTTTGTGGAATGAACACACATGCAATGACTCTAATGGATCCATATGTGGTTTGTGGAAAAGAACATACATGCAATGACCACTGGTTGATCCATGTGTGGTTTGTGGAAAGAACACACATGCAATGACACTGGTTGATCCATGTGTGGTTTGTGGAAAGAACACACATGCAATGACTCTATTGCTAGTTTTAGTATAAGAACAGACATGCAATGACTCTAGTGGGTCCATATGTGGTTTGTGAAAAGAACACACATGCAATAACCAGTGGTTGATCCATATGTGGTTACTGGAAAAGAATACACATGCAATTAACACTGGTGGATCCATAAGTGGTTTGTGGAAAGAGCACACATGAAGTGAACACTGGTGGATCCATATGTGGTTTGTGAAAACAACACACATGCAATGACTCTAGTGCTGGTTTTAGTATAAGAACACACAAGCAATGACTCTACTGGGTCCATATGTGATTTGTGAAAAGAACACAAATGCAATGCCACTGGTTGATCCATATGTGGTTTGTGGAAAGAACACCCAGGCAATGCCATTGGTTAATCCATGTGTGGTTTGTGCAAAGAACACACATGCAATGACACTAGTGGATCCATATGTGGTTTGTAAAAAGAACACACATGCAATGACCCTAGTGCTGGTTTTACTATAATAACACACAGGCAATGACCTAGTGGATCCATATGTGATTTGTGGAAAGAACACAAATGCAATGACACTGGTTGATCAATGTGTGGTTTGTGGACAGAACACACATGCAATGACTCAATGGATCCATATGTGGTTTGTGGAAAAGAACACACATGCAATGACCAATGGTTGATCAATGTGTGGTTTGTGGAAAGAACACACATGCAATGACACTGGTGGATCCATGTGTGGTTTGTGAAAAGAACACACATGCAATGGGGGAGTCTAGTGCTGGTATTAGTATAAGAACACACATGCAATGACTGTAGTGGGTCCATATGTGGTTTGTGAAAAGAACACACATGCAATGACCACTGGTTGATCCATATGTGGTTTGTGGAAAGAACACACATGCAATGACACTAGTTGAACCATGTGTGGTTTGTGGAAAGAACAAACATGCAATGATCACTGGTTGATCCATATGTGGTTTGTGGAAAGAACACACATGCGATGACTCTAGTGCTGGTTTTAGTATAAGAACACACAAGCATTGACTCTAGTGGGTCCATATGTGATTTGTGAAAAGAACACACATGCAATGCCACTGGTTGACCCATATGTGGTTAGTGGAAAAGAATACACATGCAATTAACACTGGTGGATCCATAAGTGGTTTGTGGAAAGAGCACACATGAAGTGAACACTGGTGGATCCATATATGGTTTGTGAAAACAACACACATGCAATGACTCTAGTGCTGGTTTTAGTATAAGAACACACAAGCAATGACTCTAGTGGGTCCATATGTGATTTGTGAAAAGAACACAAATGCAATGCCACTGTTTGATCCATATGTGGTTTGTGGAAAGAACACACATGCAATGACCACTGGTTGATCCATGTGTGGTTTGTGGAAAGAACACAAATGCAATGACACTAGTGGATCCATATGTGGTTTGTAAAAAGAACACACATGCAATGACTCTAGTGCTGGTTTTAGTATAAGAACACACAAGCAATGACTCTAGTGGGTCCATATGTGATTTGTGGAAAGAACACACATGCAATGACACTGGTTGATCCATGTGTGGTTTGTGGATATAATACACATGCAATGGCATTGGTTGATCCATGTGTGGTTTGTGGAAAGAACACACATGCAATGACTCTAATGGATCCATATGTGGTTTGTGGAAAAGAACATACATGCAATGACCACTTGTTGATCCATATGTGGTTTGTGGAAAGAACACACATGCAATGACACTGGTTGATCCATGTGTGGTTTGTGGAAAGAACACACATGCAATGACTCTAGTGATAGTTTTAGTATAAGAACACACATGCAATGACTCTAGTGGGTCTATATGTGGTTTGTGAAAAGAACACACATGCAATGACCAGTGGTTGATCCATATGTGGTTAGTGGAAAAGAATACACATGCAATTAACACTGGTGGATCCATAAGTTGTTTGTGGAAAGAGCACACATGAAGTGAACACTGGTGGATCCATATGTGGTTTGTGAAAACAACACACATGCAATGACTCTAGTGCTGGTTTTAGTATAAGAACACACAAGCAATGACTCTAGTGGGTCCATATGTGATTTGTGAAAAGAACACAAATGCAATGCCACTGGTTGATCCATATGTGGTTTGTGGAAAGAACACACAGGCAATGCCATTGGTTAATCCATGTGTGGTTTGTGGAAAAGAACACACATGCAATGACACTAGTGGATCCATATGTGGTTTGTAAGAAGAACACACATGCAATGACCCTAGTGCTGGTTTTACTATAATAACACACAAGCAATGACTCTAGTGGATCCATATGTGATTTGTGGAAAGAACACACATGCAATGACACTGGTTGATCCATGTGTGGTTTGTTGAAATAATACACATGCAATGCCATTGGTTGATCAATGTGTGGTTTGTGGACAGAACACACATGCAATGACTCAATGGATCCATATGTGGTTTGTGGAAAAGAACACACATGCAATAACCAATGGTTGATCCATGTGTGGTTTGTGGAAAGAACACACATGCAATGACACTGGTGGATCCATGTGTGGTTTGTGAAAAGAACACACATGCAATGGGGGAGTCTAGTGCTGGTATTACTATAAGAACACACATGCAATGACTCTAGTGGGTCCACATGTGGTTTGTGAAAAGAACACACACGCAATGACCATTGGTTGATCCATATGTGGTTTGTAGAAAGGAACACACATGCAATGAACACTGATGGATCCATAAGTGGTTTGTGGAAAGAACACACATGCAATGACACTGGTTGATCCATGTGTGGTTTGTGGAAAGAACACACATGCAATGAGTCTAGTGCTGGTTTTAGTATAAGAAGACACATGCAATGACTCTAGTGGCTCCATATGTGGTTTGTGAAAAGAACACACATGCAATGCCACTGGTTGATCCATATGTGGTTTGTGGAAAGAACACACATGCAATGACCACTGGTTGATCCATGTGTGGTTTGTGGAAAGAACACACATGCAATGACACTAGTGGATCCATATGTGGTTTGTAAAAAGAACACACATGCAATGACTATAGTGCTGGTTTTAGTATAAGAACACACAAGCAATGACTCTAGTGGGTCCATATGTGATTTGTGGAAAGATCACACATGCAATGACACTGGTTGATCCATGTGTGGTTTGTGGAAATAATACACATGCAATGCCGTTGGTTGATCATGTGTGGTTTGTGGAAAGAACACACATGCAAAGACTCTAATGGATCCATATGTGGTTTGTGGAAAAGAACATACATGCAATGACCACTGGTTGATCCATGTGTGGTTTGTGGAAAGAACACACATGCAATGACACTGGTTGATCCATGTGTGGTTTGTGGAAAGAACACACCTGCAATGACTCTAGTGCTAGTTTTAGTATAAGAACACACATGCAATGACTCTAGTGGGTCCATATGTGGTTTGTGAAAAGAACACACATGCAATGACCACTGGTTGATCCATATGTGGTTAGTGGAAAAGAATACACATGCAATTAACACTGGTGGATCCATAATTGGTTTGTGGAAAGAGCACACATGAAGTGAACACTGGTGGATCCATATGTGGTTTGTGAAAACAACACACATGCAATGACTCTAGTGTTGGTTTTAGTATAAGAACACACAAGAAATGACTCTAGTGGGTCCATATGTGATTTGTGAAAAGAACACAAATGCAATGCCGCTGTTTGATCCATATGTGGTTTGTGGAAAGAACACACATGCAATGACCACTAGTTGATCCATGTGTGGTTTGTGGAAAGAACAAAAATGCAATGACACTAGTGGATCCATATGTGGTTTGTAAAAAGAACACACATGCAATGACTCTAGTGCTGGTTTTAGTATAAGAACACACAAGCAATGACTCTAGTGGGTCCATATGTGATTTGTGGAAAGAACACACATGGAATGACACTGGTTGATCCATGTGTGGTTTGTGGAAATAATACACATGCAATGGCATTAGTTGATCCATGTGTGGTTTGTGGAATGAACACACATGCAATGACTCTAATGGATCCATATGTGGTTTGTGGAAAAGAACATACATGCAATGACCACTGGTTGATCCATGTGTGGTTTGTGGAAAGAACACACATGCAATGACACTGGTTGATCCATGTGTGGTTTGTGGAAAGAACACACATGCAATGACTCTATTGCTAGTTTTAGTATAAGAACAGACATGCAATGACTCTAGTGGGTCCATATGTGGTTTGAGAAAAGAACACACATGCAATAACCAGTGGTTGATCCATATGTGGTTACTTGAAAAGAATACACATGCAATTAACACTGGTGGATCCATAAGTGGTTTGTGGAAAGAGCACACATGAAGTGAACACTGGTGGATCCATATGTGGTTTGTGAAAACAACACACATGCAATGACTCTGGTGCTGGTTTTAGTATAAGAACACACAAGCAATGACTCTACTGGGTCCATATGTGATTTGTGAAAAGAACACAAATGCAATGCCACTGGTTGATCCATATGTGGTTTGTGGAAAGAACACACAGGCAATGCCATTGGTTAATCCATGTGTGGTTTGTGCAAAGAACACACATGCAATGACACTAGTGGATCCATATGTGGTTTGTAAAAAGAACACACATGCAATGACCCTAGTGCTGGTTTTACTATAATAACACACAGGCAATGACCTAGTGGATCCATATGTGATTTGTGGAAAGAACACACATGCAATGACACTGGTTGATCAATGTGTGGTTTGTGGACAGAACACACATGCAATGACTCAATGGATCCATATGTGGTTTGTGGAAAAGAACACACATGCAATGACCAATGGTTGATCAATGTGTGGTTTGTGGAAAGAACACACATGCAATGACACTGGTGGATCCATGTGTGGTTTGTGAAAAGAACACACATGCAATGGGGGAGTCTAGTGCTGGTATTAGTATAAGAACACACATGCAATGACTGTAGTGGGTCCATATGTGGTTTGTGAAAAGAACACACATGCAATGACCACTGGTTGATCCATATGTGGTTTGTGGAAAGAACACACATGCAATGACACTAGTTGAACCATGTGTGGTTTGTGGAAAGAACAAACATGCAATGATCACTGGTTGATCCATATGTGGTTTGTGGAAAGAACACACATGCGATGACTCTAGTGCTGGTTTTAGTATAAGAACACACAAGCATTGACTCTAGTGGGTCCATATGTGATTTGTGAAAAGAACACACATGCAATGCCACTGGTTGACCCATATGTGGTTTGTGGAAAGAACACACATGCAATGGCATTGGTTAATCAATGTGTGGTTTGTGGAAAGAACACATATGCAATGACTCTAATGCTGGTTTTAGTATAAGAACACATATGGATCCATATGTGGTTTGTGGAAAAGAACACACATGCAATGACCACTTGTCGATCCATGTGTAGTTTGTGGAAAGAACACACATGCAATGACTCTAATGCTGGTTTTAGTATAAGAACACACATGCAGTGACCACTGGTTGATCCATAAGTGGTTTGTGGAAAAGAACACACATGCAATGACCACTAGTTGATCCATAAGTGGTTTGTGGAAAGAACACACATGTAGTGAACACTGGTTGATCCATGTGTGGTTTGTGAAAAAAACACACATGCAATCCCATTGGTTGATCCATATGTGGTTTGTGGAAAGAACACACATGCAATGACACTGGTTGATCCAAATGTGGTTCATGACAGGAACACACATGCAGTGACTCTAGTGGATACATATGTGGTTTGTGGAAAGAACACTAATGCAATGAACTCTAGTGGATCTATGTTGGCATAATTTGATGTATGCCAGGATGCATTTCATTGTAAAAGACCCCCACTATCCATTTTTATACTACTGAGCTTTGCCCTTGGTTTTTTGATACTACCCAGTTTTGCGCCCTCTCTATCTCTTTTGTAGAAGCCCAAACTTGTGCCCACTCTGTCTGTTATGCCCTGATTGGTTGTCACAATTGTCACGCAGATCGTTCGCACCAACCATTGATCATGTGTGATCCAACGAGGCTCGTTGCACACGTCGTGCCCTTCACAGGACATTTCGAGACAACACGGACGTCTCCCTCAACGAGACTTCTACAAGAAGTAACATGATGCCGTCCATGGAAAAAGTCGCCGAGTGGTCATGTCATGTTTAATCTAGTCTGCAAAGGCTACAAGTCTACTGCACGGCAACTGGTCATCCACGGCCCACGGGCTATACCATTTTTACTATGCAGCACGCCTACACTCTCACTTTCGACAGGCCCCCACCACACGAACCTTCCACGCGGTAGCCGCAGCCAGAAGAGCTTCCTACCGGGGCCCTCAAGGAGGCATAAACTTCCCCGCATTAAAATTCCAGCCTATCGGGTCCTCCATTTGCACTCATCCACTACGCTCTCTTCCCTATCCAGCAAAACCCCACAATCTTGAACGTACTTGCACGAACCTTCTTCATGAAACCAGTGCGTGGGGGTGAGTGTCCGAGCATCGCCGCGGGGGTGGTGCTTCACGTGGCAGATCTGAAGGAGCATCACGCAGCACAAGGCGAGGAGGACGTGCAGTTCAACCCCATGGGGGACCATGCGCTCTCCGGTGCTGATGACTTCAGAGGCGCCAATGAGGGCGTGGAGTTCGAACACGCTCTGCTCGTGTACCTGGAGGTACATCTATTTCTACATGTTTCATATTTTCTGCTCGAGCTTAATCTATCCTGGCGTCATAAAAAAATCTGGTCCTAATGATTAGATGCAACGTCCGAACCGGTACATGGAGAGATCTAGTCTATTCTGAATGAATCCACATTATTTATTTATTAGTAAGTTACCAAGAACACAAACCACATTAATTTAGGAGCGAGCTGGGGAGACGACCGTAATAAACTGATGAACCTGTATAGACATGTTATTGCATCGAAAGTAACTTGGAATGGTGGAAGGAATATATATTTATTATTTTGCTCATTTCGGTTTGTATTCCATATATTACAGGTGTATTCAAGTGAGATGGACTCTGACAAGGAGACCAGGGACAACAAGAGTTGTCATGTCATGAAGAAGCTCAAGAGCGGGATAATCCCTTTCCGCACTCGACTTGCCAGCTTGTTTCCTCATGCGGTTCGCATCGGTAAAAGCCTGTCTAGTAAACACAAGTCGGCGACCAAGGCTAAGCACGCTGCTTATGGAAAATTCCTAAGGGAGTATGTCAAGACCGGCCTAGTGTCCCCTTACTTAGGAATCAACAACTTCTAGCCGACCAACCCCGTCACTGTGCTGGCCTGACCACTAATAATATTTAGTTCTCTTACCATATCTAGACCCTTAAACTATGGGGATTTCTATTTTCGTACCCTTAAAAATATATTCTAGTTCATCTGTTTATGGAGTTAAAGTTCCGATGGCATACTCGTTATTTTGCATGGATAGAGGGGTGCCCCGACAGATATAAGGGTTATCCTGTCCGCTAGATCATAGAGGATCAATGGTTGGTGGGCACGATACGTGTGACAACTGTCTCGACCAATCAGAGTGTAGCAGCGAAGATGAGCACAAGTGCGAGAGATGGATACAAAGAGAGTGGAAAACCAAGTAGCAACCAAGGGCAAAACTGAGTAGAACTTAAAGACCAAGGGCAAGACTGAGTAGAACTTAAAAACCAAGGGCAAGCGTGACAAAGGGATTCAAATAGAAAATAGAAAATGATTTAAAATGCAACCAAACCGCCAGTGTTATGCTCGAGGGAAAAACTGAGTACAACTGAATCGCCAGGGTTAGACACGAGGGAAAAACACGACTCACGGTACGCGTGTGCGGTGCACGGCGCGGTAGCGGACACGTGTGGCCATGCACGGTGCATTAGCGTACGCGGTGCACGGTAGTGCAACGAAACGTCGCTTCCCTTCTCCTTTAATATCCCACTCATCACGCACTCGCTCACTCAACCGTCTCCACTGTTCCATCACCTTCTGCAAACGCCCAACAAAACTCCAACCACGCCGGCGATGGAGAAGAACGGTGTGGTGGCCATCGGCGCCTCCAAGGCCGCCACCGAGGAGCCCCCTGTCCCCGTCCCCGCATCCGTCGTAGCCGCCGGTGAGGAGGCCCCTGCCAGTCTCGGACAGATCCTACTCGGTTGGGACCCCTACGAGGAGGTTGTCTACATAAGGCCGGAGAACCCCTACGACACCAGCATCGCCGACCCATGGTTTGAGGTAACAGGGTTTTCTCCCCTTCCCTTTTTCCCCCGTTCCCATCGTTGGATGCTAGATCGTATGTTATTAGGGCTCGGCTGTTCGTATTTTTAACAGTAGCTAATCCTCTTGTGTTAGATCTCGATTTTCGATGAATCCCCCTGTTCGTAGTTGGGATCAGTATTCGATTTGGTTTGAGATTTGGGGAATAATCAGGAGATCTCATTCGGTTAATTTATGCAAAAAAATCAATCCCGATAATAAAAGTATCTCAATCATGTCCTTATTTCACTCTACTGTTTTTTCCAACAGGAGGATAGCAGCGACCTCCGTAGCGAGACGAGTCCAAGGACACCAAGACTCGTCATGTGCTGAGGAGGCTAAAGTCCGGTCAGTACAACAACTTCTTCGCCGGCGATGTGTACAGGTGCCCCTTCTGCCCCACCAGGAGGCTCCATGCCACAGACTTCAACTCCCTCGTGAAGCATGACGAAGACGTGAGGACCTGCGGCGAGTCCGTGAATGTCCACGGCTTCATGGCCAAGCACCAGGCGCTCGTTCTTCACCTCCGCAACCTCTAGAAGGTGGCTATCGAGGAGGGTCGCATGCCCCCGATCAGACCCAAGGTGCCCAAGGTCAAGGGGCTGGGCAGCAAGAAGTGGAGGAGGCGCCAGAGGGAGGAGGCGGATGCCCTCCTCGCAGAGGCCATGAGGGGCCACTAATCAGCTGCTGCTGCTGTAAAGCAGCTTCTTTTGTCTTGTTTGTGTTGAACATGTTAGCTGCTGCTGCTGTTGAGGAGCCTAATTGTCGACCCTCGTTAAGTACCATACTATATAACCTATATTAGTTGCTTTATCTACATCTGCTCTGTTTACTGAATTTATTTATGGTGCTGGTTTGTTTTGCTCCTCTAGATTTGCTACCAGATTGGGGAAAACGATCACAAAAGGAACAATGAATAAAGAGAGAAGCTGCTCTAGATTCCCTATCTTTTTGGGCAAAAACAACACAACTGTTAGAGAGAGAGGGGAAAAGGCGCTCTTAAAAAGGCCAAATAACAAAAAAAATTCACTTTAGGCGTCATGGCGCACGTATCGGCCAAGCCCTTGACCAGACGGCACCCCCTCCCAGAGCGCATGTGAGGGCTTCAGAATATCGGGAGGGCAAAAGTGAGGACAAACGAGACACAATGTTGCTATAGCTAAATCTGACAAAAAGCTTAATTTGGGTTTACCATGCAATTTGGCTAGAGCTCCACAATGTAGCTATTCTAAATCCCTAAACTATGTGGTGTGTTGAAACCTAATGCTTTTCCACCGACACGTGCGTTGCAAAGTTACTTGATCGTGCATACTTACACAAGTGGCCTACAGAGAAACTTATAGAAGCATGGGCAAACGAGCTTCATTTTGGCAAATTCTAGACAAGCTTTGCGTAATCGGCAGCCTGATCGGCTGGGCGGCTGCCTTGGGTGCAGGGATGCTAGGTCCATGTCTATGCTTACACTTCTTAAACTTCTTAGGAATTAATAATAAATGTACACTTCCTTCCGTCCTGTCACGTTACGTCGTGTTAGCACCGCACACCCGCTGCAGATCGGCAACGGGACGATGGTCTATGTGACCGGTCTCTGCCACGCTAAAGCCACGTCGCACACCCATCCCATCGCCTATCGGGACGGACGCCGAATTTAATCGCTAGGATTGGAAACCAACGGTGCTCGCCCGGTCAAACTTGCTTCCGCATGGGTATGATCGGAATATTGGTAAACGGAATTTAAGCATCGCCTTCCGTCTCCTCAGCACATCACTATGCAAAAATCCCCAACTCATTCCTTCCGCCACCGCTGCCACCACAAGAACCATCAATGTTGCCGCAGGCACCGCCTCCGCATGGCCATACCACCACAACAGATCACTCCACCGCCACGCCTAGTCCCAGCCACCGCTACCGACCCTAGGCCACCGCCCCCGCATTAGCTGCTGCCATGGACGCAGAGTATGGCATGTTCGGTGACAGGAGCGACTACACCGACGAGTACACCGTCACCGCCCATGGCACCACCAAGCTGATGGTCGTCCACACAAATGCGTTAGAGGAGGTCGCCAAGGTCATCCCAATGTACGAGCGGTGGCTACAGGAGCCGATGGACAGGTACAAGATCGTCGGCCTTGACATCGAGTATACCGGAGATAGGAAGAGGACGGCGCTTTTGCAGCTGTCCATGCACAACCACTACCTCCTATATCATGTATGTAGGGCCAAATCTGTATGCCCAGAGCTTCACGAGTTCCTACACAGGAGGGAGATCTACTTCGCTAGCGTCGACATCAAGAACGACACTCCGGAGCTAGAACGGGATATCCTCGTTCATGTCGTCAATCACGCGATCTCCAACGTTTGTGGAGGTACCCGGATGGTGGTACAGGGAAAGTCGGCATGGCTAGACTCGCTTCCAACATCATCAACCACGAGTACGCCAGCATGAAAGTCGAGTTCCCGAAGCACCTGCACGAGCGATGGGAGTGGAGGCACCTGGATTACGATGCGATCAAGTACGCAGCCAGGGACGCGTATGTCTGCTACTTGATGCTCAACATGATCTGGCGGGTGGGTGAGTGTGTTGTTTACCACTACTAGTTTCGCATTTCGTTCTTAGTTTATCTAGCCTGTATTTTATCTCGCATGTATTTTCTAAGCATTCTGTGTGTAAGAACCAAGCTCGTATGATCCGTGTGTTATTAGCTACTTAACCTGTAGGAATTACATTCCCCCATTTGTATGCTCAACATTCATTCTTACAAATTCTGTCTGTGCCATTTGCATGCGGCAGAATCCAGGACTGACATGCATAAGGTGTGCTACAGTCATAAGTCATAACCAAACCAAGATTATAGCAAAGGATACAGTCATAACCAAACCCAGATTATAGTTTGACAAAGGTAATACACAGTAGTTCGTAATTGCTCACAAAGTGTACTTCTGAAATAACATGTTTTCATAAAAACAACAATCATGCACTAATAGCCTACATCCCAGCCTATTGGAGAAGGCAACCAATCCCAGGATTCCTTCGGTCGCTTGCCCCGGCTTGTAGATTCATCTACACTCCGGCATCTGGGGCAAACAACCTGACTTGGTGGTGGTTCAATGATGCGATGCCTGGAACGAGATTTTACAATCTGGCAGTACAGCTCGTGGCTAACATACCCGTCAATTGCAGCGTACTTCAGATTACGTTCAGAAAGTGGCTTATCCTCCTAGTAATCGTGCCCTAAACGTCTCCACGAACATCTCGGCAATTTGTCCTTCAAGTCAGCGTACCACGGGTTGATGAGTTTGGAGGCAAGAGCGGCCATCCCGGCCTTGCCGCCCTTCGTCCCTAGGATCCAGTAAATTTCCTGGATGTCCACTCTGCACTCCTTTGGGATTCTAATGTTGACAGTCGGGCTTTCAAGTAGTTTAGTGTCATTCATGATGTCAACACTAGTAAATGTTATGTGCTGGTTCACGAGAAAGTCATGAAACAGATACCTAATGCTTTCACCCCACCTGCATGAAAATGAATTCAGACAAATAATATAGCAATAACTTTTGCAAACAGACGGTTCAGGAACAAAAAGATAGCAAAGTCTACCAGATCATGTCAGCCCTCTTCTCGAAAAGAGGTTGGTATACGAGGACGTGCCCCTTCATGGAGAGTTGCACCACGGCGATCCTACGGTGATGGCGGCTATACTCGAGGTCGAGACCTACGAACCTGATTTCTTCGAACTGCAGCCAACTCGTGTAATTATTCAGAGTGTTCCTCACCGTCCGAGGGTCGGTGGTGTAGACGACATCGATCTTCTTCCCACCATGTACTTCGATGTCGAAGTGCACAGTTTCTTGCCTGCCGTCATTTCGGACGTCCGGAGCTTCCGTGACTACAGGCAAGAGGGAAAGGATACGGAGGAAGAGGGTGATGCGGTGGAGGAGAAAGACGATGAGGCCGTGGAGGATAAAGACGATGAGGCCGTGGAGGAGGAAATGAGACGGAGAAGTGAAAGATTGGAACCGCCCTTACCAATATCTGGAATGGTGCATGACCCTTTGTAGTAGGGTGAAGGTGGAGAAAAACGACGGTTTTACACGTCAACGCTAGCGCTTCCTAAAATTTGTTCTGTGCCACTTGCATGCGGTGGAATCGAGGTCTACCATGCATGATCCAAGTCAAATGTAGGCACGTTTCCGCGTGCCGACCTTCACTCACTGATAGGCGGGCCGCACATTTCTCTCTTACGATTTATTTTTTCACTTCCTCTAGACGGTTCCAGTGCCCGCCCTCAATAATTACGCCCCCTTCTTGTCTTCCACGCGGACGAGAACCGGCGGCGGCGGCGGTTCCTTGCAGATTCACTCCCCACTCGAACAACTGCCCCCATCCCTGATTCCATCCCCTCTCGAATCCATCCGCCTCCTTATCACAACGCCTCCATTAATCTACCGGATACCAGACTCCATTTTCCGCTATGGGTAGAGCTTGGGGCAGCAGCAGGCTGATGCAAAAGGCATGCAACGACGACGCGGATGGCTAGGGCGACCGCTACCGCGAGGGTTGGGGATGACCGAACCTTAGCGCCGCGAACATGCACAGGATCGCCTCGGGGTTGTACATCATCTTAGCCGGCCACCTCGCTCGCTGCATCCCTGGCTACCGCTTCATGATGCGGAACATGGACGAACAACCGTTCGGCACCCCAGGCCTTCTTTACCCCGATAATAGGAAATGGCTAAATGACCGCGACGGCCACGTAAGTTCCAGTATCTAGCTTATTCGTTTAGTCATATCGTTGATTCATATGTGTTGAACTCTTATCGGAATCCTATGTTCCTTTCGTCGAACGTGTTGTGTGCACGCGTGGTTTAAACAAATCGAACCATTTAAGACTATTCTGTACAGCGGAAGCTCTACTCGTACCTGATATTCTGGTATTTTCGTAGTGACACAGTCTTACTTTAGGTGATAGACGAGTTGTCAATTTCGATTTTGCAATGGAATGCCTGCTAGGTGATATTATGTTTCCTAAAATAAAAACAAACAGATTAGACGATTTAAGGCTGTTATGCCCCGAGCTGTTTATGATCATCGTCAGGAGTTTGTTCTAGGGGCTCTGCTACTACTCCATATATTGAGTATCTTCGTAGTAACACAGGCACAATTTAGGCGATATCTTAGGAGACACTCGTATTTAGGCGATATTTTGTGTACTTTAATCTGAAGGTCTAGTTGTCAAATTGTATTTTCCATGGAATCCATGCTAGGTGATTATACCAACTGACACTCGTCTTCAACAACGGGTGTCCGCCGCCCATTTCCGAATTCGCTTACAGGTTCAACATGGCAGAACTTGACCTCGTGAAGGTACATCTCCCACATAGACTGCGGGAGGGGGCATGGAAGAACTAGGAGTACGACCTCTTAGCGGTGTTCGACAAGGCAATCACATTCATTAGATGCCCATAAGACAATGAATGGATAGTCTTGCGCGACGACTTCCTGCAGCCAGAGAAGTATGTTGACGCCGTCTTCACCTACGGCTACTCTTCGTACTGAACACAACGCATTTATGCGGTCACTGAACCTAGCGACGACGTGCGTGTTTGGGAGCCGTCCATTTGGGGTGAGTCATGGTGTCATATAGCATGTAAAATCCCATTCAAAATTCTGCTTACTGATTGTTAGTAACACGCAGGTACCCACGTAGCCCCACGCATCATTCCAGCTTTGGTCATCGAAGATGCAGTAGCAAATGTTGAACTTGGGACACGGCGCTGGTTCCTGGCACCTCTCGGAGACAACACGGAACAGGATGATGAACTCATGTGGATTCATATCAGGTGAGCACTAAACAGCGTGGGTGATACAATAGAATATATGGGGACACAACTTTCTTCATACCCATCACTGCGGTGTCACGTTTTCTCGAGGTTCGCATGCCCATCCAAAGACCCAGTAGAGCAAGTCTAGAGAAGAGTCAACAATCTGAAGGGACAATATGTGTTTCTTGGGATCAACTACCCTTTCTTTGTCGGAGCCCCTAGAGCTGTTGATCCTGTAACTGCTCAGGCATCCCTAGCCCCTGATGTTGCTGCTGGTGGTGGTGGTGGTGGAGCTGACGAAGAACTAGCTGTTGCTGCTCCTGGTGAAGCTGACGAAATACTTGGTGATGTTGCTGCTGGTGAAGCTGACGAAATACTTGTTAATGCTGCTGCTGGTGAAGCTGACGAAATACCTGCTGAGGCTGCTGCTGGTGAAGCTGATGAAATACCTGTTGAGGCTGCTACCGAAGTCTAGGAAGAACATACTAGTGTTGTTGCTAAGGTGCTAGCACTTCCAGTGTTGATAGTAGACTGTGTGTTTGCTGCACACTCACGCGCCTATCATGTTGACACTCCAGATCCGACATGGAGCCGAATCCATGTCGGGGGGAGGGGGCCTACAATTGGCTCATCAGTGGGGTCGTACGATTTGAAGGAGAATGACAGACGGCCAAACGCAGCATTCTGGTTCGTTCTGACGATACCACCAGCTCCAGGGACCTAGTGCTCATACTGGCAGATCCGATGAACCATTTGTCTTTATCTTTATCATGAGTTACGCTTATGTGTGTAAAAACTAAGCTGTGCTTATTTGTGTAAGACTAAGTTAGGCCTAACTGCGTAATATTCAGTGAAGCCCAGCTTTTCTTTCCACGCCCATAACAACAGAATTGCAGCATAAAACATCGTCATTCCATTTAGGTTCTCTATGTTTCGTCATCACGGAGCTACTAATTTCAAATGAAAATCTAGTAAAGAATATATGTGTACATTGTTAGAGTATGCTACGGTCATGGTACATACATGTTTTTCTACAATCACAAGAAGAAAACTTGATGCATTTTCACCTTGTTGGCGTTGTGCCGAACTAGGTGGATGTGGCTTTGGGGTTCGGAGAGGAAGGCGTCGTGGCTGGTGCGTGTGCGACCACGACGACGGCGAGCTCGGATTTTGGAGGAGGCCAACTGGACCGAGCATGGTCGGCATGGTGATAGATCTCACTCGAGAATGAATTCCCGTCCCCGCGTCGTGCCAATGGTGCAGTCATGGTGAGGGCGAGCTCCTAGTCAGGATGGGGAGGAGAACAGGCCGAGCAGGTTCGTCTGAGTCCTAGCTCCGCGCCATGGCCGCAACCACAGATTGCCGCCCCGGAGGAAGAAGAAGACGCGTAAAGGATGCATGCGCCAACGCTACAAGCCTACATGGCAACGACGACGGTAGCGACATAACGGCGAAAGCTGACAGGGGGCCCAACTTGACGGCCGTTAGCCTGATTTTTCGTATTGAAACGTAAAGTTGAATTCGTGCCGAAAAAGACCCTTTGAGTATTTGGCACGCCAACTGTAGTCATCGCGGCTGATTTCAGGGAACTCGGGAACCACGTTGCCTGGCCACCCCAACTTTCGGCCCGCAAAATGATATTCTCCTGATTCTAGCCATAACATTGGTGGTTTGACCTAAATGCTATGAAACCTCGAACATGATAGGTCATTTTGTGAAGGATTTTTTATGATGTTTGCAATTTTTCAAGTTCAATATTTTTCCTTGCAACTATGACACATAATATGACACCACATGAAGGTTTCACATTGTTTGGATCATTTTTGAATTTCTTATGCCCGTTTCAAACTATATTCAAAACGGCGGGCATGAAGATTCCTAGCCTAGGGCTAAGCCTCGCTGAACTTGAAGTGGGTCTCTGATGAAATAGCATGTTGTGAACCTATAAATGATTTTTTTTTAAATTCACAAAACATTATATCATGTACTTATAGTTCAAATCTGGGCAACCTCCTACCGATTCGGCAGGAATTTTTTTTTCATAAGGGATGGACATAAAGGTTCAAGATATACCGGTTGGGAAATTGTCCATATAATATGGTCTAGTATTTTTGAAAAATGGGTTGGTACCAATGCCAAACTTTAATTTGGTGGTTGCTTCACAGAACACCCCGATTTTGGCACCTCAAAAATGGAAATTGGCTTTTTCGTGCGTCGAAAAGGAAAACTTCCTCCTGCAACATCGTAAGCCATCCCAAGATGCACATGTGTGCACAATATGGGAACATAATCACAAACTATGCCCTGATTCTAGCCATAACATTGGTGGTTTGACCTAAATGCCATGAAACCTCAAACATGATAGGTCATTTTGTGAAGGATTTTTTATGATGTTTGCAATTTTTCAAGTTCAATATTTTTCCTTGCAACTATGACACATAATATGACACCACGTGAAGGTTTCACATTGTTTGAATCATTTTTGAATTTCTTATGCCCGTTTCAAAATATATTCAAAACGGCGGGCATGAAGATTCCTAGCCCGGGGCTGAGCCTCGCTGAACTTGAAGTGGATCTCTGATGAAATAACATGTTGTGAACCTATAAATGATTTTTAAAAAAAATTCACAAGCATTATATCATGTACTTGTAGTTCAAATCTGGGAAACCTCCTACCGATTCGGCACGAATTTGTCTTTTTCATGAGGGATGGACAGAAAGGTTCCAAATACATCGGTTGGGAAATTGTCCATATAAGGTGGTCTAGTATTTTTGAAAAATGGTTTGATACCAATGCCAAACTTTAATTTGGTGGTTGCTTCACAGAACACCCCGATTTCGGCACCTCAAAAATAGAAATTGGCTTTTTCGTGCGTCGAAAAGGAAAACTTCCTCCTGCAACATTGTAAGCCATTCCAAGATGCACATGTGTGCACAATATGGGCACATTATCACAAACTATGCCCTGATTCTAGCCATAACATTGGTGGTTTGACCTAAATGCCATGAAACCTCGAACATGATAGGTCATTTTGTGAAGGATTTTTATGATGTTTGCAATTTTTCAAGTTCAATATTTTTCCTTGCAACTATGACACCACGCGAAGGTTTCACATTGTTTGGATCTTTTTGAATTTCTTATGCCCATTTCAAACTATATTCAAAACGGCGGGCATGAAGATTCCTAGCCCGGCTTCTTAGTGAATGAAATATACAGAAAAAATAGTTAATGAATTTTTAATTAAAATGGCATAAATGTTTATAATTTGAATAGTTAATGAATTTTTGATTACGTATTTAAATTGAAGCACTTTTCCTGTTGAAAGTTTTTTCAAATTCCAAATTATGCAATAAATATTTGGTAATGCAATTTTAATTGAAAATAGTAAAATTGTATAGTTCAAATAAAAAACAAAAAATGGGTTTTGATTAGTTATTTAAATTGAAGCACTTTTCGTGTTGAAAGTTTTTTCAAATTCCAGATTATGCAATAAATATTTGGTAATGCAATTTTAATTGAAAATAGTAAAATTGTATAGTTCAAAATAAAAATATTTGAAAACAGAAAATGGTTTTTGATTAGTTATTTAAATTGAAGCACTTTTCCTGTTGAAAGTTTTTTCAAATTCCAAATTATGCAATAAATATTTGGTAATGCAATTTTAATTGAAAATAGTAAAATGGTATAGTTCAAATAAAAATATTTGAAAACAGAAAATGGTTTTTGATTGGTTATTTAAATTGAAGCACTTTTCCTGTTAAAAGTTTTTTGAAAATCACAATAAATAATCATCTTAAATTGAAACATGTTATTAATTAAAGAAGAAAACAAATTTGAAAATGGCGGGAAGACCAAAAGGTTTGCCAAATTCTGAAAAATGGGTCAATGATCCCGGTTTGTCCCACCAACCGAGACCGATGATCCTGGGTGCGCGCGCTTCCATGAACAGGCCTTTGGTCCCGGTTCGTTCCACCAACCAGGACCAAAGACCCGCGCACGTGGCAGCACAACAACGCTCCTGTCCAGACCTTTGGTCCCGGTTCGTCCCACCAACCGAGACCATTGATCATTTAGTCCCGGTTGGTGGTATGAACCGGGACCAAAGGCGTGTACAGTTACATCGCCGGCCCTTCCTCCTCCCCAACTCCCCCAAATCACAGAGCGCATCGATGCGCGGCTAAGGAAAATTTGCGGCGGAGCAAAATCACGCCGTCAGGCTGCCCAAATCCAGAGCGGCCGCTTCACGCCGTCAAAGCCCACCACCGCCACGCCACCACCGTAGACGGACGGAATCGAGAAGCTCTCCTCTGGCCGGAATCGAGCCCGAAGTCGTCACCTTCCCAAGCTCCGGCCGCCGTTGATTCGCGTCGTCCGACCTCCCCTTGCTTCCCCGACCCTGGCATCGCGCTCGTGGTGAGCCAGCGGTCCTCATGTACCCTATATCTCGCTTCCTCTCGCTCTCAGTTGTCTCTGCGTCGATCACCGTCCGCCGCCGCCGTAGAAGCTTGTCACCGGCGTGGCTCCGGTGACCTATTTCGAGCGGCGCGGCCACATATAGGTTCAACACACACGTCCGCATCTAGCGCCCTTGCTCTCGCTGCCCCACGCGCCAAGGATCGGGAGATCCTTGCTCGACAGAGGAGATCCTCCATTGATGATGCCAGGCTGACGTCATTTCTCCTTTTTTAGTTAAGCTTTTCTGTAATTGTTTTATTAATTGAAAATGCTGACAGGTGGGTCCAGCAAGTCAGGTTTTTATTCTTTTTGGAAAAAAATTCTGAAATTAATAAAAGTCTCACATGTGGGGCCAGATGGAAAATAATTTTTAATAATTCCAAAAATGTTTATTTATTTAAAAATGATTGAAAAATGGATTAGAATTGGGGAAAATCATAAATAATTCATTTTAAATCAGAAAAATGTGTATAATATATCAAAATGTTCCGAAAAATGATCTCTACCATTTAAGAATGCAAGCAATCATACTCATACAACTTTGAACCTTACTTTACATAGAGGAACACCGACACCCCCTAAGTACCATCGGTTCGATGGTTTGTCCACCTAGGGCATTCCGAACCGATTTAGAAAATAAGTGCATAGTGTTTTGCATTATTTGCATTATAGTAACTTGCAAATCTTAATTTGCAGATACTATGGATCCAACACAGCAAGATACTATGATTCCAGAACATTAGGAAAACATGCTCCATGGAATGATCTGCGAAAATGAAGATATCAATATCGATGTCACCAGTGAGTTTCTAAACAATTCCGGTCAGGGAGATGAGTATCTAAGCCGAGGAGACGGCTCCGGTGAGGTAGAAGCCGAAGCCTAGGACCGGGGAGAAACCGATGAGGGAGAAGGCGACGGCTCTGGTGGAACCTTAAATCTCGCAAACACCGGCGAGGTGTATATATGTATTTTTGTTATTAAAATGTTGTTGTCTATATATATACATGCATATATTAACACTCTTTCTTCTTTTAGCCCTCCAGATCGAGAACTTCTTCCTTAAGAACGAAACGAGGCCCAACAAAAAAGTTGGATGACACTGTGAGGTATAGGATCGAAGTGGTCGGTGTAGATGGCGAACCGCAAGATCCCGTCGATGTCGCAAGAAAATTTGTCAAGCAATGCGGAGTTCTTGTAAGGGACTACATCCCGATCACCATTCAAGAATGGAATCAGCCAAGCGGCGGTGGAGTCCCGTATGTCGGCGACACCGCCAAAGATAAGCTTTTTGACAAGCTCATGATTAATTTCCTCCTGTCGATGCCAAATGTGAATCCAGATGAGGAGGAGAGAGCAAGAATGGAGCTTGTGCAAAGAGTCAAGAAGTTTTCTCTCATCAAGATGGCCGATGCATTCAAGAACTGGAAGAAGAAACTGTACAATAACTTTGTCAAGGTAGAGAAGACTCCGGATTTCAATCAAGGCAGCTATGCTAAGTTAAGACACCAGTGGAAGGATTTTGTCAAGTACAAGACATCGGAGAAAGCTAAGGAAAGGTCTAGAATAAATACGGAGAACGCTGCTAAGAAACTGTACCATCATAATATGGGGCCTGCTGGCTACGCCAGTTGCATGCCTAAGTGGGATGCACTTGACGTCAATTACATTGCTGCCGGGATCAGACCAGAGCCCTCAACATGGACACCACCGGCGAGAAACTGGTTTTACAGCCATGGGGGCACGTTGGACAAAGAAGGGAGGGGAATATATAATCAGAAACACAAAGATGATCCCCTACTACCCATCGATGATATTAGAAATGCAGTAGATGATGTTGCAGCGACACGGTTCGTTCCCGATAGAGAGAACGACAAGCTCACACACGCCCTTAAAAATCCTAAACACGAAGGACGAGCACGAGGCACACCAGGCTCCAAGTCGTGGAAGGTTGCCTTCCCCGCGGAAATAAAGAGATATCTCGATAAAAGCCATCAGAGGAGAAAGGAAAGGGAGGCAGCTGAGAAAGCGGCCGCTGCAGACCGGCTACGTAATGTAGAAGAAGCATTAAAGCGGCACCAGAATCAACTCGACAGACTTAGCCAACAAGGTACTAGCGGCCAATCTCAGTGGCACGTGGTAGAAGCTGCATTCGATGGTACCGGCGCCCTATCGAATAAGAAAAACAGTGTCGCTTCCACGCAGCTCCATGATGTTGATGATGATGCACCAACGACAACTCCTCCTAAACGCTACCCAGTGGATGATATCACGGAGAGCACAGCTTGTGAGCTAAAGGTGCAGGTTATGAACTTAAGGGTGACGGCGGTGGTCGGCATTGCCGTACCAATTGCGCCTAACCCAACTTGGCATTGCAGACCTGTTCTAAAAGGGTACGCTGTTGTCACGGTGGATGATGTGAAGGAAGATTTTGAGGAGCTGAAGCTAGACCACCCTGTGGGGTAGATATGGACCTGACTCAACTAGGAGAAGCCAAAGGGGGGACTATTCTATGGCCAAAGGAGCGCATCGTACTTCCAAATTATGTGCCGCCAAGGCCAACCACTCCTCAGAGCAGCAATCCACCTTCGCCGCCACCTCACCATTCTACAGCGTAACCGTCGCCTTCATCGCCTCACCACTCAGCGCAATCGTCTCCATCGCCTCCTCAGCCGTCTCCGCCACCGCGTCAGCCGTCTCCGTCCCCTGAGCCCCAGAGACAAAAGCAGGAGTATACTAAGAGGGGCAGCACCACCAGCACCAGCAAGAGCATGTTCCGATCACCGAAACGTAAGCTATCGCCCCTCCCAAAAGTACCTTATAAGAATATGAAGAAGTTACCTTGCGAGAAGACAAATGAGGAAACTGCTGCGACCGCAGATGCCCATTATGAAAAGTGGAAGATTGACATGGTTAACAAGAAAAAGCTGATAGAGCCATTCTTCCCGGTCACCACAGAAGATAAATCCAAAGCAACCGCGCTTAAGATTCAGCTTGACCAACCCATAACGCTCACACCAGACTATAATCGCTCTATTACTAAGTTGGCTGAGGCAAAAGAGCGGAGAGTCAGGAAAGAAGTTGTCCAGCTCGGACAACAGAAAAATCAATCGATCAAACCGCTCAAAGTGTATGATACCAATGAGTGGAGATCCCATGAGCACCATGATCCAAATATTGATCCGGAGTTTGTTCGACTGTATAGAGAAAAGACCCAATTATATGGACTGTCTATTACTGAGTACACGAGCCGTATGGATGAGTTTGAGGGGTACCAAGAAATAGCATACGTATACCGGTATGGGGCTCCTCTCGTAAAACCCAACTTAGTCAACGATCTACGAACAAAAATGCGAAGATTGCATAACTGGTACATGCAAGCCTGTGCTGAATCCAAAAACTGGATCTATGCTGGATATAAACACGAACATTACGGTCATGGAGATGGCTTCCTACGGATTGAATTTTCAGAATTATTTCAGTTTTTCCAACAAGGCGCCCTCGACAAAACTATCGCCAGTGGCTATTGTTTGTAAGTTTATTATTTCTATAATTAAGTCGTTCTAGCTCAGCTTATTCGTTGCTTGTATAATCTTACTCATCACTATACTAATTATATATGCAGAATAAAGATTGTCGAATGCAACAAAGGACAAATCTATGATCTTGGATTTGTTGACTGTAATTTCATTCATGAAGTTACTCTAAAAACGAATCCCAAAGAGACAAAGGATAACTTGCTACAAGCGTTGATGCATTTCAGCAATAGAAGGGAAATACTATTTCCTTACAACGCTGGGTGATTGTTACTATCTTGTACACATTCTATTTTCGCTTACTCGATGTTAAGCGTATAATTGAGTCATGTTATATTTTGTTAGTGTGTCTAGCTTCCACTATATTCTGTTAATCATTGTTGTTGACACCGGAGTAGTAAAATTCCTGGACTCGAAACGCACACCATTAGAAAAGTGGGCGAACATGCAGGAATGCCTCCAAAAGGCTTGGAAACAGTTCACCGCCAAAGCTAGGGGTGTTTGGAAGCCAGAGCTTAGATTTCAACCATTGACTATAAGTACTACTTGCTAGATCCACGCATCTCTTTGATTCTAGTTTCAATATCACCATTATCATGCTTGATTATTATTTTGATTGAACTCCGTTCTCGTAAAGTGCTTGAGACAGGAAGCTGGAAATAACTTATGTGGATACTATGTCTGCGAGTTCATTCGCCAGACGACCAAAGAGAAGGGCGCAGACCGGAACATCAAAAAAATTGAAGTACGATAAACAATAATCACAACTTTATTTTATTACCACCAATTGTGTTTAGTTTCATTCATATATATTAATCCCCTTTTTAAATTAGATCGAAAGGATGCGGGACGGTCTTCTATCATAAGAACGCGTGCAAGCAATTCAAGAGGAAATTACCGGATTCTTATTAGAACAAGTCATAGATCCGAAAGGAGAATACTATTACCCGGTTCATTTGGAAGGGTGAAGTGTAAAAAAGAAGATGTAAATTAGATCAAATTCGTGTGAGTATCGTTTGTAATTAATATGTTTCGACCAAGAAGACGGACGAGACGGTGTATAATATATTTGTGATCATGATGTGTAATATATATTTATCGTGGTTTCATTATTGCTATATATATGTGGTACCATTAAATTGAATACAAAACATCAAATAAATAAATAAACCCTGCCGCGGCACAAAAATAGCCCGAAAATTCTGCCGCGGCACAAAACCCTGTCGCGGCACAAAAATAGATCGAATATCCTGCCACGGCACAAAGACCAACGATCCCGGTTCGTGCAACGAACTGGGACCAATGATCCACCCCCTCGTCTCTCGCGCTCCCACGTGGAGACCCATTGGTCCCGGTTGGTTCCACAAACCGGGACCAATGATCCACCCCCCGCCCCTCATCGCGCGTCCGCCCACGTGGAGACCCATTGGTCCCGGTTCGTGCCCAAACCGGGACCAGCATTAGTTCCCAGTGATTGGTCCCGGTTTGGAAACCGGAACAAATGACCCTTATGAACCGGGACTAGAGGCCCTTTTTCCACCAGTGGAGGAACTGTAGCGGGACTTTTTTTTTTAATTCTTCTTTCTTTTTTAACTGTGTGCGTCCGTATAGCCGCTAGGACAATGCGTTGTTGCAGAGACTGGGAGATGTAATGGTATCCTCTGATGTTAATATATGTTCCTTTCGAAAAAAAATCACGCTCCTCCTTGGTAAATTCCGTGTCTTCCAGTGTGCTAGCCGTGCTCGTGCATGAGGAAGACATGTTTATGACTAGTAAGCGCGCCGTCTTATATATATTAATAACAAATAACGAGGAGTAGAGTATGTCGTATATAAAGACACGACGACACCCCGGCAGCTTACATGCAAGAGCAAGCTAGGAGATGAGAAATTAATCAGACATCTTGGCTAGGCATTTGTCATGAAAGACCTAGTACACCAACTTGTGCATGAGACGCCTCCCCGAGAATGGTTCTTGTTGCTCTTCTTCCCCCTTTGCGCCGTGCTTGTACACTGCTCGTTTACGAGGTGCGCTCGAAAGAGAGCAAGCAGGCGGCAGCTAATAAGTCTAAATCGCCGTCTGCCGCCATCTCCCCCGGTGCTACCCATCATCGGTCATCTGCACCTCGTCGGCTCCCTGCCACACGTCTCCCTCCGTGACCTCGCTAAGAAGCACGGTCCCGACTTCATGCTGCTCCGTCTCGGTGCCGTGCCGACCCTTGTCGTGTCGTCACCGCGTGCCGCTGAGGAGGTGTTGCGCACACACGACCACATCTTCGCGTCGCGGCCCTACTCCGTGGTCGCCGATATTATCATGTACGGCATGTTGGACGTTGGCTTCGCCCCGTACGGAGAGTACTGGCGGCGCACAAGGAAGCTCGTCACCACGCACCTTCTCAGTGCCAAAAAGGTAGAGTCGTTCCGCGGCGCATGCAAGGAGGAGGTAATTGTTTCTACGAGTAGTATTTTACTGTCAATTACGATACCATTTATAAAATACTAATGTCCTACTTAGTTTTGGACCGAACAAGCATTTTCTAAAGTTAACTTCATGTAAAGTAGTGCTGATCGTCAGTATGACGTCAACATGACGTCAGCCACGAACTGTCCGGAAAAACTGAAACATTTGTGGAACTTATAAAAAAATGTACTGTTTACAGAATGTTTCAATGTTTCAATAATTTTACTTTTGGTTTTCTTTCTAAAACTTATGAAACATTTTTATACTATTCACAAACTGATTTAATGTTTCGGTCGGTTTTAGTTCTGTTTGAGTTAGTGACATCAGCATGACGTTATCCATGTGCGGGCTGGAAAAAAAACTAGACAAACGGAGCAATCTCAAAGCAAAAAAGGACGGTAGATGAGACTCCTTCACATGAAGTTAACTTTAGAAATGACTTTCCGGCTTTAGACCTTCTCTATGTGCACAACAAACATTACCTCTTTTTCTGCTAAAAAAAACTCTCAGATAAAAAAAAATCAGTACACACATCTGAAAAAATAAAAAAAGAACATCGAAATCTCATGGCAATAATTTCTACTTCGAATAAGCCTCACAAAAAAGGCTAACAACCGGAAAATCGGTGTGATGGAAAACAAAGGGATCTGTAATCCGGGAAGTTCTAACAAAAGTAATGGGTGCAAATATTGACAACCCAATAATGATTGGCCTAATAATGTAGCAGGGAGTGCACGATTATACTGCAACAACAAGCGAGGCTAAATGTTTCCAAACACGGCACACACTATGTTCAGTCCAGTGTTCTTGGGCATGTATGTCAAGCTGAAAACGCCATTTGACAGTCCCAAGTTTTTTTTTTTCTTTGAGATAGGAGTTTGAGAGGAGAGTTCATAGGGTGTGTAGTGTTTAGATTATACTAAAGAGACTTAATATATGCAGTACATATGCTCATTATAGGTTAATTGGTTTAGATCAACTATCCTACTCCTTCCTTTTCAAAATAGATGTCATAAATTTTCCTATATCTTGATGTATGTACACACTATTGAATATATAGATACATTTAAATTTAGATAAATTATCGGCATCTATTTTAAAACGGAGGGAGTACTACTTTATTGATAAACAAACAAAAATGCATCTTTCGGCATGGTCCTAGATAGGTTAGGCGGCTATAATTCAATCTGGGATCACGGGTATCTTTTCTTAACAATGCCGATTTATAAAAGGGAGCTCATGAACAAAGATTAAATTTTGGAGCAGCCAATAGTTTTGACTTGTGAGAGCATTTATGCTAGGTGAGCATTTCCATGGCCAAGATCAATGAGGCAGCCGCGACAGGAGATGCTGTGGACGTGAGTGAGCTACTAAACTCATTCACAAATGACATTGCATGTCGCGCCATATCAGGCAAGTTCTACCGGAAAGAAGGGAGGAACAAGTTGTTCCGGGACCTGATCAATGATAGCTCGGGGCTTCTAGGAGGGTTCATTCTCGAGGAGTACTATCCTGTCTTGGCTATGGTTGGCTTTCTGAAGTGGGTTCTCTGCGCAAAAGCCGAGAAAATTAAGAAGAGATGGGCTGATCTACTTGAAAAGGTGATCGATGACCATCAGAACGAAGAGGAGTCGGTGTCTGATCACAAGGGTGCTGATTTCGTACATGTTTTGCTCTCTGTTCGACGAGAGTACAATCTCACCAGAGAGCATATCATAGCTATGCTTTCAGTAAGTACTACTCCTACACGCTTCCATCATAATCTCCAAATTAATTTCATGTGGCACAGCCTCATTTTGTCGGATAGACGTGCAGGTGGATTTGGCTAAGTCGATCTTTAATTTTTTTCCTTTTCAATTATTCTGCACAGGACATATTTTTTGGAGCTACAAGCACATCATCGCAAACCCTTGAATTCACCCTGGTTGAACTAGTACGGAGGCCACATCTGATGAGGAAGTTACAAGACGAGGTGAGGAGTACTACCACACCTTGTGGAGAAGAAACATTCACTCAAATCAGTCTGAACAACATGCCTTACTTGAAAGCAGTCATAAAAGAATCGCTCCGGCTACATCCAGTAGCGCCTCTCCTGTCTCCGCATCTCTCCATGGCTGATTGTTGCGTTGATGGTTATACAATTCCGAATGGCACACAAGTTCTGGTCACTGCTTGGGCCATTTCCAGGGACCCAATCTCCTGGGAGAACGCAGGTGAATTTATGCCCGAAAGGTTTCTCGACGACGGCAGTGCTGCGGGTGTGAATTTCAAGGGAAATGATTTTCGATTCTTGCCTTTCGGGGCAGGACGAAGGATATGCCCTGGGATAAACTTTGCGATTGCCAGTATAGAGATTATGCTGGCGACGCTTATGTACCATTTTGATTGGGAGCTGCCCCGAGGATTAGAACAAAAAGACGTCGATATGACAGAGGTCTTCGGGCTAACGGTACGCAGGAAGGAGAAGCTGCTCTTGGTTCCCAAATTACATGTGTAGGCACGCGCACATGGATACTGCACCTATATGCATAATAATAAGATCCTCTCCCATAAATGTTGCAGCACAAAAGTAAACTTTGTCATGTTTTAATGTTTACTACAGATGCTATTTTTTAATGCTGAGGAATATTTGAACTAAGATGATGTTGTCATCGACCAGGGCTCCGATTTGCACCATTTCCGCATAATCGCGCCTCCTAGTCGTTGCATTATTGATCAACAAGCCCTCTTCTATGATTTTCACTCTCTCAATTTTTGTTTTCCAATATTTCTTATGTTCTTCATTAACCCTAATGTTGATCCTAGAGAACAGAAGTGTTTTTTCAGAGAGAAGGAGCTGCCGCTGCAAAATTAAACTTACAGGAAAGGATAACGCAGTTCAAACTTCAAAGTTCAAACCATTGCCATCATACTCGATAGGCAGAACAAGCAAACTAAAAAGGATAAAAAAACTACGTAGATGAGAGCATCAAATCGATTTTTTTCGAGAAATGAAATATATTAATATCGCCAAGATACCAATTACACTCAGCCCTCTGCAACCATGCAATACCATGCAACCACGCAATACCATAATGCTAGTAGGGATGCACACATCTAAAAAAAGAAGAAGAAGCTAAAACAGGAAAAAGTTCCTCTATAGAGTTTCAGTCCTTGCAACAACAGCACAAACACAACCATGACAACATCTGAAGTCCAAGTTCTCTAAAAGCGAAGCCTCGAAGAAGAAAACAGTTACAAGCGTCGTCGCCACTCAATCATAGATCTTAGATTTACACCCTGAAGACAGTCCCCGCTCTCAAAACAATGGTTTTAACAAGGTCATTGCCATACACAACCCGTTAAGGGTAGATCTTGGATTTTTTTTTTCGAGAATACATGAAAGCGTACCTTAATTTTTTAGAAGGCGGAATATATAGTACAAGAAAGGTTTCCACGGTGCACACATCCAAACCCAAGAGCTCCAAAAAAAAATACAAGACTACTCTCTCGCCCTAGCTCTATCTCCTACTACAACACGCTCCTCCTGCCTCAAGGCTATCCTCAGCAAGCTCATCTCCTCCAGGATGAGATCAGTGGGGCTGCTGGCTCTATGTTGCTTCTGTGGATTATTAAAGACCCAAGCAATTCTGTTTTTCCACAGAGCATAGCCAGCTGTACAAACAAGACCATCAAACCATCTTTTCACCTCAGTGTCGAACTTCCTCCTCTGCTCTAACCACCAATCTTTGATGTTATCCGCTGGTGTGCGCACTCGTAATGGTATGCCAAGCGCTTGACCACAACGGTGCCACACTTCCCTGGCGAGGACACATTTAAGAAGGATGCGCTCCGCCGTGTCCTCCTCCTGGAGACACACAAAGCAATCGGAGGGTTGGCTCTGCATTCCATGCCTCAAACTTCGATCCGCTGTCTAAATCCGGTGTTGTACGGCTAGCCTCATAAATTTGTTTCACATGTCTAATTCGAAACTCTAACATCAATTTGAAATCATTTATCCAAAACAATCAATTTATCTAGAGGTCATGTCAAAATTTATCGCACTCGCTGAGATCATCTAAACTCCAACACATGGAAGCGAGAAAAACCTTGGTCCCTCTAAGTTTAGTTTTGCACGAAAATTCTCCTAATTTTGTTATACATGAATGCAAATGCACACACTCTCTTTTAGAGCCCTAAATGCTGGTATATGAACCACAAGAGGCCACTAAGTGAACAAATCAAGACGAAGTTGCAGCTGGAGATATTGGTTAGGGTCCTGCTGCTCGTGTGAGTCCAGCCAACGCTGATAATTTTCCTAAAACAAAAAAAAAATACTTATTGAGATCTTGGTTGAGTTTTTCTTTTTTTGCGGGTGAGATCTTGGTTGAGTTTGATTTTCCGTCCCCATGGAACTGACAGGTTGCATGATGCTTATGGCCGGGATTGACTAAATTTCCTTACATTTCACGTTTTATATATGCCAATTGCAATTTAGATTAGGTAACATGGTCGAGTTGTGTACGTGATATTTTTGTTCTCATAGGAAAATGGTTGTACTCCCTCTGATCCAAATTAATTTGATTTAGATTTGTCTAGATTAAAATGTATCTAACACTAAAACATGTCTAGATACATCCGAATCTAGACAAATCCAAGTCAATTAATTTAGATTGGAGGAAGTACGTGAATCTTTATTTAAAAAGTGGTTTCAGATCTCGGGCGCTGTTGACTTTCCGGCCGGAGCATTGCATGTTTGCGGGAGGACTCTTACCGTTCACTTTCTATGCCAATTACTCCCTCTGCTTCAAAATATAAGATGTTTTTGTCGTAGTAATGTATTTAGACGCCTTCTAGTGTTTAGATTCAAAGTTCTATGCCAATTACTCCCTCTGCTTTAAAATATAATATGTTTTAGCTTTCTCATAGCTAGTAATATATAAGGCGTCTAGAAACATTACATTCACAAAGCTAAAATATCTTATATTATTATAAAATAGAGGGAGTACAATTGGGACTCGGACTTTAACTGTTCACGTGTGTTATGCCAATTGCAATTTAGACTTGTAACGTTTTGGAAGCGTGTACATGAATTCATTTTTATTTAAGAAAGTGTATACAATGAAAGTTCATTAAGAGAATGTGTATGTTAGTCGTCTTTGGAGAAAGTGTAGGAAAAAGTGTTGTCAAAAAGGTTACGCAAAAGTCATGTGCTTATCATATATTTTAGATCTAACTTCTTGAAATAATTAAGATGATATGGATTACCCCGGGTGTCTATCCTCATATGTGTGGAAGATCTGTGTTATACATTTCATGTAAAACCCCTTTAGCTATCTTGTGACAGATAAGCATATCATCATATTTACTACTCTCTCATATTCAAATTAGTTGATTTGGTTTTGTCTAGATTTGGATGTAGCTAGTCTAAAATAAGGTTAGAGACATTCGAATCTACACAAATCTGAGTCAACTAATTTGGATCGGAGGGAGTAATTTAAATTTGTAGAATTGTATAGAATAATAATCGATAATGATATTATGGCAATTGCAAGAGGTATATATGAGGGTCTAAGTGCACCGGTCTAGCCCTATAATAAACTGACTAGGACTCTTAAACCTAACAAGAGTTGTATTCTAACATCTCCCGCAGTGTCAACGGTAGGCTCGACGACATTGAGACTGAAACGAATGTCTTGTTGGGGTAGGGTCACGCCAGAATATAGAGGCCGAGTTAGCTGAGGTATGGCACGGTCAAAGCAAGTGTTGGCCGGGTCACCTCAAGGTAGGCCGACTTACGGAGTAACCCGACCCGTGGGGCGTTTTCCTAGCATTAATCCGGCCGGCATAAAATGTATGTCGGCCATATTTGTTTACCAATTATGCAGGTACCCTCGTAGCCGGGTTAGCCAAGCGCTAGCCGGACTACCGCTTGGCTTTCAAGAGAAGGAAGAAATCTCCCGCTGGTCAAAAGGTGGCCTTCCCACTATAGCGTGAGCAAAGCGAGCCGAGGAGAGGACCAGCGGGGCGTGGCCGACAAAGGTGACACGGGCGAAACCGGCTATCGTAAACCGTGTCTGGTGACGCCAAAAGATGAAGGGCATGCAGTGGGTTACGTCCAAATCCCGTACGAGCCGTTTAAAGCAAATAAAGAAGCATCTAGCTTTAATCAAAGGGCATATTTAGGGAATATGCCTCCACGTATGCCCTAATCTTTGTACCCTGGGCTCGCCTATATAAGGAGCACCCGGGCCTCTATAGAAGGGGATCGATCATTTTCTCTGTTTAAGGTAGAACTCTAGAGCGTAGTTGTGGGGGAGGGGGGGTAAGAGACATAGTGTCCTTATCACGAACAGCTCGAGGAGCACTTGTAATCCACCTTTGATAGAGCAAATATATCAACACTCATGTGTGGAATCACCACGCTATCCCTCCCTGGATTCCCCTAGTGTACTTTGGCCCCATCTTTAGCCTATCTATGGCATCTGCCGTGCTACCACCCCGACAGTTGGCACCCACTGTGGGGCTAGCGGCGCTAGTAGGGGTGAAAATCCGGACGGGAAACACCTTTGGCACCGGCGAGCGCATCATCTCCGGTCTGCTTCAGCGCTTCGGAGTGCTGGACTACGTCAGCGATAATGCTGGGAGCTTCGATAGGCGTCCTCCTCCGCGCAACAGCCTCTTCATCAAGCTTGGCACGCATAAGATCTACGTAGGCGTGGACGAGTCCTTCGTTCATCCGCGGCACGTCGTCGAGGGAGGCGAACCGCCTCTCCGCGCAGCTCGCGCTGTGCGTATCACTCGCCACGCTAGCAGAGTTGAGGTCTTGATGGCCGCGCCAGACACGGGAGCAAGCAAACATCCGGCGCCAGAGCCGGAGGTCACGCTAAAGCAGGCAAGGTCTAGATTCCCACCACTAGAAAGGCTAGAGAATGTACTCCAGCAAGCGATAGATAGCCTAGCAACGCCAATAGCTCCTGTAGTTGATCCAGCTCAAGCGCAAGCTGAGCTAGACGAAACTAGGCAGAAAATGCTAGCTGGCGCGAAGAAAGTAGCCGAATTGCAGCAGTCGTTGAACATCACCCTGAGGGAATACACGAAGGCAAAACCGCAAAGATGGAGTGAAAATCCGAGGTAGAAACCTGATTACTGAGATTGACAAGGAATATGAGCCCAGGCCAGGTCAGACATCTACTATAGTGATAGGAGGGCTGGAGAGATACAGTACCCCGACAAAGAACCTCAGGGCTGCGAATGCAGCTGCGTCCGAGTTAGAAGGCTTAACCGTAGAAGTCCGGGAAAGACAACAGGAGAGGGTGAACCACTTGCTGAGGGTTGCTTGCCAGCAAAATGAGGAAATGAGCAAGGCAAACCCAGCGCAGCCCGGAGCATCCCACGTGGTACATTAGGCAGGGAATAACCCGGCAAGGTCTACCGGAACAGCGTCGTCCTCGGGTCACGCTCCTAGAAGAGAGGAGGTGGTAACTTCAGGGAGGTGAGATAAACAAATGGTCCCGTATGACCCGGTGAGAGCTGGAAAAGGGAAAGCAATGCAAGTTGATGATGATCGCCATAGTACCAGCCAAGGTGAAGCTGGCCGAGGTAACCGCTACCAAGGCAATGCCAGTCAATGGAACGTTGCCAATGGCAATGTCGGACAGCGTGATCCGGCGGGAGCAGGGCAAAATGCACCTCGACAGCAGCAACAACAATACGCACCTCGACAGGAGAGAAGTGCTGGCCAAGTAATACAACAGCAAAATGCTCATCGGGATCAAGGAAGATACAATGATGGTTACTCGGCGATGGTCAACGATGGATACCCAAGACCAGAGCACCATGTGATTGGGTCGAGGCTGGGAAGCAGAAACTTGCAGCCAGATGATGCGAGGTTGAAGCTGGATAGAATTTATAGGTTAGAAATGATCGAGGTGCAGTGTCCTCTAGGTCCGGCATGTTCTGGACCTCGGATAATGAGAGAACCACCGGTGCCGAATTTCCAGTTGGCTAGAGGAACAAAGACTTGGGGACTTCGCCCACATTAATCTGACGTTAAGAACTTAGTAGCAAATGACACTAATTGTTGCAAAATAAAACCACAGTGCTTAAGTACAACTTCACCTGGCATACCGGGGATCTGACGAATACTGTTAAGTGTTTTTTTAAGCTCAAGGAGTAGTAGCAGAAGCCGAATCATCGGTCGGCGCAGAAGGTACTTCGGCATCTGTGGGTGGGTGATAACCCACAAATATAGGGGATCGTGTGTAGCCTTTTCGACAAAGTAAGAGTGTCGAACCCAACGAGGAGCTAAAGGTAGGATAAATATTCTCTCAAGTTCTATCAACCACTGATACAACTGTACGCACACTAAACGTTTGCATTATCTAGGAAATAAAACTAGAGCAACAATACGAGTAATAGAGATAGCTCTGCATGATAATAAACAACAAGAAAGTAAAGCTAGTTGCTGTAGCAATAAAATACACTAAACTAATAGAACCATGAGTGTGGAATAGTGGTTGTAATTGTGGTGACTTTGTCCAAGTTTAAATAGCGAATAGATCAGGTTCATTGTCTTTGATACAGTTTTCTATATGGGAGAGGCTAAATATACATACGCTTCACTACTTGGAATTACATGTACTATATGATTGGATTGTTAGCAAACATCCGTAAGTACTAATCAATGCATTAAGGTTTCCCCAACTATAGCCTTAAGTTTAATGGTCCTCTTACTCCCATACGTGCAACGTTTCGGATCGCGTCCTCAGGTTTCTGTCACTCCGGCATAACTCCCCCTTCCTTTTACACATACTACAAACCCTATGATGTTTAATCCATGCATGCACAAATATAATGGACACCAAAGGACTGTACCATATCAACATACAACTCTAATGAACCAAAGACGTTCAACCATTTAATCTAAGAACGACATAGATCATAGGATTATAACTTATAGCATCGAACACCATGTTTATATAGGACGGTACAGAGGTGTGTGGGAGGATGAACCACTGCATACTAGGAGGATTAGGTGATGGAGATGGCGGTGAAGAGGGTGAAGAGGGTGGCGGTGGCACGGGGGACTCCTTCCCCGCCGCCGGTATCATGGGGAGCACCGCCCCTGAGCCCCCTTCCTTCATGGCTTATTAGGAACCCTTCCCCCTGGAGATGGGATCCATGGGAAAGGAAAAAACGTGGCTTTGGTGGCTGCAAAATCGTGGGTGGAGGTGCTCTGGGCGAATTAAGTTTCCTCCTTTTATATAGCTTCTCGGATTCCCGTCACCCCACCTTGGGCTGCAGTAAATCGGGTCTAGAAGGCCCCTGCGGACTCGGAATCAGCTAAATTTTATGTCCAGATGTTTGTCGCGAAATTTCCAACAAATTTGTAGTTGAAGATTTTCCATTTGACGCTGTATTCGACCCGAAACGTGACTATCTTCAAAAGGAGTTCTGAGACAGATTTCTGGAAAAATCCCAATTTGACTCCAACAAGGTCTCCACTTGTATTCTTGGTAATTCCTACACATCAAAGTGTAAAACAAGAATATTGTGCAATTTTTTAACTATTAGTAGGTTAGTCCAAATAAATCATAAACTTTATACAAAAAGGAGTGTCAAAAGCATATTAGTAGCATAAAACCATCAAAAATTATAGATATGTTATGGACGTATCAGCGGGGCGCTAGCCTCGGCCTCATCTTCGGGCTTGGCCTCCTCATCTTCCGGGTCTTCGGCATCATCGCCCAGTTCGGAGGCCTCATCCTCACCTTCCTCGTCCTCCCCGCCCTTAGAAAGGTTAGCATCATCAAATACATCCAGGTAGCTTGACCCCTCATTCCAAGCATGGAAGAAGGCATATTGGATGAGCTTGTTGGCTCGAGCCTTGTGATGCGCAATGCACTCCCGGTCATTGGACCACTTTGACCCGGTGCGCAAGCTCTCCAGCAGGTTGAGATCAATCTCTTCATACCAGGAGAGAGCAAACTGCAGCACTTTGTCAGCTCCGGCTCGAGCAGCAGATTCCCGCCAGAGGTGGACTTGTGTTTCACAATCCATAAGCTTGGCCAGAAAATCTATGCTTCCTTTAGGGGTGGGCTCACCAGGCTAAAGAGCATTGAACATCCGGACTGCCGCCGGCATTATGTCTGCGCCATAATTCTTCACAATTTCGAGGCGGGTAGCAAGGCTGACTAGCAGATCCTTTGTGTCGTAAGTGATTGACCCGGTGGCAGGACCTGTTGGAATACCCTGTTGCTGGCGAGACCTAGCCACAGCACGAGAAGCAATAGCATCGCCCCCTGGGAACTTTCCTGAGAATAGAACGACGGATGTCAATGAGCAAGAACACTAAATCCGTAGGAATAATAATTGAAAAAGACGAAGGAAACTCACGAGAAATCTGGAAAAGGATACGATTGAGCTCGACATATACATTGGCGTTGCTGGCCTAGAGTTTTTCATATTCAGAGGTCACCGACGTAAGTTTTACGTCGGCTTCCTACAGCAAGTCCTTATCCTTGGAAATTTGAGTGGTCAAGCGCTCCTTTTCCTTGGAGAACTCCTGGTCAGCCTTATCTAGCTCAGATTTATGAAGGTCATTGAGCCTTTGGATTTCGGTGTTCAGCCGAGTAATCTCTGAGTCTTGGAGGCGCAGCTGAGCAATCTCGTCGTCCTTTTTCTTCAATTTAGCCTAGTGCTTCCCTGCTTGTTCAAGAAAATGTGTCATCATATCAGGAATGGGCACGCTATCTTCAAGTGTAGCTACATTAGTGAGTTGACCCGGCAGAACTGAGGTATAAATATCTACCAAGTCAAGGAAAGAACGCACAATGGTCAAGAAAGCAAGACAAGTTACCTTGAATTTTAGCCAGATTTTTGCGCATGATAATATTTTCAGCCTCGACCTTGGCTGCATAATTCGGGTAATACAAATAGTGAATAACTCGGATGAATGAGAATGTAAAGGGATTAGGTGAAGAAACTTACCCTTCTTCTGGTGATCCACCAACAACTTGTTGTATCTACCACGAAGATCTTTCTATGAGTCCAGCAAGCGCTAGAACTCAGCAGTTCGGTGGTTGGTGGTGATCTACAAAATGAGCCAGCGTTAGTTCACAGGTAAAAGGAAGTAATTCGAAGTATACAAGATCCGGACCAAGTGGAACTTAACCCGGCTCTAGGTGTGTGGATATTCAAAGTCTACAAGATCCGGACCAAGTGGAACTTAACCCGGCTCTAGGTGTGTGGATATTCGAAATCTACAAGATCCGGGCCAAGTGGAACTTAACCCAGCTCTAGGTGTGTGGATATTCAAAGTCTACAAGATCCGGGCCAAGTGGAACTTAACACGGCTCTAGGTGTGTGGATATTTGAAAATCCTAAGTACTTACACTAAATTCTCTAAGAGCATCCAACCGAGTAATAAATCACTCCCTAGGAGGCTCGGGGACTAGTGGATATATCTATAAGTATATGTGTACATAAAGCAGCATAGTAGAGAAAGGGATTACCTCCATCATTCGGCCAGCCAAAGAGATAGCCTTGGTGGCGGAGTTCATCTGAGCGCTAAACTCCGTCGGGCCGAACTTCTCCGGTAGTTCGTCTTGTGGGTCGATGAACTCCGTATTGTTCTAGTTGTGCACATATTCGATAAGTGTTGGGTTCTACCTCTCACCGTTAGGAGAATGGCTCGTCACCAAGCCCTTGGCATGGGCCTCCCGCCTCGCGGACTGAGCAGTAGCAGGATTGACATGTAGGATCAGTTGCTTACTGCCCTCAGGTCTGACGGTAGGAGACCTGGAAGCGGAATCCTTAGCCAGCTGGGCAGCTTTCTTGCTCTTGCCGAATGATACTAGTCGCTGGAGAAGAGCCGAAGCTGTAGAGCCAGACGGAGCGGCAGAGGCTGGCTTAAAGATGTCTTTAATGGAGACTGTGGATCCAGAGGCAGTGGATAGAGACTTCTTCTTCAAGGGCTTGGCTATGGATGTTGCTGCTACTGCTGGCCTTGGTGCTGATGCTGATGCTTCTAGTGCTGCTGGTGATGCTGGTACTGTTGGGGGTGCTGCTAGTGTTGGTGCTACTGGTACTTGTACTATTGGTGTTGTTGGTATAGGTGCTACTGGTGCTGCTGATGATGCAGAAGAAACTAGAACTAAAGAAGGAATTGTTTGGGGCAGTGCCGATGAAGCTGGCACCTCGGAGCTGGAAGGTTGCGATGGAGTAGAGGAACTAGGGAGATCCGGCATTGCCGTATCCTCGTCCGCTCTATTGCCCCCAGCGTCAATGTTACCCTCCTCATGACGAGGTGGGCTCTGATCTGGCACAGCTGCGGAGTCCTCTTGGATAGGACTCAGCGAACGAACATCATCGTCATGAGGGGGAGAAGAATTGCTCCAGATCGAAGAAGAAATGCCGGAGCCGCTCTGGGGAATAACCCAAGGAGCGCTGGAAAAATGAAAAAATAGCAAGTCAAAAAGAGGAAGAAAAATAGATAAAAGGCAAAGGGATAAATAGAAGAACTCAAAAGAAAATGGGAAAGGAAAAGCGACGTACTCGTCCGAGGTTGGGGGCGCCCGAGGTTTGGGTGCCCTCCGGACTATGCTCTTGACCATGGGCTTAGCCGGAGCCTTGACCCCAGATTTCTTCTGCCTCTTCTTGGGCGGTGGCGCCTCCAAAGCTGTGGCCGAGGTAGCCGCGCGCTTCAGGGAAGGACCGGGAGCCGGATCATCCGTGGTGAGAGGGGTAACCTCGAGGACCTGACCGGCCGGGTTAGCTGAAGATTCAGACATGACTGGGAATGCATAAGAGATAGGCACCGGGTCAAGTACCTCCAGAACCTCAACATCCGAGTCATCGTCATCTAGCCAATCCCTTAGGTAAGATGCCTTACTAGAGGTACGCTTGGTGGTGTCCGGAGTGGGCAAGAACCTCTCCGAGTCAGGCTCCACCTCGTCTGGCTCTACACGGTCCGCCACCCACTTGCTCGACAGCTCCTTGCCATCCTCAATTGGTTGCTGGAAAAATTGCTGAGAGCAAAAGTATCAATGGTTAAGTTAGAAGGCTATCTAACATATCGAGAAAACCCGGAAAAGATGCCGAGAGAGGGATTTACCTTAGGAGGAGGGTTGGCCCGGGTAAAGGGTGCAAGCCCCCATTCCCAAGCCTCAGAGAACTCCTCCACATTGAAGATGGCCTTGTGTAACATCCCAAAACTTAATCCAAGGTTAATCAAGATCAAATCTACCCAATTTAGGGTTAACAAAAACTTATCCATTTAAAATCATTAAGCATTCATATGTGTGTGCATTTAAATTAGGAGTTGTTTTGAATTGCCATGTTTGAGTGCTCCATTGGTTGTAAAATGATTCTAAGGTGAATTAAACATCATCTAGATCATTCCCAAGAAAATCCCAAAGAAAAAGAAATCAAAAAGAATAAAATAAGCAAATGGTCACTTTTGCCATTTTAATCACCTAGCCTACTTTGGCTATTCCTAGAACTCAAATCTTAACAGAAACAATTGTGGACCTTTGCACCCCTTGCTAGTACAAGTAGTGATATACCAAGGCCCACTTTGTTTCATCCCAAAAACTTTCAAACACTAAATTTAAATGACAATTGAAAATTGAATGTAGTTCATATGTATAGATCCCACTTTCTCAAAAACCACTCAAATGAATTCCATTTAACAAATCCTAGCAACGACAGTCTACCAAGCATCAGATCAAGGCATCCACCAAAAATCAGCACAAAATTCAAAAATTTCTCTCATGCGGCCATTGTGTCGAACAGGTGGCAGGCAGAGATCAAATGGCCTAACTAATATTGTTGCTAGTTAAACCCTTGTGCCCCATTGGACCCTCTCTACTCTCCTTTGTCCCCCTGAGTCCAACCAAGCCACCAACCAGCCTCCCCCTTCCCCGCAACACCAGTGCAGCACCGCCCAAATGAGGTCGTCGCCGACCAGACGCGGGCAGCACGCCAGGGACCAAGCCGCGCCAAACCAGCGTGCCCACTAGCTCCGCCCAACCCTACCGCCGCCCATGGTCCACCCCTCACTCAACCCCAGCCCCTGGACCACCTCAGCACCGCGCCGCCCTTTCTCTCTACGCCATGTGCAGCGCACGCCAGAGCGCGATCGCCGCCAGCATGCAGCAGACCGCGCCTCGACACCATATCGCGCACGCCGCAACGCCTCGACACCCACACCCTGCCAGACACCGGCGTGCATCGCCGCGCGACCCACAGTCGCCGTGATCGCTGTCGAGCACCGCCTCTGTCCCTCAGAGCGCGAGAAGCCCTCGACCAAATGCCACCGCCCCTAGCGTCTCCATTAAGCCGTAGAGCACCGCCAGTAGACCGCCCACCGTCCGCCTATGTCGCCCACGCTAATAGCCCCTTGTACCGCCCTCGCCGGAGAAGCCTTCCCACACCCGTCGGTCCCCTCGTCGTGCCTATATAAGCAGGCCTCCCCAGCACGAATTCCTCACACTCTCACACTCCCCTCTCACCCCCAGTTCTTCCCCACCTCTCGTCGGAGCAGCTCGAGCAGCAGGATGCTGGAATTTCACCGGAGGCAGACGCAGTAGACGAGGAGACGCTGACGTCGATTCCGTCCACCTCAGCCCCTGTCGCGACCTCGCTGGAGCCTGTCGTCGCCGTCCAGTTCGATCGCCCGCCTCGCCGCACTAGCTGGAGCCCTGGTACATCCCCAGTAGAACCCCATCATCTGCTTAGGGTTCGGTCTCGCCGGCGACGACTCCGTCGTCGACGACGACTGTGGACTGTTGATCTAGGTTCTAATCATAGCGCCTAGATCGTCCCATACCGTTTCAGGTTTTATGTGCCGCTGACAAGCGGGACCAACCTGTCAGCCGCCCTCTGCGCCGCTGAGCCTCACTTGGCCGGCCCATTTCATTTCCCGCGCTGACCCAGTAATTCAAATTAGGATTTTTCTATTTAGATTTAGAACCAATTCTATCCCTTAGTTTTAAAATCAATTCAGGAAGATTTACTAAACCAAATTGAGTGATTCCAATTTTTTTGGAAAGCTGCTAAAATTATCTATCCAAGCCCGTTGGATTTAAATCATTTAGATTTAGAGATCTCTCCTAGTAAAAATAACAAAACAGAAGCTTTTACGCATTCAAACATTTTTATAAAATCAACCATAATAGCTTTCGAGTTGATTCCAACTCACAAAAATCACATTTAACCATACCTATCTGAATATGTAATAATACTAAGGTTTACATGCAGTGACTTTGGACTGGTACCAAAATAATGCTATATAGGCATTTCTAGTCACTTTAAATCATTAATTATTAAACTTAAACTTATTAAAATGTGATCCAACCTTTAAATCACATTCCCATATGTTAGAATATGTGGTGATAACATGTTTCCACATGATCCCATATTTTAATTGGAGAATATTAAATCTTACTTAATTTCAATGAGTAGAAATTACTTTTCTTAAATTAAAAAAAATGAAGCTAGTTAATAAAACCTGGTGATGCTTGTGATGATAGTAGATCATCAAATGTGCGCCTTAGTATGCCAAGTAGACTAGTTAAGTATTGTTTGCTAATTGTGAATTCTGTATGTATTTATAGAATATAGTACCGACCAAGCTTTCAAGGATGAGGAATTCTATCAAGAGGATGAGGAATAAAACTTCAACCACTGCACCAACCAAGGCAAGCCTAGCACTTCAAGTAAACTGAGCAAGCTATTGTTAGCAAGCTAGAATTAAGCTAGATAACCTAAGCAAGATGCATTAGGCATGCTTTGGTTATACCACTTTGACTATTACCTACCCCAAGTTTTATTTCCAAGCTTTTACTTTCTTTACTTTATTAAAGTCGTTTACTTGTTTGAAGGTAGCATAAAAAGTATAAAACTTGACCTATCTAGATAACCTTAGATGTCATTCTATGGCATGAGATTGAGATTAGCATCCCACCTTAGTGAACACTCTTAACTTAGTAGTTTAGAGCTAAACCAAAACTTGATTCACTTTCGATGGGAATACTTGGTGAAAATGACTTGTGAAAACCTTGGAATGATGAGTCATTCTATTGAGATGTTTTGACATGTGTTGAGAAACACAAATGGTTTATGATGATGAAAATGTTGAGGCATGAGCCTTAACCCCTTTACAAAACTGATGGTTGGGTTCGGATGCGATACCGTTCCAATTTTACCGTACAACCACAATACCTGAATTGGGTAAGACTTAGCCGGAAGTTTATATGCATTAGTATTAGTTCCCTCGTGGGAGAGGTTTGAGCTGAGGCTACCTCTCATTATTGTCCACCTATGCAGTGCCCAAGATGACAGATGGTCATGGTTGGGAGGCCATGCTCATAGGAGAGGTGCTTATACTAGGGTGTGTAAAGGAAAGGTTATGTTTGATTATCTGCATACTAAGTATGATGATTCAGGGTTATCCCTGACAGATGTATCGAATCTTGTGGTGAAAGTGTACCACCTCTACAGAGTGTCAAACTATTCGAATAGCTGCGTCCGCGGTTATGGACAGTTGGAGTGGCCATACTGTTCCGTTGTCAGATGTTTTCAAAATGACTTACGATATAAATGATGAATCTTGACTTGACCACCACAGAGTTGTGAATATGACACTAGCTTCCCAACTTAAGTGATTCTAGAACTTTATTTTATCTTTCTTTGTTTCTGAACTCAAGTTAGGTTTCAAACTTAACTTTATAAATAAACCCAGAGTTAGCATTTCCCACCAGCACTACCTTACTTGTTAGTGATAGTTTGCGAGTACTTAAAGAGTACTCATGGCTTTTGTCCCTGGCTATTCCTATGGCCAGACTATGAAGGAGACTACCAAGATGAAGGACAGTAGGATGGCTATGATAACTAGGACTGTCTTCCTTCGTCAGCATTGCTTGTGCCCCTGAAGATGGACCCCACCGCTACGCTTATTATGTATTCCGCTGCTTGTTGTATTAAGACTGGATCATGAGATCCTTTATTCGTGTAAGACCTTATTATGGGTTGTATTCGATGATGTACTATGATATCCAATATGTTATTTATCGCAAAAATGGTAATCCTAGGATTATGATGTATGACATAACAGGCATCTGGGATTAAAAATCCGGGTGTTGACACCTTGACTCGGCGAAACACCTCGGAGTTATTAAGCTCGAAGGAGGAGGTCCGGTGTGGGTCAAGGGGGTGCTAAGATAGCAAATCCTGTGGGCGCGCTTCTGAAGGGGGGAGACCCGGCTGCGGACAAAGGTGATCATAATGTCCTCGCCCCGCAACTTCTTCTTGAGCAGCTCCTTGATCCGGCGGTCAACCTGATTCGCCAAGGCCGTGGGCCGCTTCGGGATCTTTGATGACCCACAAGTATAGGGGGTGTATCGCAGTATTTTCAAGGGAAGTGAAACCCAATTTATTGATTCGACACAAGGGGAGCCAAAGAATATTTATCAGCCTTGACAACTGAGTTGTCAATTCAGCTGCACCTGGAAACAATCTTGCTCACAATAGTTTATTAGTAGCAACAATTTTGTAGTAGGAATAGTAAAGTAACAGCAGTAGTAAAGCAAAGACAGTAGTAACAAAAGCAGTAAACAGTGGGATTCGAGTGCGGTAGGCATAGGGATGGCTGGACGGGCGTTGCATGGACAAGACAATTCACATAGCAAACAGAACATAGGGCAATTGCAGATAAATAAGATAAAGCACCCAAGTACTAGAAATCCTAGGCATGTGTTCCAGATATAGTCATACGTGCTTGCAATGAGAACTTGCACAACATCTTTTGTCTTGCCAGTCCGTTTGCAGTGGGGCCTCTAGGAAACTACTGGCAATTAAGGTGCTCCTTTTAATAGAGCACCAGAGCAAAGCATTAACACTCCGTGAACACATGTGATCCTCACATCAAAGCCTTTCCCTTCCGGTTATCCCGATTTCTGTCACTTCGGGGCCATAGGTTCCGGACAACAACGTGTGTACACAACTTGTAGATAAGACCAGAAACAATACTATCATAATGAATCAATAACATGTTCAAATCTGAAATCATGGCACTTGGGCCCTAGTGACAAGCATTAAGCACAACAAGTTTCAACAAAGTCATAAAGCACTAATAAAAGATACTCCCTCCGTCCCAAAATGTAAGGCGCCTAAGCTTTAGCCAAAAGTCAACACCTTCTAAGTTTGACCAAGTTTATACAAAAAAATACGAATATCTACAATATCGAATGGACATATTAGGAAACTATACTTTATGGTGAATCTATTGATATTGATTTGATATTGTGGATGTTTATATTTTTACGTATAAATTTGGTCAAACTTAGAATATGTTGAATTTTTACTAAAGCTTAGGCGCCTTACATTTTGGGACAGAGGGAGTACTAGGCACCATGCCCTAACAATCTGATGCCATTAAATGAATGATCTCATCCAATCCCTACCATCCCCATAGCCTACAGCGGGGGATTACTCACTCATAGATAGGGAAACATGGATGGTCGATGAAGATGATGGTGAAGATCAATGGAGATGGCTCCGAGGGCACTTCCCTGTCCCGGCAGGGTGCCGGAACAGAGCCTTTCTGTCCCCCGAATCTCCCCTTCGGTGGCGGCGGTGCAGCGGAACTTTTCATGGAAAAACGTCGAATCCCCCAGAGTTTTTAGGTCAGAAGGCTTCTTATAGGCGAAGAGGGAGACCGAGGGGGTACCTGGGGCCACCACACCATGCCCTAGCTCGGCCAGGCCTAGCCCGCGCCTGGGGGGGTGTGGCCAGCCCCTGGCCCTCCTCCGTCTCGTATTCTGGCTCCTGGAGTCTTCTGAAAAAATAGGCACTTTGGCTTTTGTCCCATCCAATTCCGATAATATTCATTTTCTGACTTTCTTGGAACCAAAAACAGCAGAAAACACGCAGCTTGCACTGTGGCTCTTGTTAATAGGTTAGTCCAAGAAATCATATGAAAAGTACTCCAAAGTGTGGACAAAACACAAGAAAGTGGATAAAACCAAGCATGGAGCATCAAAAATTATAGATACATTTGCAATGTATCAACATCCCCAAGCTTAACTCCTGCTCGTCCTCGAGTAGGTAAGTGATAAAAAGAAAGAATAATTTTTGAGGTGACATGCACCATCAAAGACTTGATAAAAATATTTGTAAAACATTCAAAGCTGGGATCATAGTACTTCAATCATAACATGAAAGATAAAGTTCTAGAATTAAGACAAATAGACTATGAAGCAACATGAAAAGGTAAAAACAAAAGATTCATGAATAACAATGCTTTGCAAGACATTTGTTTGTTTCACATAAAGAATACATAGCATAGTGGCATTCAGCTTGTCCCTCATAGAGTAGCAAACATAAATGCATAGGATACCTTCGAAGTTCACAAGAGTGACTAGATACAAATAGTTTAAAACAAGCAATATCAAGGTATGCATCAATCAACAAGTCTTGGGACAATGCACATAGAACTAAGAATGGCCACTATGCTCTCAAGAAAGTGCTCATAGAATGTGTGGAGACTCAACAAGGAAATGAAAAGGTTTTGAATAGTTTGAAAGGCTTCCAAATGCTGAATGTATGGTACTCATTAGCTTTGAGCTCTCATTGCCCCTATCATAAGCATCTTTAATGTGGTTAAGGTGAAAGTGACACAACTAAGAGGATATGCTTGAAAAGTTATAAATCGAAGTCTCATGCCCCTTACGAAGACCGATCCTCATGCTACTCAACTTCAGTCACAAGTAAGCTCTTGTCATTATAAGTATATACGTATCATAGAGAACCGCCAACGGGGTACCCCTTGCACATGAAACGAGAGTTATCCCATAATCAAAATACAAGGCAAGCAGACAATGAGCATCTCGGCGATCTTTTTATTTACTATGTGCATAGATTTTTATTGAGGATGCTTCATAGAATGCTCATTATGGTTATGCTGCAAGTTTCCACCATGATTAGGCATGGCTTAGGCTAGCGGCCCAGGCGTTTCTCTAACATACATACAAACTCCATGATCTTACAAGTTCCACTTTTATTTCACACCGCCGGGATCCATAAGCAAAAGAACATGATATCAACTAGGTACAAAATACCTATGAAGCGTTGAAAGCGGTCCCCATAATACATGGTTCTGCTAACTTCAACTCATAAAGCGCAAGCATATGCACAACAAAGAAGGACGCAATGGTTCAGTTTTATTAAATGCAAGAAAGTAAAGTGTGCCATCAAGTTCGTGAGAGCTTTACTAACTAACTTTCTCATAACAAGCAAACATTTTATTCGGAAGAAAACAAGGCATATTGAATATGCACGGAAGTAGCAAATGATGTTAATAGGTAGGTATGGTGGACACTTTGGCACTGTTTGGTTTAGGGAGTTGGGAACTTGAGTAAAACATACTCAGTAAAAATGAAGGCTAGCAATAGTAAGGGTGTGACAAACGAGAGAGCAATAATGGCCATAATCATGTAGAGCGAAAAAACATCATTGATCAAAGCATAAAGTGATACTACAAGTTGAAAACTAAAAGATCATAAAGGCTTATGGTGACTTGAGATAGTCATAACATGGTGTGAGCATGCGCCAAGTCAACCCAAATAAATCATCAAAGTAGAATACCACTATACTATGCTTTAATATGCTAAAACAACGCAAGATTCATCCAAGGCACATTAAGCAATCAAAATTGTTTATAACAAGTCATGCTACAGCAAAGAATACTAAGCATAAAGCCAAAACAACATCAAGAATGGCATGACAAAGCATAGGCCACAGTCAAAAACAAGCTATCTTTACCACTTAAGCATGAGCTTTCCTACTCTTTTCCAAACCAACCCAAACCAAACTATTTGAACACCAATGCATGAAAGAGGGGGTCCAACCAATTTATTCAGAAAACTAAGAAAACCACGCAAACTAAAAACCAAAACGAAAATGATAAAGAAGACGCTCCAAGAATAACACAACTGTGCATGAAACAATAAAAATGAAGCGCTTGGAAGAAACCTGGGATTTTTATTGATGAACAAGGGGATGCCTTGGGCATCCCCAAGCTTTGGCGCATGTACTTCTTGGATATTTCTTGGGGTGACACGCGTGGCATCGCCAAGCTTGAGCTTTAGTCCATCCTTCATCTCATTACTCATTCCTTCCATACACCTGAGATTTTTCCTTCATACAAAACTTCACACAATCTTTATTAGCAACATTAGTGGACTCAAGATAATAAGTCTTAAGGTTCAGTTCCAACACCAAATAAACTTCCATTAGAACACTAGATACTGTAGCACTTCCCTCAAAAATCTCAATTCCCCAAAAGAACTCAAGAAGCACCTAACAAGAATCAAATGCAGAAAATGGCAGAAATCTGTCAAAACAGACCAGCAGGTAAAGACGAATTTTTTCGAAGACCTTCTGTTGCTCAAATCAAAAAGTGTTGAACTAACGAAAGTTAGATAACAACCTGGGGCAGAAGCACAAAACATTACAGCTCAATAATACATACAGAGCTCTCTCAAGAATTTTTACGGTGAACCATAGATATCTGTTTCGGGGCAGCAACTTTCCCAATCATCACTTCACTCTCATTAGAGGTTACTTTAGCACAAAAAGCAAATAAAAAGGATAAGGAGAGGTTATTACAGAGGTAATAACTTCCAAGACTCATCTAAAACTTTTGGGTTATCTCCCAATAAGTACTTTTCTTTAATGCCTTTAAGTTAGGCCTAAGCAAAAACTAAAATGGATAGAATAGAAGTAAACAGAAATAATCATAGTGAAAACATTCTTTTGTTCAATGAAATACTTTTGTTAACAAGGTTGATCAGGTATTACTACCAAAACAATTTCATATGAGACAAAACTTTGTATTCCACTAATGATTATGTTACCTCAACTTTGATAGCAATGGTCCCAATCATAATAGTTTCAAATTTTTCTCTTGGTATGGGACAATATATTTCTCCAACTTGAATGCCCTCAACATGTTCAATTGAATTCAAACCATAAGTCCTTTCAATCTTCTTGAGGAAATATACAATGTGTTTCTTGTCATTAACATTGAAGGTCACCTTCCCTTGATTATAATTAATAACAGCTCCTACAATTTTTAAGAAAAGGTCTCCCAAGAATAATAGACATAATATCATCTTCAGGCCTAAAAGTTTGAGAGGATGCTCTCATAAGAAATATGAGTTGAAGTAAAAGAGAGCATCAAGGGGAAAATTCAAAACACATTTAAGTCTAACCCACTTCCTATGCATAGGAATCGTGTAAGCAAATAACAAAGTGACAGGCATAGGAAGATAAAATAAGATGAACTTCAAAAATTTCAGCACATAGAGAGGTGTTTCAATACCATGAAAACTTCTACAACCATATTTTCCTCTCTCATAATAATTTTCAGTAGCCTCATGAATAAAATCAACAATATAACTATCACATAAAGCATGCTTTTCATGATCTACAAGCACTAGAGTTTTATCATAAACATCTTCAAAAGAATCCTCAGGAACATAACATTCATCCTCCTTTGGTAAGCAAGAGGGACAATCAAATAATGTAAGGGATAAAGAGTTACTCTCATTAGAAGGTAGGCATGGGTAGCTAATCCATTCTTCCTCCTTTTGTTCATCACTCTCCTCCTCTTTTTCATCTAATGAGATTTCAGGTTCATCAATTTCTTCTTCCATAGGATCCTGCAAGGCATTAGTCTCTTCCATTTGTGGAAAGCATCTATTAAAATATTCAAGAATATAGCCATTTTCATCCTTGTAATTATCAAAGAAAAATTTAAGTATACCATACACCTCATACTTATAAGGTGAATCATCAATATTTTCAAGCAAACTAGCAAGTTCAAAAGCACCCTTCCAAGCAATAAATTCTTCAATTTGTTCCGCATCATAAAATTCATAAATTCCTTTAGCATAGGAAGATATGGTATCATTATCATTATATTCACATTGAAAAGGGAGGTGTTTATACCTCTTTCTGCAATGAGATTCATCACAGCAATAAGTAACATTATAAGTAGAGCACACATTTCTAGCAATGGTATACCATCTATCAATTTGTTCCCATAAGTGTTTCCCTTTTTGTGACAAGCAGTGTTCCTTATAATAATCCTTTTGATATTCCGTGAACCCACCTTGCCAATAAGATTCAGTTTCAAAGAAACCAACCATTGACATCAAGCATGATAAAGCAAGACAATAACAGACCAACAAAAATAACAACTAGAGTAGGAACTGATTTTTTTTGTATTTTTGATAAAGAAACAAGCAAACAAGGAGAAATATAAACTTAGCTTGAACAATAGTGAATCCAAGTGAACTTGATAAATAAAGCTATGCTCCCCGGCAACGGCGCCAGAAAATAGTCTTGATGACCCATAAGTATAGGGGGTGTATCGCAGTATTTTCGAGGGAAGTGAAACCCAATTTATTGATTCGACACAAGGGGAGCCAAAGAATATTTATCAGCCTTAACAACTGAATTGTCAATTCAGCTGCACCTATAAACAATCTTGCTCACAATAGTTTATCAGTAGCAACAGTTTTGTAGTAGGAATAGTAAAGTAACAGCAGTAGTAAAGCAAAGACAGTAGTGACAAAAGCAGTAAACAGTGGGATTCGAGTGCGGTAGGCATAGGGATGGATGGACGGGCGTTGCATGGATAAGACAATTCACATAGAAATCAGAACATATGGCAATTGCAGATAAATAAGATAAAGCACCCAAGTACTAGACAATCCTAGGCATGTGTTCCATATATAGTCATACATGCTCGCAATGAGAACTTGCACAACATCTTTTGTCCTGCTAGCCCGTTTGCAGCGGGGCCTCTAGGGAACTACTAGCAATTAAGGTGCTCCTTTTAATAGAGCACCGGATCAAAGCATTAACACTCCGTGAACACATGTGATCCTCACATCAAAGCCTTTCCCTTCCGGTTATCCCGATTTCTGTCACTTCGGGGCCATAGGTTCCGGACAACAACGTGTGTACACAACTTGTAGGTAAGACCAGAAACAATACTATCATAATGAATCAATAACATGTTCAGATCTGAAATCATGGCACTCGGGCCCTAGTGACAAGCATTAAGCACAACAAGTTGCAACAAAGTCATAAAGCACTAATAAAAGATACTAGGCACCATGCCCTAACAATCTGATGCCATTACATGAACCATCTCATCCAATCCCTACCATCCCCATAGCCTACAGCGGGGGATTACTCACTCATAGATGGGGGAAACATGGATGGTCGATGAAGATGATGGTCAAGATCGATGGAGATGGCTCCGGTGGCACTTCCCCGTCCCAGCAGGGTGCCGGAACAGAGACTTTATGTCCCCCGAATCTCCCCTTCGGTGGCGGCGGCGCATCGGAACTTTTCGTGGAAAAACGTCGAACCCCCAGAGTTTTTAGGTCAGAAGGCTTCTTATAGGCGAAGAGGGAGACCGAGGGGGTCCCTGGGGCCACCACACCATGCCCTGGTGCGGCCAGGCCTAGCCCGCGCCTGGGGGGGTGTGGCCAGCCCCTGGCCCTCCTCCGTCTCGTATTCTGGCTCCTGGAGTCTTCTGAAAAAATAGGCACTTTGGCTTTTGTCCCGTCCAATTCTGAGAATATTCATTTTCTGACTTTCCTGGAACCAAAAACAGCAGAAAACAGGCACCTGGCACTGTGGCTCTTGTTAATAGGTTAGTCCAAGAAATCATATGAAACGTACTGCAAAGTGTGGACAAAACACAAGAAAGTGGATAAAACCAAGCATGGATCATCAAAAATTATAGATACATTTGCAATGTATCAATCTTCTCCCACAGAGAGGTGTCCGGGACACCAATCTTGAAAGGGAGGAGCCGGATCAAGTCTATGTCAGTGGTGTTCCGGACGTAGAAGAAGGTCCGGGCCCAGCCTTTGTAGGACTCGAGGCCGGTGACCCAGGGGAAAGCGGAGTTCTTGCAGGGAGAGATTGAGGCTCCACTGCATTGAGTTAAGTGTTTCTCGACAGGGGTGAGGTACTTGTCAGGGATAACATTTTTCCTCAGACCAAAGAATTTGATCCACATCTCCTTGGAGGGCCAGAGGCCGACATACCCCTCTATGTCGGAGGCAAAAGAAGAAAGAGAGGTAATGGCATTGGCGGGGAGATGATGCGGTTGCAGTTGATAGGTGGAAATGAAATGATGGAAGAAATCAGAACGGGCAAGGCAAAGCCACGTTGGAAATGGGAGAGAAAAACGACGTACTCCCCTGGATTTGGAGAGGGAGTTATCTCCTGAGCAGCAAGGCGGCAGGCGACGCCCGCGGGGATGCGGCGCGTCGCATACAGCCAGTCAATATCATCCTCGCAAACGAAGGCACCAGCCTAGCCACCACGCTCAGGGGCTTCTTCTTCTTCTTCCTGGGCGACGACGGCGGCCTCCTCCTCGGTCATGGTGACTTCAAGATCCTCAAGATGGAAATCAGAGAAGAGGTAACCTGCCACGGGGAACCTAGAAACACAGGGCCCCATGGTGAACGGCTCGAGCAAAGGCGGCAGCACGGTCGCTAGGAGCAGTTGGGCGTGGTAGCGGCAGCGCAACACCAGCACGAAAATGGTGTCGGCGGTGGCATTGTAGTGGAGAAGAAGAGAGGCAGGGGCGCGCGAAGTGGGGAACTTCCCCAAGGATGCCCCTGCCCCCTATTTAACCGCGCGTCGTGGGCGCATAGTGGGATCCGTTGCTGCGGCCCAACCGCACGATGTGGCCATGTACACACCAGATCAGCCAATCAAGCACAGGCCACAACAAGGGGCACATGGAACAGAGGATCCCGTGACATGATGCAATTATACAGTTAACGAGGCGCTGCCGTGATAGGACGTGCGGAGCAGTTATTCCTGACATTACTATAGTAACTGGCGCAGTAAACAGGCGTGGCCCTTAAAATGAGGCAAAGTGATGATTACCCTCCACGTAGGATGTGGGGAAGCGTATGAGAGAAGGAAAGGTAACACGGATACATGGATGGAAACCCGACCAACGAGAAACAACTCGGAATGAGCCAAGGGAATATTTAGGCAAGAAGTCCGGGTTACATAATAACTCGGCTGAAGAAGTACAGATTCGGATAAGGGAACCTGTTGTGGTCTTAACAGCTGAAGTTGCTAAGACTACACCAGCTTCGGGGACTAATGTTGGGGGGATACCCTCGGGTAGGGTTACGCCAGGGTATAGAGCCCGAGTTAGCCAAGGTATGACACGGTCAAAGAAAGTGCTGGCCGGGTCACCTCAAGGCAGGCTGACTTATGGAGTAACCTGACCCATGGGGCGTTTGCCTAGCATTAATCCAACTGGCATAAAATGTATGTCAGCCATATTTGTTTACCAATTATGCAGGTACCCTCGTAGTCGGGTTAGCCAAGCGCTAGCCGGACTACCACGTGGCTTTCAAGAGAAGGAAGGAATCTCCCGCTGGTCAAAAGGTGGCCTTTGCCCGCTGTAGCGTGAGCGAAGCGAGTAGAGGAGAGGTCCAGTGGGGCCTGGCCGACAAAGGTGTCGCGGGCGAAGCCGGCTGACGAAAACCGTGTCTAGTGACGCCAAAAGATGAAGGACATGCAGTGGGTTACGTCCAAAGCCTGGACGAGCCATTTAAAGCAAATAAAGAAGCATCTAGCTTTAACCAAAGGGCATATTCGGGGAATATGCCTCCACGTATGCCCTAATCTTTGTACCCTGGGCTCGCCTATATAAGGAGCACCAGGGCCTCCATGGAAGGGGATCGATCATTTTCTCTGTCTAAGGTAGAACTCTAGAGCGTAGTTGAGGGGGTAAGAGACCTAGTCTCCTTCTCACGAACAGCTCGAGGAGCACTTGTAATCCACCTTTGATAGAGCAAATATATCAACACTCGTGCATGGAATCACCACGATATCCCTCCCTGGATTCCCCTAGCATACTTTGGCCCTATCTTTAGCCTATCCATGGCATCTGCTGTGCCACCACCACGACATGTCTTGAAACAGAGTAGTCGCCAGTCCTTTAGTAAAGATATCAGCGAACTGAGCTGAAGTAGGCACATGTAGAACACGAACTTGACCGAGAGCCACCTGCTCTCGAACAAAATGAATGTCGATCTCTATATGCTTGGTACAACGGTGTTGAACCGGATTCCCTGACATGTAAACAGCTGAAATATTATCACAGTAAACAATAGTAGCTTGCTCAATAGGGCGATGCAGATCCGATAGCAACTGGCGCAACCAAACCGTATCAGCAACCGCATGAGCCACAGCGCGATACTCAGCTTCGGCTGACGAGCGAGAAACTTTAACCTTCCTTTTTGAAGACCAAGAAACCAAATTGTTACCAAGAAAAACACAAAATCCGGATGTGGGTCGTCGAGTATCGGGGCAACCAGCCCAGTATACATCAGAGTAAGATGTCAACAAGGTAGGAGAGGATTTGTTTATATGAAGACCTAAATCTAATGTGCCTTTGAGATACCGAAGAATACATTTGACATGGTTGAAGTGAGGAACATGAGGATCATGCATGTAAAGACAAGCTTGTTGGACAGAAAAAGAAATTTCAGGACGAGTAAGAGTAAGATATTTAAGGACACCGGTAAGACTACGATAAAGAAAAGGACCGGAAAAGGGATCACCATCGGCAAAAAGTTTTGAACCTGTATTAGCAGGAGTACGAGATGGTTGACAATCAAGCATACCAGCACAACAAAGAAGATCTAGGCTGTACTGACGTTGAGATAAGAAAATACCAGATGAGTCACGGATGATAGCAATACCTAAGAAGTGATGAAGAAGACCTAGATCGAACATAGAAAATTCTTTGCGAAGAAGAGAGATAATATGATCTAAAAAGTGTTGTGAGGAAGCTATGAGACTAATATCATCAACATAGATAAGTAGATAAGCGGTGTCAGTACTATGATTAAAGGTGAAGAGAGAATGTCAGAACGACAAGGAGTAAATCCAATTGTTTGAGCATAAGTAGAAAAGCGTTGAAACCAAGCCTGTGGTGCTTGTTTTATACCATAGAGAGATTTTTTAAGAAGACAAACATGATTAGGATAAGAGGAATTTTTGAAGCCAAGAGGTTGTTGACAATAAACTGTTTCTTGAAGAGAGCCATGGAGAAAAGCGTTTTTGACATCGAGTTGATGGATGGGCCAAAAAGAAGAAACGACGATGCTAAGAACAGTACGAATAGTGCTGGGTTTGACAACTGGAGAGAAAGTCTCATCATAATCGATGTCGTGTTGCTGAGAGTAACCACGGCATACCCATCGAGCTTTATAACATGCAAGACTTCCATTGGAATTAAATTTGTGCCGAAAACCCCATTTGTCGGAAACTATATTAGTGTTTGATGGACGAGGAACTAATTGCCATGTATTATTTTGAATGAGAACATCATATTCATCTTTCATGTCTACGACCCAATTAGGATCTAGGAGAGCTGATTTGTAAGATTTGGGAATAGAGGAAGAAGACAGAGATGCATTGAGATTTAGATGATCTTTAGCAGGTAAACAAAAACCGGATTTGCCACGTGTGTGTATGGTATGATCATTAGTGGTAGCTGGGACGGTAATAGCATGCGGAGGAGGGATAGATGATGATGTGGAAGACGCGCCCGGCTCAGTGGAAGAAGCGGACACGGGAGTTGGCGGTGGAGACAGAGGCGGCAGGAAGTCTACCGCGGCAGAGTTTTCGTCAGTCGCGGTAGAGGTGGCGGCAGGAGAAGGCGCGACAGGATCGGCTGTTGCAGCAGGAAATTCTGGCGTTTTTGCTGCCGCGGCAGGAGCGACGGCAGGAGGTGGCTAATGAAAGAAGGAAAAAAAAATTTGGACGAGGGGAACTAGGAGATGGTGCGGGTGTTTTAGGATCGAGAGATTGACGCTCAAAAAAGGGGAAAATATTTTCAAAAAAAGTTACATGACGAGACACATGGATGCGACCACTAACAAGATCTAGACAACGATAGCCTTTGTGTTCGTCGAAAAAACCTAGATGGACGCATGGGATAGAACGGGGTGAAAGTTTGTTAGGAGAAGTAGAGTAGGAGTTAGGAAAACAAAGACAGCCGAAGACACGAACGTCGGAGTAGTTTGGGTGAGAAAGAAATAAAGAGAAGTAGGGTGTGGTTTGAGAATTAACTTGAGATGGTCGAATGTTAAGAAGATATGTGGCCGTGTGGAGAGCTTCAGCCCAGAACTTCGGAGGCATAAAAGATTGAATAAGAAGGGTGTGAGTGATATCATTAAGAGTGCGAAGAGAACGCTCGGCCTTGCTGTTTTGAGGAGAAGTATAGGGACAGGAAAAACGCAGAAGAATTCCATATTGGAGGAAAAAATTGGTTTTTAAAGTTGTCGAATTCACGATCATTATCGCATTGAATAAATCTTATAGGAAGGAAAAAAGTGGACCAAGACATAGCGCTAAAAATTAAGAAAAATATTGTGAACGTCGGATTTGTTGCGTAGGGGAAAGGTCCAAATATAGTGTGTAAAATCATCAAGAATAACAAGATAATACTTAAAACCAGAAACACTTTCTATTGGTGACGTCCATAGATCACAATGAAGTAACTCAAAAGGAAAAGTACTAAAGGATAGAGAGGGGCTAAAGGGAAGACAAACATGTTTGCCTAGTTGACACGACTGACAAATAGAAGAATTATGAGAATCTCTGTTACAAGGTATTGAAATTTACTAAGAAGAGTAGATAAAACATTATTATTGGGATGACCGAGATGTTGGTGCCACAGATCAACAAAGGCCACCATAGACGATGGAGGGGAAGCAGCTGAAACACCATGGAGGGAATACAAATCACTGGAGCTATTGAATGGAGCGATCTCGGTCTTGGTCCGGTAATCCTTCACAGACAAACCAAAGGGGTCAAATTCGACAGAAACATGATTATCATTGGTGAATTGGCGAACAAAAATCAGATTTTTAATTAGTGCAGGAGCTACAAGAACATCACGAAGAAGCAAAGGTTTGATTGGGGATTGGATTTGGGCTTGACCGACACAGTAAATAGGAATAGATGATCCGTTACCGAGAGTAATAGATAGAAAAGGCGACGGTGTGCAGGAAGACAGCAAATTACTTGATGCAGACATATGACTAGAAGCACCATAATCTAAAATCCAATCGTACCTGAGTTTCCTTGTGCAGCAAAGTTGTTCATGGCTTGTAGAAAAGCAGCTTGGTCCCACCTTAGAGTCGAAGTAGAGGCCGGTGTAGACATGGGAGCTAGCGGGTGTGGCGGCATCGGCAGTAGGGCCGGCATCAGCGTATAGATAGAGCCACCATCATCGCCTCCCCTTTCGCCGCTCTCAAACCACTGTAGCGATAAGGTTCCCTCCGTGTGACGTTGTAATTGGATTGTTTCCTACAGACTTTCAGATGACTGTGGCAGTACTTCAAGCATCTTTCGTATTCGTCGAAATCATTTGTGGTTTTTCACATAATTATTTAACAACCTCAATATAGGATTAAGATTGTAACATTGTAATTGGATTGTTTCATATAGACTTTCGGATAACTGGCAATTCTAGAATATTATTATATGCTTCAGTTACGAATCCAAAACAATCTGGAATTATGATGTACCTTTTCTGGTTAATGTGATGTAGTTTTGTGGCTGATCCGAATTTGCTAGATAATATTAATATTTTAGTTTCATTTAAAATATGAAAAAGGGAAGAGGCCTTCATAAAACATTAGAATAAAATACCCACTCCGTTTCAAAATATAAGATGTTTTAGTATTTTTCTGAAACATAGGTATCTAAACACATTTTAGTAGGCGTCTACATACATGTGTTTTAGAAAATGCTAAAACATTTTATCTTTTGAAACAGAGGGAGTAGTACAATTAAATGGGGTTAGCCAAAAAAAAGAGTTTAGCAAAAGCATGTCAAAAACATGCAATGTGATGCTGATGCAAAAAACATCTTATTAGGGTATTATCCAGGGTGGTTATGGTGAAACACTATGTAACGCTCAAAATGAAGCACAAAGTTAATGTACGATAAATTTACAATTTATCATTGCACCCAGCATCATCTAACCCAATACTCCAGCCAAGGCAACAAGAACTTATTTCGTTCCTATCGACGAGATCCTTTTCTCTCTTTTTCTCTCTCCCGTTACAACGCATATGCATATTTTCCAATGACACCCTTTTGGATACCGGTAGTCGGTAGTGGTGCCATAGGCTACATGCACCGATTCCGGTCATGCATGCGGTACTTGTTACGTCACGAGCACCCACTGTGGCCTTGGATGAAGGCACTGGCAGTTGTGAAAGATACGAGCGGCGCCGACTACTAGGTTTGCACGTGGTAGATGTATATTTAATATAAAATTTACCTAGCAACGCACAAGCATTTATCTAGTAGAATATATACATGAAGTAAATCATGTATTGCACCTCCACGTACCAAGACGTGAGTGAGGTTCATAGAGCGTTTCCAAAAAATAAAAATAGAGAGTATGTGGACGTAATGTGTTCACGGATATGATCCCTGTCCACGTCTCAGCTAGGTGTTGTGTAAGCCATGGAATCAGCCAGCCTATATCCAGTCCCCATATGCAAATCGTGAATCAACCACTTGCCACAGACCACGCCGATGGTCAATGGATGCATTGCATGCAAATTAGTGCAATGAGTCAGCATCACACTTAAATAAATAAAAAATACTCTCTCCGTCTTAAAAAGGATGTCACGAGTTTATTAAAATTTGGATATATCTATATACTAAATAGTATCTAGATTTATCCAAGTTTAGATAAATTTGTGACATCCTTTTTAGGACGGAGGGAGTACACATGATCATCAGAGTCTTTAAGCTTAAATAGGTTACCTTCAATATCTGAATTTAAAATAGTTCCATTCGGTATATTTTTTCATCAGGCTTTGATTCCGTAATAGATATAAATATGTCATATTCTGCTTATATTTTTTTCCGGCAATTGCAGACAAAGAAGAGCAGCACACAACAAGGTGTAGACGAATTAGACATGGACAACTTGGTTTTGGGGCAGGTTTACTTTTCTGGACGAGTAAATACAATCTGGCATCAACTGAAAATTATGTGCTCCATATTTCAAGAAACTGTACGTATATTCAGTAATGTTTTGATTAGTTTATATAGGACAATAAAAATTTAGTCTCTAACTTTAACTAACAAAACATATGTAGGACATTTACTTGGGTCAAATGAAAATGTTAAATTAAAAAATAGTATCACTAGATATGCCTGCGACTTTTACATTTTTCGTGGATATGGATTACTCTCCTCTATGCAAGTATGAGTATGGTTAGGGAAATTTTGAGTAAATTTAGTTTTGTGCCACATGTTTCAAGCGATGCATAAATAGTGATTAATATTATATACCATAATTATTTTAGTTTGACAAAAAAAATGGTATCATCGTGAGAGTTTTTTCATAATCGTGAAAAATTAAATGTTTTAATAACATATTCATAAAAAAGAGTGATCACAATTACATGCATATAAAAGGTGTCCTGCGGTGTTGCATAAGGGGAGTACTTATTGTACCACTCGTGAAGGTGCAATATATAGTCGTAGATTGACGCTGAATTAATAACACTGACTTTGTGCGGTTACTATTATTCTAGAGTGCAAAAAATTTAGTCAACTCACAAGTAATTTCGAAAATCATTGTTTTTATCGAAGCACTCATTACACACACATGTAGAAGGATAAACAAAAAAACACCAACTAAATACCGGAGTGAAAAAGCATAAGATTGAAGAAGTCCCAACTAGCGCCTCTTGCCATGAATGGCATCTCTAAATAAAAGGATAATCCACATGAGACTCACTCACGGCATGCCAAACCTGAGGTTTGGTCCCTGGTGGACTGAATGTACAACCTCCCTCCTATGCATTCAACAATGTGTTTGTTCTTTGAATATAGTATGCCAACAGAAAAACATCACACTTGGTGGAAAACAGATGTTTTGGAAATAAAATAATACAGATGATCATGAGAGTCTTTAGCTTAAAAAGGTTACCCACTCAACCATTGTTTATTGATCACAATTAGTTTGAAAGGAAATTAACCTTGGCTCATTGTTTAAGTTGGTTCAAATATCAACAAAACATAAACTATTTTACATTTCTTTTAGCACAATCCTTTTGCTATTCTCTTTCGAAATATTAATCACTTTTACTCAAAGGAAATCTAAGTAAATATGATGCCCCTGCATTTTCGAGGGCCACTATGCTAGTTGAGACTTAATAGGAAAATGAGTCGACTGGTGTTCAGCAAATTCCATAGAGATACATATGTAGGTAGGCAGATATTGTGTTGCATCCGCCCATGCAAGGGTACAACGAAAATGATTGAGCTATATTAGTTATTCTGATTGATGCCACCATAATCTGTTGGTCCATAAGGAAGTATCCGATCTGCCAGGAATCCCTTGATACGTTGCTAATGTATCCATAACTTTTGGTGTTCCATGCTTGGCTTTATCTACTTTCTTATATTTTATTTCAACTTTGGATTACTTTCTATACACTTTCTTGGACTAACCTATTAACAAGAGCCACAGTGCCAGTTGCCTGTTTTCTGCTGTTTTTGGTTCCAGGAAAGTCAGAAAATGAATATTCTCGAAATTGGACGGGACAAAAGCCAAAGTCAGTTTTTCACCGAGGGACACCCGGAGCCAGAATACGAGACGGAGAAGGGCCAGAGGGCGGCCACACCACCTGGCCACGCGGCCAGGCCTAGCCAGCGCCAGGGGGTGGTGTGGCCAGCCCAGGCACCCCCTCGGCCTCTCCTTCCGCCTATATATTGCCCTCGGGACGAAAACCCTAAGGACCCGATCAAAAATCCACGAAAGAGTCTGTAGCCGCCGTCATATCCATCCCTAGATTGGGAGGATCTGAAGCTCTTCCCGCCACCCTATCGGAGAGGGGAATTCACTCTGGAGGCCTTCTTCATCATCATGTAAGCCTCCGGTGTGATGCGTGAGTAGTTCCTCTCTGGACTACGGGTCCATGTAGTAGCTAGATGGCTAGTTCTCCTCCTTTGTGTTATCATGTTTAGATCTTGTGAGCTCCTATTTGTAATTCCTACATGTTGTGTTTGCGGGGATCCGATAGATATTGAGATGCTATTTCAGATTGATTATTGATTCTATCATGTCTTTGTTATTTGTGATCTTACATGCTTTCCGTTGTTAGTAGCTATCTTGGCCAAGTAGATGCTCGCAACTTCAAGAGTTAGTATTTATGCTCGATAGTGGGTTCATGCCTCTGGTAATCTGGGGAAGTGACATAAATCTCTAAGGTACTAGATGTGATGTTGCTACTAGGGAGAAAACAACAATCCTTTGTTCATAGAACAATCGTATTGTTTACTTTACACGCAATTCATAATGCAATTATCCGTTTCTTGCAACTTAATAATGGAGGGGGTTCGGATGATAACCTGAAGGTGGATTATTAGTCATAGATGAAGTTGGATGGCGGTCTATGTATAGTGTTGTAATGCCCAATCGAATATCAAAGTAGTCAAGATGAGTAGTATATGCTTATTGCTTTCTTGATGTTTGCCAATTGCCCCGCTATAATTTGTTCACCCAACATATCATCTATCTTAAGGAGAGCCACCACTAGTGAACTATGGACCCCGGTCCTTTCTTTTACTATCAATTTACAATCAACTGTTTATTGCTTTGTGTTTACTTTTTGCAAACTATTACTTTCTTCCACTCGATACATTTAATCCTTTGTTTTCATCAAAACCGGTGAGATTGACAACCTCATCGAGTTGGGGCAGAGTTCTGTGGTTGTGTTGTGCAGGTCTCCACGTTGCTGCTGGCACCGGTAGTGCGGCCTGCCAAAGTTCAGCTAGCAACACCTTTGGGGTGTTTACTTGATCCTACTAGATTGATGACCTTGGTTTCATAACTAAGGGAAAACTTGCTGCTGTGCTCATCATACCTTCCTCTTGGGGTTCCCCAACGAGCTCGATATATTTTGGGGCATCAAGCTCTTTTTCTGGTGCTGTTGCTGGGGATTGAAGAAGAAGAAGCTCCCACATCAACCACGCGCCATCAAAGTCTTTTTCTGGCGCCGTTGTCGGGGAGTCAAGGACATCTTCACAAGTGGAGTCCCTCATAACCAATCTCTTTACTTTGTTATTTTTGTTTTGCTTAGTTTACTTTTGCTTTGTTTGCTTGTTTCTTTATAAAAACACAAAAAAATAGTTTTACAAGTTTGCTTTCTTTATTAAAAACACACAAAAACGACTACTCTTGAAAATACTAAGTTGTGTGACTTCACTAGCACCAACAACAATGATTTCATGAGCACACCTATTGCTCCACCTGTTCCTGAAGCTACTTTCTTTGAAATAAAGCCTGCTTTACTCAATCTTGTTATGAGAGAACAATTTTCTGGTATTGGTAATGAAGATGCTACTGCTCATCTAAATAACTTTGTTGAACTATGTGAGATGCAAAAGCATAGGGATATAGATGGAGATATCATTAATCTTAAATTGTTTCCTTTCTCTTTGGGAGGAAAAGCTAAAGAATGGTTGAATTCCTTAACTAGGAATATTATTGATTCTTGGACTAAATGCAAAGATGCTTTCATTGGAAAATACTATCCTCCTACTAAGATTATATCTATGAGAAGTCAAAAAATGAAGTTTAAACAATCTGATAATGAACATGTTGCTCAAGCTTGGGAAAGAATGAAATCTTTGGTAAAGAATTGTCCCACTCATGGACTGACTGCTTGCATGATTATCCAAACCTTTTATGCAGGGTTGAAGTACTCTTCAAGAAATCTATTGGATTCTGCTGTTGGAGGTACCTTTATGACCATTACTTTGGGTGCTACAACAAAACTTCTGGATAATATGATGGTTAACTATTCTGAATGGCATACTGAAAGAGCTCCATAAGGTAAGAAGGTAAATTATGTTGAAGAAAACTCCTCCTTGAGTGATAAAATTGATGTTATTATGTCTATGCTTGTTAATGGGAAAGCTCATATTGATCCAAATAATGTTCCCTTAGCCTCTTTGGTTGCTCTAGAAGAGCAAGTTGATGTGAACTTTATAAGAAATAACAATTTTAGCAATAATGCCTACAGGAATAATTTTGGTAACAACAATTATATGCCATATCCTCCCAACAATGGTAATGCTTATGGAAATTCCTACAACAATAATAAGAGTGCACCCTCTAAACTTGAAGTTATGCTTAAAGACTTTATTAGTAAACAAACTGCTTTCAATAAAACTACTGAGGAAAAACTCTCTAATACTGAAAGAAATATAGCATCATTGGCTGAAGCTCAATCTTCTTTGAATAAAATGGCTGCTAAACCTGAAACTATTGATAATCCCTTTGCAGCTACTAATGCCATACAAGTGAGAATTGATGAAAATGTTAGACTATTAGCTGAATTGCATGCTAAGTGGGAAAGAGAAGATGAAATTGCTAGAAACATTAGTGTTTCTACTATCACTACCACTAGTGTTGAGGCTAGTAATAGCTCTACTACTTTAGATGATAATTATGATTTTGATCTTGATGGTTGCAATATCTCTGAAGTTATTAAGTTCCTACAAAAGCTTGCTAAAAGTCCTAATGCTAGTGCTATGAATATGGCCTTTACAAACACATTACTGATGTTCTCATGAAGATTAAAGAAGAAAAGATGAAACATAAAGCTTATATTCCTATAAAACAAGAAGATGGTTGGGAACCCATCATTAATATGATTTTTATTTCAAAGTTTTATGTGATCTTGATAGTAGTGTTTCTATTATGCCTAGAAGGATCTATGATATGCTTGATTTACCACCTTTGGAAGATTGTTATTTGAATGTCCCACTTGATGATAATGCTAAAAAGAAACTCATGGGGAGTATTAATGATGTTCTTATTATGGTTAATAATGCCTATGTCCCCATTGATTTCTATGTTTTGGATGTTGAATGCAATGCTTCTTATCCTATTACTTTGGGAAGACCTTTTCTTAGAACTGTTGGTGCCATTATTGATATGAAAGAAGGCACCATTAAATATCAACTCCCACTCAAGAAAGGTATAGAACACTTCCCTAAGAAGAGAGAGAAGATTTATTTTGCCTCTCCTATGAAAACAAAATTTGCTCTTAATGCTTCTTCATTTGAGAATACTTGATTATTTTTCTTGCTTCTTATGCCTAACTTAAAGGCGTTAAAGAAAAGTACTTATTGGGAGATAACCCAAAAGTTTTAGATGAGTCTTGGAAGTTATTATTTCAGTAATAACCTCTCCTTATCCTTTTTATTTGCTTTTTGTGCTAAGAGTAACATCTAATAAGAGTAATGATTGGGAAAGTTGTTGTCCCGAAACAGATTGATGTGCTTCACCGTAAAATTCGTGTAAAATCTCTGTACGTCCTTTTGAGTCGTGAATTTTTTTTCTTATGCCTCAGGTTGTTATCTAACTTTCATTAGTTCAACACTTTTTGATTTGAGCAACATAAGGTCTTCGAAAAAATTCGTCTTTACCTGCTAGTCTATTTTGACAGATTTCTGCCATTATTTGCATTTGCTTTTTGTTGGTTCCTTTTTGAGTTCTTTTGGGGAATTGTGCTTTTCGAGGGTTCTACAGTATCTTGTGTTTTAATGAAAGCTTTATTGGTGTTGGAACTGAACCTAAAGACTTATTATCTTGAGCGTACTAATGTTGCTAATAAAGATTGTGTGAAGTTTTGTATGAAGAAAAAAAATTCAGGTGTATGGAAGGAATGAGTAATGAGATGAAGGATGGACTAATGCTCAAGCTTGGGGATGCCACGCGTGTCATCCCAAGAAATATCCAAGAAGTACAAGCATCAAAGCTTGGGGATGCCCAAGACATCCCCTTCTTCATCAATAAAAATCCCAGGTTTCTTCCAAACGCTGCATTTTTATTGTTTCATGGACAGTTGTGTCATTCTTGGAGCATCTTCATTTTCGTTTTGGTTTTTCGTTTGCTTTGTTTTTTTAGTTTGCTGAATAAATTTGTTGGACCCCCTCTTGCATGCATTGGTTTTCAAATAGTTTGGTTTGGATTGGAAAAGAGTAGGAAAGTTCATGCTTAAGTGGTAAAGAGAGCTTGTTTTTGACTGTGGCGTATGCTTTGTCATGCCATGCTCGATATTGTTTTGGCTTTAGGCTTAGTATTCTTTGTTGTAGCATGCTTAATGTGCCTTTGAAGAATCATGCGTTGTTTTAGTATTAAAGCATAATATTGTTTTATTCTCTTTTGATACTTTATTTGGGTTGAATTGGCACATGCTCACACCATGTTACGACTATCCCAAGTCACCATAGACTTGATCCTTTAGTTTTCAACTTGTAGTATCACTTTATGCTTTGATTAATGATGTTTTGTCGCTCTGCATGATTATGGCCATTATTGCTCTCTTAGTTGGTCGCTCCTAGTCTTTTGCTAGCCTCAGTAACCAAGTATGAGTTCCACTCATGCATCAAACTCCTAAAACCAAGTTATTCCAAAGAGTCCACCATATCTACCTATTAGCTTATGCTATTCCAAGTATATTCATGTTTTTATCTACCTTCCGAATTAAACTTGTTATGAGAAAACTAGTGATTAAAGCTCTGACGAACTTGATGGCAGACTTTACTTTTCTTACCCTTAATAAACTTGAACCATTGTATCATCTATGTTGTATATGCCTGCACTTATTTATTGGGGATTAGCAGAACCATGCTGTCATGGGGACCGCTTTCAACATTGCACTTGTACTTTGTACCTAGTTGATATCATGCTCTTTTGTCTATGGATGTTGTCGGTGTGAAATGAAAGGGTACCTTGTAAGTCCATGGAGTTATGTATGTGTGTTAGAGAAACGCCTGGGCCGTTGGTCTAATCCATGTTGTCATGGTGGAAACCTGCAGCGTAACCATAATAAGCTGTCTATGAAGCATTCTTCTTATAAAAAAAGAGTCAAATATTGAGAAAAAAAGAGAAAAAAGAAAAAATATGAGAAAAGAGGAAAGAGAAAAAAGCACCATATTCCCATGGTAAATAAGAAGATTGTTGAGATGCTCGTTGTCTGCTTGCCTTGTCATTTTGATATGGGGATTCTTCTGTATCATCGGGCAAGGGGTACCCCGTTGGTGGTTCTCTATGATACACATGTACTTACTATGACAAGAACTTACCGGTAACTAAACTTGAGTAGCATGAGGAGCAGCCCTCGTATTCAAGGGACATGAGATTTCCAACTTATACTTCGTCAAGGATATACACCATAGTTTGTTCACTTTAACCTTAATCACTTCAAGATGCTTATGATAGGGGCAATGAGAGCTGAAAGCTAATAAGTATCATAATTTTTGGAAGCTTTTTATGAAACTTGAATCCCTACTTCCTTCTATGAAGGCCTTTCTTTTACTTTTATGTTGAGTCTCCACCTTCTATATTTGTGCACCTACTTTGAGAGCATAGTGGCCATTCTTAGTTCTATGTGCATTGTCCCAAGACTTGTTGATTGATGCATAGATTTGATATTCCTTGTTTTAAACTATTTGTATCTAGTCATTCTTATGAACTTTGAAGGTGTCCTATGCATTTATGTTTGCTACTCTATGAGGGACAAGCTGAATGCCACTATGCTATGTTTTCTTTATGTCAAACAAACAAACGGCTTGCAAAGCATTGTTATTCATGAATCTTTTGTTTATGCCTTTTCATGTTGCAACTTATTTGCTTTGTCTTATTGCTAGAACTTTGTCTTTCCTGTTTTGATTGAAGTACTATGATTCCAGCTATCAATGTTTTACAAATACTTTGATCAAGTTTATGATGGTGCATGTCACCTCAAAAATTATTCTTTCTTTTTATCACTTACCTACTCGAGGAAGAGCAGGAGTTAAGCTTGGGGATGTTCATACGTTGCTAACGTATCCATAATTTTTGATGTTCCATGCTTGGTTTTATCTACTTTCTTATGTTTTGTTCCAACTTTGGAGTACCGATACATTGCAAATATATCTATAATTTTTGATGTTCCATGCTTGGTTTTATCAACTTTCTTGTGTTTTGTCCACACTTTGGAGTACTTTTCATATGATTTCTTGGACTAACCTATTAACAAGAGCCACAGTGCCAACTGCCTGTTTTCTACTGTTTTTGGTTCTAGGAAAGTCAGAAAATGAATATTCTCGGAATTGGACGGGACAAAAGCCAAAGTGCCCATTTTTCCGAAAGTCATCAGATGCCCGAGTACGAGACAGAGAGGGGCCAGGGGGCCACCACACCACCTGGTCGCACGGCCCAGCCTGGCCCACGCTAGGGGGTGGTGTGGCCGCCTTTGGCACCTCCTCGGCCTCTCCTTCCACCTATAAGATGCCCTCGGGACGAAAACCCTAAGTACCCGATCAAAAATCCACGAAAGAGTCTATAGCCGCCGTCATCTCCATCCCTAGATCGGGAGGGATCTGAAGCTCTTCCCGGCACCTTGCCAGAGAGGGGAATTCACCCTGGAGGCCTTCTTCATCACCATGCAAGCCTCCGGTGTGATGCGTGAGTAGTTCATCCTTGGACTACGGATCCATGTAGTAGCTAGATGGTTGGTTCTCCTCCTTTGTGCTTTCATGTCTAGATCTTGTGAGCTCTGTTCATGATCAAGATCATCTATTTGTAATTCTACACGTTGTGTTTGCGGGGATCCGATGGATATTCAGATGCTATTTCAGATTGATTATTGATTCTATCATGTCTTTGTTATTTGTGATCTTGCATGCTTTCCGTTGTTAGTAGCTATCTTGGCCAAGTAGATGCTAGCAACTCCAAGAGTTAGCATTTATGCTCGATAGTGGGTTCATGCCTCTGGTAATCTATGGAAGTGACAGAAATCTCTAAGGTACTAGATGTGTTGTTTCTACTAGGGAGAAAACAACAATCCTTTGTTCGTAAAACAATCGTATTGTTTACTTTACACGCAATTCGTAAAGAAATGGTCTGTTTCTTGCAACTTAATACTGGAGGGGGTTCGGATGATAACCTGAAGGTGGATTATTAGTCACAGATGCAGTTAGATGGCGGTCTATGTATTATGTTGTAATGCCCAATCAAGTTCCAAAGGAGTCAAGATGATTAGTATATGCATGTATTGCTTTCTCGATGTTTGTCAATTGCCCCGCTGTAATTTGTTCACCCAGCATGTTATCTATCAAGGAGAGCCACGTCTAGTGAACTATGGATCCCGGTCCTTCTTCTTTACATACAATCTACAATATGTTACTACTTTGTGTTTACTTTCTGCAAACTATTAATTTCTTCCATTCGATACGTTTAATCCTTTGTTTTCAGCAAAAAACGGTGAGATTGACAACCTCATCGCAAGTTAGGGACAAAGTTCTGTGGTTGTGTTGTGCAGGTCTCCATGTTGCTACTAGCACCGGTAGTGCGCTCTGCCAAGGCTCAGCTAGCAACACCTTTGGGGTGTTTCCTTGCTCCTAGTGGTTCGATTAAACCTTGGTTTCATAACTGAGGGAAACTTGCTGCTATGCTCATCATACCTTCCTCTTAGGGTTCCCAACGAGCTCTACATCAACACTGAGCCATGAAGTACTTTCTATACACTTTCTTAGACTAACCTATGAATCAGAGCCACAGTGCCAGCTGCCTGTTTTCTGCTGTTTTTGGTTCCAGGAAAGTCAGAAAATGAATATTCTCGGAATTGGACAGGACAAAAGCCAAAGTCAGTTTTTCACCGAGGGACACCCGGAGCCAGAATACGAGATGGAGAGGGGCCAGAGGGTGGCCACACCACCTGGCCGCCCGGCCAGGCCTAGCCCGCGCCAGGGGGTGGTGTGGCTAGCCTAGGCACCCCCTCGGCCTCTCCTTCCGCCTATAAGATGCCTCCGATACAGAAACCCTAAGTACCCTATCAAAATTCCACGAAAGAGTCTGTAGCCGCCATCATCTCCATCCCTAGATCGGGAGGGATCTGAAGCTCTTCCCGACACCCTGCCGGAGAGGGGAATTTCACCCTAGAGGCATTCTTCATCATAATACAAGCCTCCGGTGTGATGCGTGAGTAGTTCATCTCTAGACTATGGGTCCATGTAGTAGCTAGATGGCTGGTTCTCCTCCTGTGTGCTATTATGTTTAGATCTTGTGAGCTCTGTTCATGATCAAGATCATCTATTTGTAATTTCACATGTTGTGTTTGTGGGGATCCGATGGATATTGAGATGCTATTTCAGATTGATTATTGATTCTATCATGTCTTTGTTATTTGTGATCTTGCATGATTTCTGTTGTTAGTAGCTATCTTGGCCAAGTAGATGCTAGCAACTCCAAGAGTTAGTATTTATGCTCGATAGTGGGTTCATGCCTCTAGTAATCTGGGGAAGTGACAGAAATCTCTAAGGTACTAGATGTGATGTTGCTACTAGGTAGAAAACAACACTCCTTTGTTCATAGAACAATCGTATTTTTTACTTTACACGCAATTCGTAATGCAATTATCCGTTGCTTGCAACTTAATACTGGAGGGGGTTTGGATGATAACCTGAAGGTGGATTATTAGTCATAGATGGAGTTGGATGGCGGTCTATGTATAATGTTGTAATGCCCAATCGAATCTCAAAGGAGTCAAGATGAGTAGTATATGCTTATTGCTTTCTCGATGTTTGTCAATTGCCCCGCCGTAATTTGTTCACCCAACATGTCATCTATCTTAAGCAGAGCCACCACTAGTAAACTATAGACCCCGGTCCTTTCTTTTACTATCAATTTACAATCAACTGTTTACTGCTTTGTGTTTACTTTTTACAAACTATTACTTTCTTCCACTCGATACGTTTAATCCTTTGTTTTCAGCAAAACCGGTGAGATTGACAACCTCATCGCAAGTTGGGGCAGAGTTCTGTGGTTGTGTTGTGCAGATCTCCACGTTGTTGCTGGTGCGCCCTACCAAAGTTCAGCTAGCAATACCTTTGGGGTGTTTCCTTGCTCCTACTGGATTGATAACCTTGGTTTCATAACTGAGGGAAAACTTGTTGTTGTGCTCATCATACCTTACTCTTGGGGTTCCCCAACGAGCTCGATATATTTTGGGCCATCATCCCTTTTTTCTCTTGTGCTCGATCCCCATATCTTGACACAACTGGTCATTGCATAAGATGTGAACCAGTGCAACGCACGACCGACAGAAGTGGCTTGCAGCATACCTTTTCATATACTTATGCCACTCGTTTATATCCTCCTCCATTGATCTTATGCTAGGCAGTTGCCAACACAATACTTCCAGTTATCCAGCTGAGTAGGGTATAGTTACCAACCAATTTCATATCAAGTTATCCATGTGTTCAGGGTATAGTTACCCATGTGTTTGCCATATAAATATTATCGACGGATCGACATAGTTACCATGCTCTCTAGGTAATAGTTATCCATATAGTACTTATAGAGTTATCGGTCAGGTGTTACAACATAGATATCATCACCAATTCGATGTAGTTACCCACCCTCTATATAAAAGTTATCCACCCAGTACTTATAGAGTTATCCATCTGATTAGGTTATAGTTATTAAATGACTCCAAATGGAGTTATCCACCTACTACTTACAGAGTTATCTACCCGATAAGATTATAGTTATCAAGTGATTCCAAATAGAGTTATCTAGGTGTTCAGGATAGAGTTACCTTTGTGTTCTCCATATGGCTATCAGCACCAGATCGATGTAGTACCATGCTCCCTACGTGATAGTTATCCATCTGATGATGATATCCATATGTTTATCATATAAATATCATCACCAGATCAATATAATTACAATGCTCTCTAGGTAATAGTTATCCACCTATTACTTATAGAGATATCCGGTCTGTTGCTACAGCATAGATATCATCACCAATTCGACGTAGTTATCATACCCTCTATGTAAAAGTTATTCACTCATTCCTTATAGATTTATCCACTGATCAGGGTTTATCGTTATCAACTGATTGCATATGGACTTATCCAGGTGTTCAGGATAGAGTTACTAATGTTCCTACTGTATAGCTATCATCATCAGATCGATGTAGTCACCATGCTCTATAGTCATCATAGTTTTGGTCTTTTATGTTGATGGACTAAACCACTTGTAACTAACATTGTTTGGGGACTAAATAGAGAACGTTGGCCATATATGCACACACACGAAAGCTGGTTGGAACGATCCTTGTCGGATCCCTCTGGATTTTGGTATTCATAGGGCGTTCGTTGGATCTTCGAAACTAGATCCTATATTGATATGTATTTTTTAACTCAAAAGTTACCCAAATACGTGTGTTATCTATGTTGTACTATGTAAGTTACCCACTCTGTGAAAAGCTATGTGAAATCTCTTTTGTCACGTAAGTTACCACTTGTAAATAATTATTTCTTAAGTGGGTAACTTTTTATACTTATGTTACTCATGAAGCATTGGTTACCCTATTATTTTTGATTACTATTGATATAGTTACCATACTCTATAGTTACATTAATTGATCTAGGTGTTTACAGTATAGCTATTATCACCAATTGGATGTAGTTATCATACCTTTTAGATAAAAATTATCCACCAATTTGTTATGGAGTTACCCACCTAATCAGGGTATAGATACCAATAGGTTAGCATTGTACACCTATTTCTTATGGATATACTCACGTGCTACATGTGGGTAACTTTTGGGATCGAGAAAAAATTTATCAAAACATATCAACCTTCAATGGTCAAAACAAATTTTCGATCGGATAAAGGGTATGCGTTACAAAGCTTTTCAAATTTTAAAATATTGCAATAGACACTGATGATATCAGCAGTTTCGCCATTTATTTTCATGCATAATTTTCACCACACGCGCTCGTGCGGTAGTTGAGTTGATTCAAGCGGTTCAACCCACTTCTTCCGGCAGCACGGGTGGCATCTTCCTAGCTTCTTATGACACGGGTAGTACCATGTGGATTCTCATGTCGCGACATTGGTCCGAAGGCGGGTATGTCGACGTAGTGCTCTATGAACGCCCGCAAGGATTTTCCATCCGTAGAATGGCAGCTACATAAATCCGTGATGATAGTTATACCCTAAACACGTTGATAATTCCGTGCGTGACAGATCCGCATTAAATGCTGATGATATCGATAATTTTAGTCATTTATGCATGCATGTGAAAGTGCCTAATACAACTAGTTCATAACCTGGATAGCTTACATACACCAACATGGATCACTCGCGTGTTACAAGTGGGTAACTTTTAGCTCCGAAAAAAAATTCTCAAAACATATCAACATGAGATTTAGTTTTGAAGGTCTCGTCGCGACTAATCTAGCACTAAAAACGGATCCTATATCGGACGAACGATTTGATCTATAAAGTATTTTTGAAATTTGATATTTGAATTCAACTAGCTAATCATCGCTTTGTTTTCTGCGCTTGCAGGAAAGCTTCAGATGGAAAGATTGCTAAGCAAGTGAGCGGTCTCGTTGGTTAATCTAGCGCGCGGCCTCGTCTCTTGCCGTGATGGTTTCTGTTGGAAGGCTTGTCGTTGGAATTCAAAACGTCCGCCAGGTTTTGCAAACCAACGAGCGCAGCTATATAACAAAGTCCAATTACATTTTTCAATTAAGTCAACACTTCCAATTTTTAAATTTTTCTAGCACAATAGGGTCACATTTTGGAGCTACCCAATACCTACTCGGTGATGACTACTAATCCTAGTCGGGCATGAACTCCAATACATCACATACAATGGGCTTATCTAATGACAGACGTCAATACCTCATTTTTCACTGAAGATAATTTAGATATATATCATCATTGAAACCTTCAACCAGAGAGAATAATTTTGGAACCGGTGCCCCAAATAGTTGTAGGGGCTCGCAGCAGAACATAAAAAAATTCCTACGATGTAACCACAAAACTGCCTAGGATCTATCTATGTAGTAATGCGGTAACGACCGGAGCGTAGAGAATACATACCCTTGTAGACCGTACGCGGTTAACGTTCCGCGGGGAACATGGTTGAAGTAGTCGTACTCGTAGCTGACCTCAAGGTCGCGAAGCTCCTCGCATGTCACTCCTTGCTCCTTCTTCATCTTCATCGTGCAGCAGCTCCGGCTAACGACATTTAAGCGCCCCAAGTGTTGCGTCTCGTGTCTTCGTACACATCCGGTGCACGATGAGACCTTCGGCTCCTCGATCCCGCCGGGAGTGCGGAAGTTGATATCCGGCTAGGAATCCCTGCAGCGCAACGGCGTACTGCAGGTGTGCCTCGATCGCACAACCCAGACTTGGGGCCATGGTCACAAGGTATAGAGAGAGGGAGGGAGAAAGTCAACCAAAGGACTTCTCAAATTTTGTGTTCAATCCCACCCATGGGCACCCCTTTATATAGGGGGAGGGGTGTGCCCTCCCCTTTGGGTTTCACATATGGGACTATTCAAGGGAGAGGGGGAGGCGCATGGGCCTCATGGGCCAGCCGGCCAGGGGTGGGCCCCACCCCGCGCACATCCCTAGGCTGGCCGGGTGCGCCCCCTTGAGGCGCCTGAGCCTTGGCCCTTGGCACTTCCCCCCTTCGGTTTTCCCTCATGGGCCCTTTTTTCCTAGGAAGTTTGGCCCATTAGTGGAATAACCCTTCAAATTAGATTTTAACATTGTATTTAATATTAATTACACTAATTAATATGTAAATACATATTACAAAACCTAATTCAACCCGAAACACCTTTCGGTTCCCTTTCGATTTCCTCCGAACGACTTCGGATCTTTACCGGAATGATTCCGGTCCTTTATTCTTTCTCCGAACAACTTCAGATCTCTCTGCGGAACAATTCTGGCTTTCTCTTTTTCTCTACTGTGATTCCGTCTTACGAATGATCGCTCTCATCGTACCCTTAAGTGTATCCTCTCACGGCTCGGGAATGCTCTAGACATGATCTGTATCAATGATCAACAGAGGGACCAGGGATATTCATGTGACCCCTATGCATTCCTGATGACAATGTCGTTTGAACCGCTAAATGTAGCATCCTCTTCCTTTTGTTTCTCGATACAACTTTTCCGAGATCCGATCATTGGTATCTCATACCTTGTTCAATCTCGTTCACAACAAGTTTTATTTTCTTGTTACCGTGATATTACATCCCTGTGACCTAGTTACATGTTGCAACATTTATGGATGTAATCTCACCAAGCTGGCCGTATGTATCTTTACCCGTCATGTGGGTGAACAAATCCCAGTCTTGCAGTCACATGTCATCTACTGTTCCTTCGGAATACCCAACGTACACCTTTATAACCACTGTATTACCAAGTGGCGCTTGATCCAATCTAAGTAGCCTCGGGAAATAGTGAGTAATATGAGTTCATGATCTAAGGAGAAGGAGTCTAGGTATAGCTGTTTCAACAATGAACTATATGACTTGATCGTGTTGCAATCCTTCGAGGAATGTCCAATCACATCATTCTCCAATGATATGATCATGTTGTCCGTCGGCATAAATGCCCATGATCTTGAAACCCAGATCATCTTCGTGACCAACAAACTAGTATGAATAGAGGCTACTAGGGACTTTGTTGTTTCATACCACACCTGTACCAATGTTTCTACTTGGCACAGTTATAGCACAATATGAAACTATTATAAACTAATTGAGATATGACAATAAAAACCTATTTATTATTTGCCTCTAGGGCATATCTCCTTCGGTCTCCCACTTGCACTAGAGTACAAATAACCTAGCTCGCATTTTACTCATATAAACCATATACCATATGCGTTTACAGATTATGCATGCTCATGGGAAACGTCATGTCCATGTTCTGTTTTTACCAGATCATTATGTCTTTCGCAAATCGTTAAAGTCTTCCTAATTTTGACATTCACACCATTATTGTATAATGGGTCGAAGTATTTATTTGGCAACAAAGTGAGACTTTTGTTTCTAGTGTTTATGATGACCGTTGTTTTCACCGTTGTCATCTAAACTTTGAAACACACTTTGGTATCCTTTGTGTATATACTATAATCATGACAGCAGAACGAGGCTGGATTCCAGGAGCTTACAGTGACTTTAGATTAACCTCGAGGGCTTTCTCATGGGCACTGGGCCCTGGGACACATCATTCTATGTTAAAAGCGAACTAGTCCCGCCATAACATTATATATCACATCAGATGGAGCCTTTATACTTCTATATCTATGTGGATCGTAGTGCATGAAATGCATCTATGCCACTTACATTGCTTCTTGCCATTTATGTACAAACTTAATTCTGGTTCAGTGATCGACTTAGGAATCATTTAAGGACACGTTCTTACAGTTAAGACTTTGTCCTATCAACCAAAACTTCGGGTCACTTTATGTCGAGTATACAATATGGTTATGTGGAAGAACCTATGACTGAGGCATAGGAGATGCAATGCATCTCTTTCTTTCAACCATAGTTCCAATACTCAATGCTTTCATATAGTAAGAACTACTTTCTCACCTTGTTCTATTTTGAGCTACTTCAGAATCTTATCTTAGGATATTCTGAACATCTTTTAGAATCAAGTCCAGGAAGCATTCGACATTCAGTGTTTATTAAAGTCACTAATCTATCTCGATAGATTTTATTGTAAAACAACTTCAATTTCATCCTAACTTAAATATTATTAACACCGATCACATCATTCACATATGTCGTCCACATATCCTAGAATGATTTCACGCTCCCACTCAAATATGACATTCATGTTTGAGATCCAGGGATTTTACTTAGCTCCCACTCAAAATATGCCAGCTACATATTATGAATTAGCCAAGCTGATTTGCTTCCACTCAAATCCAGGTCCTCTCGACAATTTTGGATATTCTAAAAAATTCTTTGATCATCATCAATTTGAGAATTCCAATTACGAGACTTCAATATCCATATATATTTCTAGTGTAAATCCAAAAGACTTAAGCATCACTACTGTTGTAGTCAACTCCTTGAATTTGTCAAACTTGTGACAAATCGAGCTTTTTGTCATTCATTAAGTTTCATTTCCTTCTTATGCATTTGCAGTCATTCAGAAATATCAAGTAAGCTTCTTTACTTTAATAAGATCAAGTAACATGTTACTTTGCAATCTTAAATGTAACTTAATATAGGATTTTATGACTCCTAGTCATTTCTCGCACTCAGGTCCATCACGCTTCTTTATAATTTGTAGGTATGTCTTGTTCAAAACATGACAAGTGAATCAACTATAATTCCACAAGCTTGTAGAATATATGGTTGAATCCTACTTTCTTTAAGTAAAAGTATTTACTTGAAACTTTATGATCATTATCAATAGTTTATCCTCTATTTGTAGAGTTTGGTTTTACGAAACAAATTCTGCTGCACCACTCAACAATCCGGAGGTAAGGTCAAATACCTTGTTTTGATCTTTTACTTTCTTCCACCTGTATCTTCATCAAGACACATCAACTTAGGACAACAGCAGGTTTGCCCCTTGTGGATGATGCATTCATAGCTTCCTAAGAATGCTTTACAAAGACTTGTTTATTCGCCATGATTTCGACTTATCGAAATCTCCAGAAACTCGAACGTGCCATAACACTTATGGTGTTGTTTCCACGAATCATTAGATGTTCCTTTGTATTTCAAATTTGTGTTTGCTTATTTTGATCTCTAACTCTAACGACAACTATAACCCCGATAAGAGATAATATTATACCAGATGTATCTAATACATAATGATTATGATGTTTTAGACATTTCAACAAAGTTTGAATTCATCCAAGTATCATAATTTGTGAAACATCTTTCACAAGTCCCCTTTTATGCTAAACTTAGCTTGAATACTTCGGTCATGTCGATCAAATCGAAGAGACTTCGTATTCTTGTTAATTTCAATATCCTCCTTTGTTGCGAACTCATTTGAACAATTCAAATCATTTCAAACTTATGTTTCATTAAGTAAATACACTTATTCACTTAAGTCCACAATTAATTAATGATTTGCACTACTTGTTGAAAATACGATATATCACTATGTATAAGATTCAACATTTCTTTGCATATCACCGTTTTACCAGAATGCGGAGTTTAGTCATTCTGCCCAAGAGGCATGGTTTTGCAAAGTCTCTAGATTAAGCATCTAGGACCCCGATCTTTCATAAAGAACCTGCAATAACCAAAATGACTTAAACTATAGTGTCATTTCATTATTAAACTTTGGATATCTTTTAGCATTCTAATCCTTTATAAATGTTTAAACTATTATCATTAACATAGTGATGAGAATAACTTGTTTGTAATCGTAATGTGACCATAAGGTATTGTTCATAAGAATAGTACAAACTAGTTTGTAACTTGTTCATATGAATAATCGTGTCGCCAAAAGCAAGAAACACAAACTAGGATTACAAAATTATATTCAAGTCCATTAATCCAAATGACAAACTTTTGAGGAAAGAGGTGATGTCGGCCATCAACTATTTTCCTTGCCGTCATCAAGCTGCATTGCCTCAACTCCAGCAATTATCAAGCAGACTATCCTGTTTTCACAAAACGGGACAAGTATCAAATACTTTGTAAACTGCAACGAGTTTTGCAAGAACCACATTCATAATTTGTATATATTACATAGACCTTTTGATCCATGACCTCCATTGCAATCAAGCCCTTCCAATAGTTCTCAACTCTAATGCAAGATCACTAAGTGTTTTTCCAAATATACCTTTTTCATCCATGATGGAGGAAAACCCATCCAGCGGCTCATACTCTATGTGCCTTATTCTGTAGAATACAAAATGTAGCCCAACTCTCCATCGAATGGGGAATGGATTATTGGATGATTATGGAGAAAACACAAACATTGCGGAGTCATCGAATTATCTCCTAATGGTTATTGTATCAAGAAGAGAAGTTCACCTTTTACAAGGATATCCCTCAGGTGTGGGTATTAATCTATGAAGTTGGACCCTTTTGCTAAGTTCCACATTAAGCAATATATTCCCATGGTCGCAAAGGACCTCAATGGGATAGGCCAAGATCTACTAAGATATTTGCAAATAGACATCTAGACTAAATTCATAATAAGAGATCAATTTATAATTGGTCTCCACTAAAATTGTCATCCCTTGGACGATTTTAGTGATCACATGATCCCTATCCTCTGCACCTCCCCCGATCATCACGGCCATCAGTGCATTATCAAAGGTAGACATTCACTAATGTCAATCACATCATCCATGTGACTCATGCTCGATCTTTCGATCTCTTGTGTTCTGAGGCCATGTTTGTACATGCTAGGCTCGCAAAATCTAACATGTGTGTATTCGTTGTGCAACATGGCTTACACCCATTGTATGCGAACGTAGATATGTCTGACCCCCCATCATCACGGTCGGCCGCATAACGAAGAAATTTATTGGTGGTGCACACACAAGCGGAACACGGAACATTGGAATTCAATAGGGATTATCTTATTTACTACCGTTGAGTATCTAAATACTAGCACACAATAAGATGAAAAAATAGGTATCAACATCATATGTATAATGTGATAAGATATGGTCTTCTTGCGCCTTGATCTCCATCGAGCGCTCTGGCATGATATCCATCTTGCCCTTGGTTTGACGCCAAGTCCACGATGCCTCCACTAGGTCGTTCATCGGAACGATGACTATTAATATACTACTCAGTAACAGAAAACTAAACTATTTTACCTTCGCAATGACCAATTCCATATCATAATCACATGCCCCCTGCAAAATAAAGTTAGACGCCTCTACTTTATCTATTGCAAGTTTTACGTGGTTGTTAGGGCTTTCGCAATAGAACCGTTTCTAAACTACGAACTTTCCAACCACAACATGGATCCGACAGTTGTCTCTATTACACCCCTTTCGGGACCCTCCGTTGTAAATGTTATATCAACTATCGAATGAGAGACAGACACCCGCTAGCCACTCATATGGTACAAGCCGTATGTTGAGCGTGGAACCAGTCTCGCGTACGAATACGCGTAGGGTCGGTCCGGGCCGCTTCATCAAACAATACCGCGATATAAACAAGTACACGTTAGAGGGTAACAACTAAGGATCAATGCCCGCACAAAACTTGTGCGTACTGGCCATACAACACTCCCACGCATATATCGGCTCTGATACCACTATAGGGGATCGCAGCAGAAAACAAAAAAATTCCTACGTTGTAACCCCAAAACTACCTACGATCTATCTATGTAGTAATGCGGTAACGGACAGAGCATAGAGAATACATACCCTTGTAGACCATACACGGTTAACGTTCCGCAGGGAACGTGGTTGAAGTAGTCGTACTCGTAGCCGACCTCAAGGTCGCGAAGCTCCTAGCAGGTCACCCCTTGCTCCTTCTTCATCTGCATCGTGCAGCAGCTCCGACTCACGACATTTAAGTGCTCCAAGTGTTGCGCCTCGTGTCTTCGTACACATCCGGTGCACGATGAGATCTCTAGCTCCCCGATCCCGCCGGGAGTGCAGAAGTTGATATCCGGCTAGGAATCCCTGCAGCGCAACAGCGTACTGCAGGTGTGCCTCGATCGCACAGCCCAGACTTAGGGCCATAGTCACAAGGTATAGAGAGAGGGAGGGAGAAAGTCAACCAAAGGACTTCTCAAATTGTGTGTTCAATCCCACCCATGGGCACCCCTTTATATAGGGGGGAGGGGTGTGCCCTCCCCTTTGGGTTTCCCATGTGGGACTATTCAAGGGAGAGGGGGGCGCATGGGCCTCATGGGCCAGCCGGCCAGGGGTGGGACCCACCCGGCGCACAGCCCTAGGCTGGCCGGGTGGGACCCCTTGAGGCGCCTGGGCCTTGTCCCTTTGGCCCTTGGCCCTTCCCCCCTTCGGTTTTCCCTCATGGGCCCTTTTTCCCTAGGAACTTTGGCCTATTAGTGGAATAACCCTTCAAATTAGATTTTAACATTATATTTAATATTAGTTACACTAATTAATATGTAAATACATATTACAAAACCTGATTCAACCCGAAACACCTTTTGGTTCCCTTTCGATTTGCTCCGAACGACTTCGGATCTTTCCTGGAATGATTTTGGTCCTTTATTCTTTCTCCGAACAACTTCGGATCTCTCTGTGGAACAATTCCGGCTTTCTCTCTTTCTCTAATATGATTCCGTCTTATGAATGATCGCTCTCATCGTACCCTTAAGTGTATCCTCTCACGGCTCGAGAATGCTCTAGACATGATCTGTATCAATGATCAACAGAGGGTCTAGGGATATCAATGTGACCCCTATGCATTCCTGATGACAATGTCGTTTGAACTGCTAAATGTAGCATCCTCTTCCTTTTGTTTCTTGATACAACTTGTCCGAGATCCGATCATTGTTATCGCATACCTTGTTCAATCTCGTTCACAACAAGTTATGTTTTCTTGTTACCGTGATATTACATCCCCGTGACCTAGTCGCATGTTGTAACATTTATGGATATAATCTCACCAAGACGGCCGTATGTATCTTTACCCGTCATGTGGGTGAACAAATCCCGGTCTTGCAGTCACATGTCATCTACTGTTCCTTCGGAATACCCAACGTACACCTTTATAACCACTATATTACCAAGTGACGCTTGATGCAGTCTAAGCAGGCTCGGGAAACAGTGAGTAATATGAGCTCACGGTCTAAGGAGAAGGAGTCTAGGTATAGATGTTGAAATAATAAACTATATGACTTGATCGTGTGGAAATCCTCCGAGGAATGTCCAATCACGTAACTCTCCAATGATATGATCCTGCTGTCAGTCAGCATAAATGCCCATGATCTTGAAACCTAGATCATCTTCGTGAGCAACGAACTAGTATGAATAGAGGCTACTAGGGACTTTGTTGTTTCATACCACACATGTACCAATGTTTCTACTTGGCACAGTTATAGCACAATATGAAACTATTATAAACTAATTGAGATATGACAATAAAAACCTATTTATTATTTGCCTCTAGGACATATCTCCTTTAATAGTTTCTTATAGTAATCGGTGATGAAGACTTTCAGATTAGTCTCCCCCCCCACCCCACCCCACCCCACACACAAACATGTTGAGATGTACACAAGCAAGTGAACACCGGTGAAACGATTACTTAGTTCATCAGGTTGACACCTGCGTAATATGCAGGTTCATACGGGACTAGCGAGTCAGCCAAAAACTCCTTCCTTCTAGGCTCACACCCCATGTCCTGGCACAACTGGTCATTGTACCAGATGGCAATAGAACGGACGCAAGATCATCGGAAGTAGTCACCCAAGTAGCGTTTCATGTATTCGTCCCATTCCTTGACGTTTTCCTCCATTGATCTTATGGTAGGCAGTCGAAAGCCCCAGTCAAGGAAATATGCCAACCATTTGGACCGTATCTCGGAGGTATGTAGATCTCCTGGACTGTCGCTATAGCCAGCAATTGCTAACTGGGGATCCTTGGATGGATGCATAGCCTGCCACATTCATAAGAGGGTCATTGTCGATTAACTTAGATACCAGAAATTATCCAATTACTGCACATTAATTAACTTAGAAAGTTGAGCGGAACTTGTAGAGAGGAACTGTAGTGGATGGTGTGCCAACAACAATGTCTCTGAACAAAGGCGATGTGAACAGCTCTTTGATCTTCTAATCTCCCTTGTATCCCGTGGCAAAGATCACAACATTGCTCTTGATCGGCTCAGAGTCACCTTGTACAATGACACCTTCTTTACAGAAGCTCATCTTTTTCGCATTCTTGAGAATAATGCTTCCTTGCTCTACCTTGTCGAAGAATTTGTCTGGCGTTAGCGCAACCAGCCATGAGCTCATGGCTTGGAAGAAGTTGTGCTCCGGTACCATGCCATGCTTCCTCATGGGCACTGCCCACATGTAGTAGCTCTCAACAAACATTGCGAATATCCATCTCTGATCAAATTGAATAAATACATCAACGCGCATGCAATGACCGACCTATTGTTAGTTAAAATGAAGAGTGTGCACAAAAAGAAGGGTGTAAGGATTAATATACCTTCTAGGGTGTATTCTCAAAAAAGAAGGGTGTAAGCACAAAAAGGGTATGTACCAAGGGTGATAATAAGGTAGCCAAAAGGCTGAGGAGTAGCCCCTCGCCTGGCTTGTGAACTAGGAGTTCCAAAAAGCGAGTGAAGTAGAAGAAAGCAATCGGGATACCCCAAGCATACATGTCAGGGATGATCCAGTGCCTCGTCCTACACACCATTGTGCATGGGTGCCTTGGACCTGCGTACGTACAAATTCGGAGATTAATTAATCCTGTGATTATAACAAATCAACTATGTGTGAAGCAAGATCCCTATAAAAGTGCATGAAGCTATGGCCGGGAGGGGCTTAATTTGTATTACCGTTGACATTAGCGCAGTGTGTGGCGATGTCGACAGCAGACTTTTGGTAGCCGATGACAGTGACGAGCTTGCCCTTCATGAGTCGAGTGGCCTCTGCGTGGTCCATGTTGGAGTAATCCATGGAGTGGATCGCCGTACCGTCAAACGTCTCTGACCCTTTCTCCGGTGGGAAACTGGGAATGTTGGGGATGCCACTGAACCTTCCCACACATAGAACCACAAAGTACGTCGTGTGGGTCTACTTGTGCTTGTGAATAGCCGCACATCAAATCATCAAAAAGCTTGCCAAAATTTCACAATGATATACAGTATTTTGCAGCGATCGATGTTTCATAATTTCTCACCTCAATGTTGTCGTTCCCATGCTGCACGGTGAGTCGCCACTCGCCTAGTCCACTGCCGAACGCCTCACCATTGCTGGCCCATTGCTCCCATGCCATCACCTCCTCCTCGTTGTTGATGCCGGAGTAATCTAGAGCGGCAACCCGGCTGCCGAACCTGATGCAACCTAGCACACCGAAGTGGCGCGCGTACGAGTGCAGGTACTCCATGACCTGCTCATGGTCCGGGTACAAGTCCGACACGCTGGTGGGGAGAGGATGAATATAAAAGAAAGGTCGACTGGGAAGCCTGGGACATAATCACTAGGATGAAGAGCAATGGTGGAGTTGGTTTCAAAGACACTAGACTCCTGAACTAAGCACTTCTGGCCAGACAATGTTGGAGGATCATAAATAAACCAGAAAGTTTATGTGCCAAACTCATGAAATCCATTTACTACCCCAATGGTAACTTCAGTCATATGGTCTTTAGAGGCGATGCCTCTCCAGCATGGCGGGGAATCAAACACGGTCTCGAACTTCTAAAAGAAGGCATGATTTGGAGGATCGGCAATGGAGAAAAAGTTGACATCTGGAGATACAATTGGCTCCCTAGAGATCTCAACCTAAGACCTCGCAGAGGGATGTCAAATTCTATACTTCGTAAAGTTAAACAACTCTTTATTCCTGGGACTAATAATTGGAATGAAGACTTAATCAGGAGGATTTTTTATCCGAAGGATGCTGATATTATTCTAAGTATTAACACTCCCTCCTAGCCGCAGGATGACTTCATCGCATGGCATTATGATTACTCCGGTCTATTCTCTGTCAAGAGTGCTTATAGAGCGGCTTACAACATCAAGCAAGGTACCAGATGGCTTGCAGGATGCAGCTCATGAGACACTGGCAATAGACCAATATGGAAGAATATCTGGACTGCTTCCATTCCTAACAAGGTACGCATCTTTGGTTGGCGAGTTGCTCGTGACAACCTAGCTACTATGGTTAATAAGTGCAGGAGAACGTTGGAAACAGAGGGCAAATGCAAAATATGTGGTACATGTGATGAAGACAGCTACCACGCTATAGTTAACTGTACTATAGATAGAGCTCTTAGACAAGAAATGAGAAACTTTTGGAAAATACCTGAAGAAAAAGCTTTCAAGTACACAGGCAAATATTGGCTTCCATTAATGCTTTCTAATTAACAGCAGCAAAGATGAGAGAGACCAGGTGCTCCTGATTCTTTGGCGTAGTTGGCACCTGCGATGTAACATAATACATGGTGATGCGCTCGACTTTCGACGTAGAGCTCGTTGGGCACCCCAAGAGGAAGGTATGATGAGCACAATAGTAAGTTTTTCCTCAGTTATGAAACCAAGGTTTAATCGAACCAGTAGGAGCAAGGAAACACCCCAAAGGTGTTACTAGCTGAGCTTTGGCAGGGCGCACTACCGGTGCTAGTAGCAACGTGGAGACCTGCACAACACAACCACAGAACTTTGTCCCTAACTTGTGATGAGGTTGTCAATCTCACCGTGTTTTGCGGAAAACAAAGGATTAAACATATCAAATGGAAAAAAGTAAAAGTTTGCAGAAAGTAAACACAAAGCAGAAACAGTTTATAGATTGTATGTAAAGAAAAAGGACCGGGATCCATAGTTCACTAGAGGTGGCTCTCCTTAGATAGATAACATGCTGGGTGAACAAATTACAGTGGGGCAATTGACAAACACCGAGAAAGCAATACATGCATATACTAATCATCTTGACTCCTCTGAGACTTGATTAGGCATTACAACAAAATACATAGACCACCATCCAACTACATCTATGACTAATAATCCACCTTCAGGTTATCATCCGAACCCCCTCTAGTATTAAGTTGCAAGCAACAGATTATTGCTTTATGAACTACGTGTAAAGTAAACAATACGATTGTTCTATGAACAAAGAATTGTTGTTTTCTCCCTAGTAGCAACAGCACATCTAGTACCTTAGAGATTTCTGTCACTTCCCTAGAGTTGCTAGCATCTACTTGGCCAAGATAGGTACTAACAACGGAAAGCATGCAAGATCTCAAATAATAAAGACATGATAGAATCAATAATCAATCTGAAATAGCATCTCAATATCCATCGGATCCCCGCAAACACAACATGTATGAATTACAAATAGATGATCTTGATCATGAACGGAGCTCACAAGATCTAAACATGAAAGCACAAAGGAGGAGAACCAGCCATCTAGCTACTACATGGATCCGTAGTCCAAGGATGAACTACTCACGCATCACACCGGAGGCTTGCATGGTGATGAACAAGGAATCCAGGGTGAATTCCCCTCTCCGGCAGGGTGCCGGGAAGACCTTCAGATCCCTCCCGATCTAGGGATGGAGATGACGGCGGCTATAGACTCTTTCGTGGATTTTTGATCGGGTACTTAGGGTTTTCGTCCCGAGGGCATATTATAGGTGGAAGGAGAGGCCGAGGGGGTGCCAGAGGCGGCCACACCACCCCCTGGCGCGGGCCAGGCTGGGCCGTGCGACCAGGTGGTGTGGTGGCCCCCTGGCCCCTCTCCGTCTCGTACTCGGGCATCTGATGACTTCCGGAAAAATGGGCACTTTGGCTTTTGTCCCGTCCAATTCTGAGAATATTCATTTTCTGACTTTCCTAGAACTAAAAACAGTAGAAAACAGGTAGTTGGCACTGTGGCTCTTGTTAATAGGTTAGTCCAAGAAATCATATGAAAAGTACTCCAAACTGTGGACAAAACACAAGAAAGTTGATAAAACCAAGCATGGAACATCAAAAATTATAGATATATTTGCAATGTATCAGTACTCCAAAGTTGGAACAAAACACAAGAAAGTGGATAAAACCAAGCATGGAACATCAAAAATTATAGATACATTTGCAATGTATCAACATCCCCAAGCTTAACTCCTGCTCGTCCTCGAGTAGGTAAGTGATAAAAAGAAAGAATAATTTTTGAGGTGACATGCACCATCAAAGACTTGATCAAAGTATTTGCAAAACATTCAAAGTTGGGATCATAGTACTTCAATCATAACATGAAAGACAAAGTTCTAGCAATAAGACAGAGAAACTATGGTGCAACATGAAAAGGCACAAACAAAAGATTCATGAATAACAATGCTTTGCAAGACGTTTGTTTGTTTCACATAAAGAAAATATGGCATAATAGTATTCAGCTTGTCCCTCAATAGAGTAGCAAATATAAATGCATAGGACACCTTCAAAGTTCATAAGAGTGACTAGATACAATAGTTTAAAACAAGCAATATCAAGTTATGCATCAATCAACTAGTCTTGCGACAATGCACATAGAACTAAGAATGGCCACTATGCTCTCAAAGTAGGTGCATAAAGATAGAAGGTGGAGCCTCAATATAATGGTCGAAGAAAGGACTTTTGTAAAAGGAAGTAGGGATTCAAGTCTCATAAAGAGCTTCCAAAAATTATGGTACTTGTAGTTTTCAGCTCTCATTGCCCCTATCATAAGCATCTTGAAGTGGTTAAGGTTAAAGTGATACAACTAAGAGGATATGCTTGACAAGTTATAAACCGAAATCTCATGCCCCTTACTTACGAAGACAGATCCTCATGCTACTCAACTTCAGTCACAAGTAAGCTCTTGTCATTGTAAGTACATGTGTATCATTAAGAACCGCCAACAGGGTACCCCTTGCACATGATACGGGAGCTTACCCATAATCAAAATGACAAGGCAAGAAGACAATGAGCATCTCAGCGATCTTTTTATTTGCTATTTGCATAGGTTTTTATTGAGGATGCTTCATAGAGTGCTCATTATGGTGATGCTGCAAGTTTCCACCATGATTAGGCATGACTTAGGCTAGCGGCCCAAGTGTTTCTCTAACACACATACAAACTCCATGATCTTACAAGTTCCACTTTTATTTGACACCGCCGGGATCCGTAAGCAAAAGAACATGATATCAACGGGGTACAAAGTACAAGTGCAATGTTGAAAGCGTTTCCCATGGTACATGGTTCTGCTAATTTCAACTTATAAAGTGCAAGCATATACGCAACAAAGAAGGACCCAATGGTTCAAGTTTATTAGAGGCAATAAAGTAAAGTGTGCCATCAAGTTCGTGAGAGCTTTAATCACTAGTTTTCTCATAACAAGTGGAAGGTAAACAAAAGAATGAATATACTTGGAATAGCATAAGCTAGTAGGTAGGTATGGTGGACTCTTTGGAATAGCTTGGTTTAGGGAGTTGGATGCATGAGTGGAACTCATACTTTATTGTGGAGGCTAGCAAAAAACTGGGAGCGACAAACTAAGAGAGCAATAATGGCCATAATCATGCAGAGCGACAAAAACATTATTGATCAAAGCATAAAGTGATACTACAAGTTGAAAACTAAAGGATCATAAAGGCTATGGTGACTTTAGATAGTCATAACATGGTGTGAGCATGCGCCAAGTCAACCCAAATAAAGCATCAAAGGAGAATACCACTATACTATGCTTTAATATGGTAAAACAATGCATGATTCATCCAAGGCACATTAAGCAATCTCAATTGTTTATAACAAGTCATGCTACAGCAAAGAATACTAAGCATAAACCCAAAACAATATCGAGCATGGCATGACAAAGCATAGGCCACAGTCAAAAACTAGCTCTTTTTACCACATAAGTATGAACTTTCCTACTCTTTTCCAAACCAAACCAAACTATTTGCAAACCAAAGTATGAAAGAAGGGGTCCAACCAATTTATTCAGAAAACTAAGCAAACCAAGAAAACTAAAAACCAAAACAAAAACGAAAAAGAAGAAACCTGGGATTTTGATTGATGAAGAAGGGGATGCCTTGGGCATCCCCAAGCTTTGACGCTTGTACTTCTTGGATATTTCTTGGGGTGACACGCGTGGCATCCCCAAGCTTGAGCTTTAGTCCATCCTTCATCTCATTACTCATTCCTTCCATACACCTGAAAACTTTCCTTCATACAAAACTTCACACAATCTCATTAGCAACATTAGTGCACTTAAGATAAATAATTCTCAAGGTTCAGTTCTAACACCAAATAAACTTCCATTAGAACACTAGCTACTGTAGCACTTCCCTCAAAAAGCTCAATTCCCCAAAAGAACTCAAGAAGGAACTAACAAGAAGCAAATGCAGAAAATGGCTGAAATCTGTCAAAACAGACCAGCAGGTAAAGACGAATTTTTTCGAAGACGTTATGTTGCTCAAATCAAAAAGTATTGAACTAACGAAAGTTAGATAACAACCTGGGGCAGAATCACAAAAAAATACAACTCACGACATACAGAGCTCTCTCACGAATTTTTACGGTGAAGCACAGAAATCTGTTTCGGGACAGCAACTTTCCCAATCATTACTTTTCTCTCATTAGAGGTTACTCTTGGCACAAAAAGCAAATAAAAAGGATAAGGAGCGGTTATTACAGAGGTAATAACTTCAAGACTCATCTAAAACTTTTGGGTTATCTCCCAATAAGTACTTTTCTTTAACGCCTTTAAGTTAGGCATAAGAAGCAAAGAAAGAATCAAGTGTTCTCAAATGAAGAAGCATTAAGACCAAATTTTGTTTTCATAGGAGAAGCAAAAGAAATATTTTCTCTCTTTTTAGGGAAGTGTTCTATAGCTTTCTTGAGTGGGAGTTGATATTTAATGGTGCCTTCTTTCATATCAATGATGGCACCAACAGTTCTAAGAAAAGGTCTTCCCAAAGTAATAGGACAAGAAGCATTGTATTCAACATACAAAACATAGAAATCAATGAGGACATAGGAATCGTTAACCATAATAAGAACATCATTAAGACTCCCCATGAGTTTATTTTTAGCATTAGCATCAAGTGGGACATTCAAATAACAATCTTCAAGAGGAGGCAAATCAAGCATATCATAAATCCTTCTAGGCATAATAGAAACACTACTATCAAGATCACACAAAGCTTTGAAATCAAAGTCATTCACTTTCATATTAATGATGGGTTCCCAACCATCTTCTTGCTTTATAGGAATAGAAGCTTTATGTTTCATCTTTTCTTCTTTAATCTTTATGAGAGCATCAGTAATGTGTTTTGTAAAATCCATGTTCATAGCACTAGCATTAGGACTTTTAGCAAGATTTTGTAGGAACTTAATAACTTCAGAGATATTGCAACCATCAAGATCAAAATCAACTTTATCATCTAAAGTAGTAGAACTATTACTAGCCTCAAAACTAGTGGTGGTAATAGTAGAAACACTAATGTTTCTAGCAATTTCATCTTCTCTTTCCCACTTAGCATGTAATTCAGCTAATAGTCTAACATTTTCATCAATTTTTACTTGTATGGCATTAGTTGCTACAAAGGGATTCTCATTAGTTTCAGGTTTAGCAGCCATTTTATTCAAAGTAGATTGAGCTTCAGCCAAAGATGCTATATTTCTTTCAGCATTAGAGAGTTTTTCCTTAATAATTTTATTGAAAGCAGTTTGTTTACTAATAAACTCTTTAAGCATAACTTCAAGTTCAGAGGGAGCACTCTTATTATTGTTGTAAGAATTTCCATAAGAATTGCCATTGTTGGGAGGATATGGCTTATAATTGTTGTTACCAAAATTGTTCCTATAAGCATTATTACCATAAGCATTGTTGCCACAATTGTTATTTCTTATGAAGTTCACATCAACTTGCTCTTCCTGAGCAACCAAAGAGGCTAAAGGAACATTATTTGGATCAATATGGGCTTTCCCATTAACAAGCATAGACATAATAATATCAATCTTATCACTCAAGGAGGAGGTTTCCTCAACAGAATTTACCTTCTTACCTTGTGGAGCTCTTTCAGTATGCCATTCAGAATAATTAACCATCATATTGTCTAGAAGTTTTGTTGCAGCACCCAAAGTGATGGGCATAAAGGTACCTCCAGCAGCTGAATCCAATAGGTTCCTTGAAGAATAGTTCAATCCTGCATAAAAAGTTTGGATGAGCATCCAAGCAGTCAGTCCATGAGTGGGACAATTCTTTACCAAAGATTTCATTCTTTCCCAAGCTTGAGAAACATGCTCATTATCAAGTTGTTTAAACTTCATTATTCCACTTCTCAAGGATATAATCTTAGCAGGAGGATAGTATTTTCCAATAAAAGCATCTTTGCACTTAGTCCAAGAATCAATACTATTCCTAGTTAAGGAATTCAACCATTCTTTAGCTTTTCCTCTCAAATAGAAAGGAAACAATTTCAGTTTAATAATATCCCCATCTATATCCCTATGATTTTGCATCTCACAAAGTTCAACAAAGTTATTTAGATGGGAAGCAGCATCTTCATTACCAATACCAAAAAATTGCTCTCTCGTAACAAGATTGAGTAAAGCAGGTTTTATCTCAAAGAAAGTATTTTCAGCCACGGGTGGAGCAATAGGTGTGCTCATAAAATCATTGTTGTTGGTGCTAGTGAAGTCACACAACTTAGTGTTTTCAAGAGTAGTCATTTTTTTGGGTTTTCAAATAAGAAAGCAAACTTGCAAAACTATTTTTTTTGTGTTTTTGATAAAGAAACAAGCAAACAAAGCAAAAAAGAAAACTAAGCAAAACAAAAACAACATAGTAAAGAGATTGGTTATGAGGGACTCCCCTTGTGAAGATGTCCTTGACTCCCCGGCAACGGCACCAGAAAAGATGATGGCGCATGGTTGACGTGGGAGCTTCTTCTTCTTCTTCAGTCCCCGGCAACCGCGCCAGAAAAGATCTTGATGCGCTCGACTTTCGACGTAGAGCTCGTTGGGAACCCCAAGAGGATGGTATGATGAGCACAGCAGTAAGTTTTCCCTCAATTATGAAACCAAGGTTTAATCGAACCAGTAGGAGCAAGGAAACACCCAAAGGTGTTACTAGCTGAGCTTTGGTAGGGCGCACTACCGGTGCTAGTAGCAACGTGGAGACCTACACAACACAACCACAGAACTTTGTCCCCAACTTGCGATGAGGTTGTCAATCTCACCGTGTTTTGCGGAAAACAAAGGGTTAAACGTATCGAATGGAAAGAAGTAAAAGTTTCTCAGAAAAGTAAACACAAAGCAGAAACAGTTTATAGATTGTATGTAAAGAAAAAGGATCAGGATCCATAGTTCACAAGAGGTGGCTCTCCTTAGATATATAACATGCTGGGTGAAAAAATTACAGCGGGGCCATTGACAAACACCGAGAAAGCAATACATGCATATACTAATCATCTTGACTCCTCTGAGACTTGATTGGGCATTACAACATAATACATAGACCACCATCCAACTGCATCAATGACTAATAATCCACCTTCAGGCTATCATCCGAACCCCCTCCAGTATTAAGTTGCAAGCAACAGATTATTGCTTTACGAACTGCGTGTAAAGTAAAGAATACGATTGTTCTATGAACAAAGGATTGTTGTTTTCTCCCTAGTAGCAATAGCACATCTAGTACCTTAGAGATTTCTGTCACTTCCCCAGATTACCAGAGGCATGAACCCACTATCGAGCATAAATACTAACTCTTGGACTTGCTAGCATCTACTTGGCCAAGATAGCTACTAACAACGGAAAGCATGCAAGATCTCAAATAATAAAGACATGATAGAATCAATAATCAATCTGAAATAGCATCTCAATATCCATCGGATCCCCGCAAACACAACACGTATGAATTACAAGTAGATGATCTTGATCATGAACGGAGCTCACAAGATCTAAACATGAAAGCACAAAGGAGGAGAACCAGCCATCTAGCTACTACATGGATCCGTAGTCCAAGGATGAACTACTCATGCATCACACCAGAGGCTTGCATGGTGATGAAGAAGGCCTCCAGGGTGAATTCCCCTCTCCGGCAGGGTGCCGGGAAGAGCTTCAGATCCCTCCCGATCTAGGTGGAGATGACGGCGGCTACAGAATCTTTCGTGGATTTTTGATCGGGTCCTTAGGGTTTTCGTCCCGAGGGCAATATATAGGTGGAAGGAGAGGCCGAGGGGGTGCCTAGGCTGGCCACACCACCCCCTGGCGCGGGCCAGGCCTGGCCGCGTGGCCAGGTGGTGTGGCCTCCCTCTGGCCCTTCTCCGTCTCGTATTCTGGCACTTGATCACTTCAGGAAAATAGGCACTTTGGCTTTTGTCTCGTCCAATTCCGAGAATATTCATTTTTTGACTTTCCTGGAACCAAAAATAGCAGAAAACAGGCAGCTGGCACTGTGGCTCTTGTTAATAGGTTAGTCCAAGAAATCATATGAAAAGTACTCCATAGTTGGAACAAAACACAAGAAAGTGGATAAAACCAAGCATGGAACATCAAAAATTATAGATACATTTGCAATGTATCACACGGCAATGGGCGAGATACCATTTTAAGCTCTAGGGATTTTCTCCTAAACTATATGACATGTCTCCATAACAGTCTGGTAGACGAAAATCAATCCAAAGGTAAAGCCCCAATTCTGTTATTGCCACCTACTGATGATAATTTGATGCATACAGGTCTGCCAAATACCAAAGGTATCACTAAGCCTACCTGGAGGTCTCCTGCAAGTGGGAATGTCTGCATCAACGTCGACGCTGCGTTCTCGGAAATGTGTGGAGAGGCTTCGGCCGGGAACATCATGCGGGATCAAACTGGGTCTATTTTCCTTGCATCCAGTCACCCGATTCCTAGAAGCAATGACGCGGAGGAAGTTGAGGCCAAGGCCATCCTTCTCGGACTGAAGATTGCGAGGGATTACAGTCTGGTTCCCAGCTCAGTTGTATCTGATTGTTTTGGTGCAGTCTCAATGGCAAATTGTCAGTCTAGGATAAGAACAGAGCATGGAGTATATATGAAGATATCCATCAGCTAAACGTGTATTTTGTTGATTGTCCTACCAGCTAGACTAGTAGAGAGCTCAATACAACAGCTCATGAGCTAGCCCAGTTAGCTAAATCGCTAGAGTTTGGTCACACTTGGTTACCGCCTCTACCTTCTGCTATCTCTGACATTGTTGTAAAAAAAACCTTGTAAAACTTATGCTAAGAATGATTGAGCGGCTTCCTCTCAAAAAAATCTAGGTGTTTAGGATAGAGTTACCCATGAGTTTTCCATATAGCTATCATCATCAGATTGATGTAGTTCCATGCTCCCTACGTGATAGATATCCATCTCACCAGATCGATATAGTTACCATGCTCTCTAGGTAATAGTTATCCACATATTACTTATAGAGATATTCGGTCTGTTGTTACAACATAGCTATTATTACCAATTCGGCGTAGTTATCATACCCTCTATGTAAAAGTTATTCACTTATTGCTTATAGGTTTATCCACTGATCAGGGTTTATCGTTATCAACCGATTGCATATGGACTTATCCAGATATTCAGGGTAGAGTTACCCATTTGCCTACTGTATAGCTATCATCATCCGATCGATGTAGCCATCATGCTCTATAGTCATCATAGTTTTGGTATTTTATGTTTATGGACTAAACCACTTGTAACTAACACTGTTAAGGAACTAAATAGAGAATGTTGGCCATGCATGAACACGCGCGAAGGCTGGTCGGAACGATCCATGTCGGATCTTGCTGAATTTTGATATTCATAGGGTGTGCGTTGGATCTTCGAAACTAGCTCTCATATTAATATTTTTGGACAATTTTTTTAAACTCAAAAGTTATGTATCCCTAACACGAGTTATCTATGTTTAAACTCAAAAGTTAGCTATCCCTAAAACTGAAAAGTCACGATATTGGTCTGAAGGCGGGTACGTCAACGCAGTGCTCTGTGAACGCCCGTTAGGATTTTCCATCCGTAGAATGGCACCTACATAACTCCGCGATGGTAGTTACACCCTAAACACATTGATAACTCCATGCGTGATAGATACGCATTAAATACGGATGATATCGACAATTTTGGTTACTTCTGCATGCATGTAAAAGAGCCTAAAATTTTTTGAGGCACAAAATAAAGTGTACTGAACAAAAAAAATGGTTCATAAACATCCAGGTTTCATAATTCATAAACTAGAACTGCTAACAACAAGAAAAACCATAAAATAGCTTTAAAACTACTAACATGGACTCCTGTGACTTTCTCCATTATGCGCCACCATTCCAAGCAGCTATGATCCAGGAGATATGTTCCTACAAATGTGACAAACTTATGAGTAACTTATGAGTCTAAATTTAGGTAATAATATTGCTAGCTCTTGATAAGATAATAACATACCATTAAGTTGCATTTGTGCTAGGAAGAGAAAACTCTCGAGGTAGATGGCCTCGACGATTCTTGAAGGAGTGAAAATGTAGCATAATCCGCTTGTCATCAATTTTTGCAAATATCTCTTTCTCAGCATAACAAATCATCAAATCATTGAGCCAGTCATCACCTATCTTGTTTCAAAGATCAGTCTTTATAATGTTCATGGCCGAGAAAACTCTCTCAACTGATGATGTTGCTACCGGTAATGTCAATGCAAGTGTAATGAGGCGATATACCAATGGAAAGATTAAATGCTGTCTAGTTTGAACCAACTTGAGAGCAAGATCAGTCAGACTATCACAGTCTAGGAAATCAAGACTTCTCTTCATCACATCAATATATATGCTGAGTTCATCAATCAAGAGATAGCAATCATGTGAAGAGAAATCAACAGTGTACATTTTTGCAAGCTCAAGTAGCTTCTCATGATCAAATCCACTGAATGAATCTCTAGGATCAAGGCATGCAACGCATCTTAATAGACGTGTAGAAGTTTCACAAAATCTATTATTCATCTCAACTATGTTTCTATCAAGCACCTCATTAAAGATTTGTACCTTGTAATGGTGGAGGCAAGTAACCATTTTGCGTGAGCTTCTTGAATAACCCAGAGCTGAAATGTTATCATCCATATCTGGCACTATAATATTTCTTCCAACACAAAAGTTAGTGGAAGCTAGCAAGAGAGGCTCCCATCCATCATCTCTCAATTTTTGCAATAGACTTTTCACTGACACAACCATATTCATGGCACTAACTATGTTCTGATCCTTCTGTTGCAATGCTTGTGACAAACCATTTGTTAAACCAAGAACTCGAAGCATCAAATGCAAGATAATAACAAATTGAAAGGTTTCCATGTGTACCATATAACCTGCAGCCAAACCTCTATCCTCAAAATCTGTACCATCATGAGAAATACTATGCAACACCTCAACCACTGAATCCCACATTTGATGAATCCGGATTAGTGTTCTATGATGTGACCCCCAGCGTGTATCACCAGGTCTTACTAAACTTGTCTCTTGATGTTGGCCTCTTCCTGACGAGATCTCCCCATTCTCTAGCAATGTCACCAAACGGTCCTGATGCTTCTGCAACAATGCATCTTTCTTCTTACAGGAGGCACTCACCTATAAAACAATGCATATGAGTATATAGAGTTTGAGTGTTTATCTATTTGTAAAAGAATCTACAATAAGGACACTCACCATGTTGACAATCTTATTCAAATGACCAAAGAAATTACCAACAGCTAGAACTCCTTTCACAACAGCCACAACAACCAATTGAAGTTGGTGGGCAAAGCAATGCACATAAAAAGCATGAGGATTCTCGGCCAACACCAATGTTTTTAAACCATGTAGCTCCCCACGCATATTAGAGGCACCATCATATCCTTGGCCTCTTAATCTAGACATGGACAGATGATGGCTAACAAACATTTTGTCCAAAGATCTCTTCAAATTAGCCGATGTAGTATCAACAACATGCTGGACACCAAGCAATCTTTCCAAAACCTCCCCTTTTTGGTTCACAAACCTACAAACAAAAACAAGTATGATTAGAATAATTTCTAACCTACAAACAAGTGATAGCATATGACACACTTTGCTTTTGATTTCTAAAATCTTCACAACAATTTCTCGCATTGTTATGAATGCTGCTTGGTCCACCTACATGAGCCTTGAAATATTCCGGTCCTTTCTTCCAATTTTTAAACCCTATCTTTGTGAAAGCATCATATCCATGGTGTGAAGAAATGCTTTGAGGTTTGAAAAGAAAACAATAAAAACAATACGCGGCATCTTTCTCCACACTATACTCTAACCAATCAAATTTGTTATACCAAGCATCTAGGAATGACCTCCAATCTGACCCAAATTTGGTTTTGGGGAAATTATGGCCATCCAAACGACTCCGGCCTCTCGACAAATATGCTCTTCTCATTTTGTCTCTAATTTCCGGGGTAGCATATTCATCAATTTGTCTACGAATTCCAGGATCAGAAACCACATTTGCTAGACTAAATACTTCATGAACATTTGATTGTGGACATACGGTTTCCTACAATATCGAAGTTGACATAAAATTTAGTATTCAGCAACTATACAATTCATAAACACTAGTCTGTACTCTGTAGGCTGTAGCTACACAATTGAAGAAGGGGAATAGCCAAATAGGGGATGAACCTGACTGTGCCGTGCTCGCTTGCGACTTTCCTCCGTCTATGCCGCCTGCGCTGCTACCTCTCCTTCCTCCTCCTCCTCCTGCGCCGCTATCCAGTCGAGCTCCTCCTGCTCGTCCATCACCAGCGGGCGGCCGCGCACTGCTGCTTCACGTGCCCGTGCGATTTCGAGCGCACAGAGAGGTCCGGTTGTTGGGACCTGGGAGGGGCAAAACTTGGTGCAGGGCTGGTCGCGGGTGGGCGTCGTCCACTCCTCCGGCTGTGTGTGGCTGCTGGAGCCTTGGGGCGGGCGGGCGGCGCCCGTCGGTGGCCGTTCGTGGCTACAGGGGCGAGCGAGGCGTGAGTGCAGAGGCGGCCGGTCGCGTCCGTGCGTGGCTCCACGGACTGCTCACGATGGAGAATTGGGGATTTAGGTTAGAAAATACTGGGCCAACGTGAGTCAATTTGGCTAAATAAGCCCACTTTAAAAAAGGGTTGAAGAGGGGTCAAAATTTTTCCACGCGATGAGCCGGGGCGGCCGCCCACGCTCGCCCCCATAGTGGCGCCGCCTGTGCGTGTTATAAGTGGGTAACTTTTAGGTCCGAAAAAAAGTCATGAGATTTAGTTTCGCAGATCTCATCGCGATTAACCTAGCAGTGAAAACGGATCCTAAATCGGACGAATGGTTTGATCTATAAAGTATTTTTGAAATTTGATATTTGAATTCAACTGGCTAATCATCGCTTTGTTCTTCTGCGCCTGGAGGAAAGCGATGGAAAGTTTGCTAAGCTGGTACGCGGTCTCGTTGGTTAATCTCTCTCGCCCTGATGGTTTCTATTGGAAGGCTTGTTGTCGGAATTTAGAACGTCTGCCAGATTTGGCAAACCAACGGGCGCAGCTGTATAGCAAAGTTCAATTACATTTTTCAATTAAGTCCACACTTCGATTTTTTAAATTTTCTAGCACAATAGGGTCACATGTTGGAGTATCGCACATGGCCTCGAAATTTGCCGGCTCGGCTCTGGCTACGAGCTGCCCAATACCCAGTGGTGAAGGCCGAAAAAGATTGAGGTCGAGCGCACTCTAGAGCATTATAAAAATTGATGCAACAAATCAAGATTGTCTCGAAACAATTGTAATTACATAATCACTTAGTAGAATGGTAATAACAACATAATTGAATTAGATCATACATACACACCGATCATCTGCAATGGTTGACACCTGCGTCCTCAACTGATCGGTTCGTTCGGGGTCGACAGAAGGCGAACAAGCACGCGGGATGCCTGCTCTCTCCACAGCGCCGCCCAGCAAAAGCCCAGCACGGAAGAATCTCTTCCAACGGTGCCCATGGTCGCTGTTTTGTTTGTTTTTTCTTCGGAACGTCTGCTCTATGTATATCAAAGAGAAGCATATATATATATATATATATATATATATATATATATATATATATATATATATATATGCGATTTTTGGCAAAACATCAAGGTAGGGCAACTGCCAGACCTTGCCCCAAGGGGAGCTTCGCCCCTGCCAATACCTACTCGGTGATGAATACTAATCCTAGTCGGGCATGAACTCCAATACATCACGATACACATGGGTTTATCTAATAACAGCCGTCAAGACCTCATTTTCCACCGAAGATAATTTAGATATATATCATCATTAAAACATTCACCGAGAGAGAACAATTTTGGAACCGACATCCCAAATAGTTTCTTATAATATTCGGTGATGAAGACTTTCAGATTAGTCTCCCCCCACAAACATGCTGAGATGTACACAAACAAGTGAACACCAGTGAAACGATTACTTAGTTCATCGGGTTGACACCTGCGTAATTGGCGGGTTCATACGGGACTAGCCAGTCAGCCAAAACCCCCTTCTTCCTCCTAGGCTCACACCCCATGTCCTGGCACAACTGGTCATTGTACCAGATGCCGATAGAACCGACGCAAGATCGTCGGAAGTAGTCACCCAAGTAGCGTTTCATGTATTCGTCCCATTCCTTGACGTTTTCCTCCATCGATCTTATGGTAGGCAGCCGAAAAGCCTCCATTAAGGAAATGTGCCAGCCATTTGGACCGTATCTCGAAGGTATGTAGATCTCCCGGACTGTCGCTGTAGCCAACAGTTGCTAACTGGAGGATCCTTGGATGGACGCATAGCCTGCCACATTCATAAGAGGGTCATTGTTGATTAACTACTATTTTTCACTGCATAATAGATACAGGCAAATATCTAAGTGCTGCACATCAATTAACTTAGAAAGTTGAGAGGAACCTGTAGTGCAGTAGATGGCCTGCCAACAACGATGTCTCTGAACAAAGGCGACGTGAACAGATATTTTATCTTCTGATCTCCCTTGTATCCCGTGGCAAAGATCACAACATTGCTCTTGATCGGCTCAGAGTCACCTTGTACAATGACACCTTCTTTACAGAAGCTCATATTTTTCACATTCTTGAGAATAATGCTTCCTTGCTCCACCTTGTCGAAGAATTTGTCTGGCGTTAGCACGACCATCCATGAGCTCAGGGCTTGGAAGAAGCTGTGTTCCGGTACCATGCCATGCTTCCTCATGGGCACTACCCACATGTAGTCACTAGTGGAAAAAGGGCCTCTAGTCCCGGTTCATAAGGGCCATTGGTCCCGGTTCCCGAACCGGGACCAATCGCTCGGGACTAATGCTGGTCCCGGTTCGCGCACGAACCGGGACCAATTGGTCTCCACGTGGGCGGGCACGCGACGAGGCGGGTGGATCATTGGTCCCGGTTCGTGGAACAAACCGGGACCAATGGGTCTCCACGTGGGAGAGCGAGAGACGAGCGGGGGTGGATCATTGGTCCCGGTTCTTGGCACGAACCGGGATCGTTGGTCTCTGTGCCGCGGCAGGGTTTTGTGCAGCGGCAGGATTTTCGGGCTATTTTTGTGTCGTGGCAGGATTTTTTATCAATTTAATGGTATTACATATATACAACAATAATGAAACCACAATATATATATTACACATCATGCATGATCACAAATATATTATACACCGTCTCATCCGTCTTCTTGGTCGAAACATATTATAATTACAAACGATACTCTCACACAAATTTGATCTAATTTACATCTTCTTTTTTACACTTCACCCTTCCAAATGAAGCGGGTAATAGTATTCTCCTTTCGGATGACTTGTTCTAACAAGAATTCGGCAATTTCCTCTTGAATTGCTTGTACGCGTTCTTGTGATGGAAGACCATCCCGCATCTGTTCGATCTAATATAAAGAAGGGGATCAATATATATGAATAAAACTAAACACAATTGGTGGTAATAAAATAAAGTTGTGATTATTGTTTATCGTACTTCAATTTTTTTGATGTTCCGGTCTACGCCCTTCTCTTTGGTCGTCTGGCGAATGAACTCGCAGACATAGTATCCACATAAGTTATTTCCGGCTTCCTACCTCAAGCACTTTACGAGAACGGAGTTCAATCAAAATAATAATCAAGCATGATAATGGCGATATTGAAACTAGAATCAAAGATATGCGTGGATCTAGCAAGTAGTACTTACAGTTAATGGTTGAAATGTAAGCTCTGGCTTCCAAACACCCCTAGTTTTGGTGGTGAATCGTTTCCAAGCCTTCTGAAGGCATTCCTGCATGTCCACCCACTTTTCTAATGGTGTGTGTTTCGAGTCCAGGACTTTTACTACTCCGGTGTCAACAACAGTGATTAACAAAATATAGTGGAAGTTGGACACACTAACAAAATATGACACGAGTCAATTATACGCTTAACATCGAGTAAGCGAAAATAGAATGTGTACAAGACAGTAACACTCACCCAGCGTTGTAAGGAAATAGTATTTCCCTTCTGTTGCTGAAATGCTTCAACGCTTGTACCAAGTTATCCTCTGTCTCTTTGGGTTTTGTTTTTAGAGTAACTTCATGAACGAAATTGCAGTCAACAAACCCAAGGTCATAGATTTGTCCTTTGTTGCATTCGAGAATCTTTATTCTGCATATATAATTAGTATAGTGATGAGTAAGATTATACAAACAACGAATGAGCTGAGCTAGAAAGACTTAATTACATAAATTAATAATACTTACAAACAATAGGCACTGACGATAGTTTTGTCGAGGGCGTCTTGTTGGTAAAATTGAAATAATTCTGGAAATTCAATCAGTAGGAAGCCATCTCCATGACCGTAATGGTGGTGTTTATATACAGCATAGATCCAGTTTTTGGATTCAGCACAGGCTTGGATGTACCAGTTATGCAATCTTCGCATTTTTGTTGGTAGGTCTTTGACTAACTCGGGTTTGACGAGAGGAGCCCCGTACTGGTACACGTATGCTGTTTCTCAGTGATAGACAGTCCATATAAGTGGGACTTTTCTCCGTACAGTCGAACAAACTCCGGATCAATGTTCGGATCATGCTGCTCCTAGGCTCTCCACTCATTGGTATCGTACACTTTGAGAGGTTCGATCGATTGATTTTTCTGTTGTCCGAGCTGGGCAACTTCTTTCCCGACTCTCCGCTCTTTTGCTTCAGCCGACTTGGTAATAGAGCGATTATAGTCTGATGTGAGCGATATGGGTTGGTAAAGCTGAATCTTAAGCGCGGCTGCTTTGGCTTTATCTTCTGCGGTGACAGGGAAGAATGCCTCTATCGGCTTTTTCTTGTTAGCCATGTCAATCTTCCACTTTTCATAATGGGCAGCTGTGGCCACAGCAGTTTCCTCATCTGTCTTCTCGCAAGGTAGCTTCTTCATATTCTGATGAGGTACTTTTGCGGGGGGTGATAGCTTATGTTTCGGTGATCGGAACGTGCTCTTGCTGCTGCTGCTGGTGCTGCCCCTCTTAGTATACTTCCGCTTTTGTCTCTGAGGCTCAGGGGACGGAGACGGCTGACGCAGCGGCGAAGACGGCTGAGGCGGCGATGGAGACGGTTGTGCTGAGTGGTGAGGCGGTGAAGGCGACGGTTGTGCTGGAGAATGGTGAGGTGGCGGCGAAGGTGGATTGCTGCTCTGAGGAGTGGGTGGCCTTGGCGGCACATAATTTGGAAGCATGATGCGCTCCTTTGGCCATAGAATAGTCCCCCCTTTGGCTTCTCCTAGTTGAGTCAGCTCCATATCTTCCCCTGCAGGGTGGTCTAGCTTCAGCTCCTCAAAATCTTCCTTCACCTCATCCACCGTGACGACAGCATACCCTTTTGGAACCAGTCTGCAATGCCAAGTTGGGTTAGGCGCAATTGGTACCGCCATGCCGACCGCCGCCGTCACCCTTAAGTTCATAACCTGCACATTTAGCTCACAAGTTGTGGTCTCTGTGATATCATCCACTGGGTAGCGTTTAGGAGGAGATGTCGTCGGTGCATCATCATCAACATCATGGAGCTACGTGGAAGCGACGCTGCTTATCTTATTCGATAGGGCGTCGGTACCCTCGAATGCAGCTTCTACCATGTGCCGCTAAGATTGGCCGCTAGTACCTTGCTGGCTAAGTCTATCAAGTAGATCCTGGTGCCGCTTTAATGCTTCTTCTACATTACGCAGCTGGTCTGCAGCGGCCGCTTTGTCAGCCGCCTCCCTTTTCTTTCTCCTCTGATGGCTTTTATCGGGATATCTCTTCATTTCCGGGGGGAAGGCAACCTTCCACGGCTTGGAGCCTGGTGTGCCTCGTGCTCGTCCGTCGTGTTCAAGATTTTTAAGGGCGTGTGTGAGCTCGTTGTTCTCTCTATCGGGAACGAACCTTCCTGCTGCAACATCATCTACTGCATTTCTAATATCGTCGATGGGCAGTAGGGGATCATCTTTGTGTTTATGATTATATATTGCCCTCCCTTCTTTGTCCAACGTGCCCCCATGGCCGTAAAACCAGCTTCTCGCCCGTGGTGTCCATGTTGCGGGCTCTGGTCTGATCCCTGCAGCTATATAATTGACCTCAAGTGCATCCCACTTAGGCATGCAACCGGCATAGCCAGCAGGTCCCATGTTATGATGGTATACTTTCTTAGCAGCGTTCTCCGTATTTATTCTAGACCTTTCCTTAGCTTTCTCCGATGTCTTGTACTTCACAAGATCCTTCCACTGGTGTCTTAACTTAGCATAGCCTACTTGAGTGAAATCCGGATTCTTCTCTACCTTGACAAAGTTATTGTACAGTTTCTTCTTCCAGTTCTTAAATGCATCGGCCATCTTGATGAGAGCAAACTTCTTGACTCTTTGCACAAGATCCATTCTTGCTCTCTCCTCCTCATCTGGATTCACATCTGGCATCGAAAGGAGGAAATTAATCATGAGCTTGTCAAAAAGCTTATCTTTGGCGGTGTCGCCGACATACGGGACTCCACCGCCGCTTGGCGGATTCCATTCTTGAACGGTGATCGGGATGTAGTCCCTCACAAGAACTCCGCATTGCTTGACAAATTTTCTTGCGACATCGACGAGAGCTTGCGGTTCGCCATCTACACCGACCACGTCGATCCTATACCTCACAGTGTCATCCACCTTTTTTGTTGGGCCTCGTTTTGTTCTTACGGAAGAAGTTCTCGATCCGGAGGGCTAAAAGAAGAAAGAGTGTTAATATATGCATGTATATATATAGACAGCAGTACAAAAATACATATATACACCTCGCCGGTGTTTGCGAGATTTAAGGTTCCGCCGGAGCCGTCGCCTTCTCCCTTATTGGATTCTCCCCTGTCCCAGGCTTCGGCTTCTACCTCACCGGATCCATCTCCTCGGTTGAGAGACTCATCTCCCTGACCGGAATCGTTCATAAACTCACTGGTGACATCGATATTGATATCTTCATTTTCGCAGATCATTCCTTGGAGGATGGTTTCCTGATGTTCTGGAATCATAGTATCTTGATGTGTTGGATCCATAGTATCTGCAAATATGATGTTCTGGAATTACATATTAAGTTTATGACAAGAAAGGGGAAACAACAATCAACACATGGCATCAATGCAATGCTCAAGCAAGCATGATGATATGACAAGTTAAACAGAGTTGAAATGTAACCCTAAGGCATGCTTGGCAATTTAAGTGGGATCCGAAGGGTCCAAACCCTAGTACAGGAGAGACCCCGAAATTACCTACGAGGGGTTGATTTCATTCTCTGATTAAACTTGTACTTAAAGTTGTTGAACAATGCATGATTATGAGTCTATTGTGTAGATCTCATTTTTCTGAACATTTTGATTTATTATAGATATTTTTCTGACTTAGAAATAATTAGTTATTGAATTTATAAGATTAAACTCTTTTCTGACATTATTTAAACAATTATTAAACTTTTACTGCATCATTATGACGTCAGCTCGGGGTGGGGGTTTGTTTTTCTCCACGGCTAAACTAGCCACAGAGACTGACGCGAGGGGCCCAAGCCACCTCAGATGCCACGCTGGCGGGGCTTGGTCAGCGCCCACGTCAGGCACACGCGACGCCAGTCGACGCCACAGTGGCGCCACGTAGCCCTGCCGGCGAACTGCCAGGCGGTGGTGGAAGACGACGGAGAACAGCGCGTGGGGTGACGCGACTAGGACCGTTCGAACCAGCGCGATGCGGGCTACCTAAAACGGGCGGCGCCGCTACGGGAGGTATGCCGGAGCAAGGGGTTTGACGGTGGCCGGCGGCGGCAGGTGCTCGTGGGGAGGACGATACAGTGAGGGAGGGAGACGTAGGAGTGGTGCTGGAGCACCAGTGGCTCACCAGGAGGCCGATGGAGGGTGCTGCGAGGCCGGAGGAGGCCGGGTGCTGCCGGAATCAGTGGAGAACGCGGCGGCTGGAGTCGGGGACGGTTGGGTCAATTGCAACGATGGAATCCTTGCCTGCTCACGGGGGCGTCCGACGGCGGTGGACAGTGGCGCTCGGCGACGGGCGTCGACGGCGTGAAGCCGCTCTGGATTTGGGCAGCCTGACGGCGTGATTTTGCTCCGCCGCAAATTTTCCTTAGCCGCGTGTCGATGTGCTCTGTGATTTGGGGGAGTTGGGGAGGAGGAAGGGTCGGGGCTGTTAATTGTACATGCCTTTGGTCCCGGTTCGTCCCACCAACCGGGACCAAAGGATCAACGGTCTCAGTTGGTGGGACGAACCGGGACCAATGGTCTCGCATTTGGTCCCGGTTCGTCCCACCAACCGGGACCAAAGGCATGTTGATCAGCGCGCGCACTCAGGATCATCGGTCCTGGTTGGTGGGACGAACCGGGATCGTTGACCCGTTTTTCTGATTTTGGCAAACCTTTTGGTCTTCCCGCCATTTTTCAAATTTGTTTTCTTCTTTAATTAGTAAGATGTTTCAATTTAAGATGATTATTTATTTGGAATTTCAAAAAACTTTTAACAGGAAAAGTGCTTCAATTTAAATAACTAATCAAAAACCATTTTCTGTTTTCAAATATTTTTATTTGAACTATACAATTTTACTATTTTCAATTAAAATTGCATTACAAAATATTTATTGCACAATTTGGAATTTCAAAAAACTTTCAACAGGAAAAGTGCTTCTATTTAAATAAATAATAAAAAACTATTTTCTCTTTTCAAATATTTTTATTTGAACTATACAATTTTACTATTTTCAATTAAAATTGCATTAACAAATATTTATTACACAATTTGGAATTTCAAAAAACCTTCAATAGGAAAAGTTCTTCAATTTAAATAACTAATCAAAAACCATTTTCTGTTTTCAAATATTTTTATTTGAACTATACAATTTTACTATTTTCAATTAAAATTGCATTACAAAATATTTATTACATAATTTGGAATTTCTAAAAACTTTCAACAAGAAAAGTGCTTCAATTTAAATAACTAATCAAAAACTATTTTATGTTTTCAAATATTTTTATCTGGACTATACAATTTTACTATTTTCAATTAAAATTGCATTAACAAAATATTGAACTTGAAAAATTGCCCGCCGTTTTGAATATAGTTTGAAACAGGCATAAGAAATTCAAAAATGACCCAAACAATGTGAAACCTTCGCGTGGTGTCATATTATGTTTCATGGTTGCAAGGAAAAATATTGAACTTGAAAAATTGCAAACATCATAAAAAATCCTTCACAAAATGACCTATCATGTTCGAGGTTTCATGGTATTTAGGTCAAACCACCAATGTTATGGCTAGAATCAGGGCATAGTTTGTGATAATGTTCCCATATTGTGCACATATGTGCATCTTGGGATGGCTTACGATGTTGTAGGAGGAAGTTTTCCTTTTCGGCGCACGAAAAAAGCCAATTTCCATTTTTGAGGTGCCAAAATCGGGGTGTTCTGTGAAGCAACCACCAAATTAAAATTTGGCATTGGTACCAACCCATTTTTCAAAAATACTAGACCACCTTATATGGACAATTTCCCAACCAGTGTATCTGAAACCTTTCCGTCCATCCCTCATGAAAAAGACAAATTCCTGCCGAATCGGTAGGAGGTTGCCAAGATTTGAACTACAAGTACATGATATAATGCTTGTGAATTTTTAAAAAAATCATTTATAGGTTTACAACATGCTATTTTATCAGAGATCCACTTCAAGTTCAGCGAGGCTCAGCCCCGGGCTAAGAAGCTTCATGCCCGCCGTTTTGAATATTGTTTGAAACGGGCATAACAAATTCAAAACTGATCCAAACAATGTGAAACCTTCGCGTGGTGTCATATTATGTGTCACAGTTGCAAAGAAAAATATTGAACTTGAAAAATTGCAAACATCATAAAAAATCCTTCACAAAATGACCTATCATGTTCGAGGTTTCCTGGCATTTAGGTCAAACCACCAATGTTATGGCTAGAATCAGGGCATAGTTTATCATAATGTGCCCATATTGTGCACACATGTGCATCTTGGGATGGCTTACGATGTCACAGGAGGAAGTTTTCCTTTTCAACGCACGAAAAAGCCAATTTCCATTTTTGAGGTGCTGAAATCGGGGTGTTCTGTGAAGCAACCACCAAATTAAAGTTTGGCATTGGTACCAACCAATTTTTCAAAAATACTAGACCACCTTATATGGACAATTTCCCACCCGGTGTATCTGGAACCTTTCCGTCCATCCCTCATGAAAAAGACAAATTCCTGCCGAATCGATAGGAGGTTGCCAAGATTTGAACTACAAGTACATGATATAATGCTTGCGAATTTTTAAAAAATCATTTATAGGTTCAAAACATGCTATTACATCAGAGATCCACTTCAAGTTCGGCGAGGCTTAGCCCTGGGCTAAGAAGCTTCATGCCCACTATTTTGAATATAGTTTGAAACGGGCATAACAAATTCAAAAATGATCCAAACAATGTGAAACCTTCGCGTGGTGTCATATTATGTGTCACAGTTGCAAGGAAAAATATTGAACTTGAAAAATTGTAAACATCATAAAAAATCCTTCACAAAATGGCCTATCATGTTCCAGGTTTCATGGCATTTAGGTCAAACCACCAATGTTATGGCTAGAATAAGGGCATAGTTTGTGATAATGTGCCCATATTGTGCACACATGTGCATATTGGGATGGCTTACGATGTTGCAGGAGGAAGCTTTCCTTTTCGACGCACGAAAAAGCAAATTTCTATTTTTCGTGCGTCGGTGCAACCGAGACTAAAGCTTTAGTCCCGGCTGGTGGGTGCAACCGAGACTAAAGCTGTCGGTGGGATAAGGACGCGTGGGTAACCTTTAGTCCCGGCTGGTGGGTGCAACCGAGACTAAAGTTGTTGACGGGATAAGGACGTGTGGGTGGACGCACTACTCGATGAGATAAAGCATGTAGCGCACAACGCCCTGTCGGAGGAACAAGACAAAGTAGAAGTGCCGTTGTGCCTGTAAAAGGAGCATCGATACGCCATGGCAAGCAGCTCAACAAGCCAACATAGGTAGAGAGAGTTTCATCCCCATGGATGGAGGGTTGGGAAATCTCCCGTACGGAGCTTCTCGAAGATGTTGTTGGTGCACACGCCCTACGGCATCTTCGGAATCTCTGCCTAGGAAAAATTTCCCTACAAGCCCGTGAAAGACTCCATCTCCTCTAACAGTGTTGGGGAAAGGGTTGGGAAATCTCTCGTGGCGGATCTTCTCGAAGATGTCGTTGGTGCACACGCCCTACAGCATCTTCGGAAGCTCCGCCTCGGAAAAATTTCCCTGCAAGCCCGTGAAAGACTCCATCTCCTCTAACAGTGTTGGGGCAAGGGTTGGAAAATCTCCCGTGGCGGAGCTTCTCGAAGATGTCGTTGGTGCACATGCCCTACGGCATCTTCGGAAGCTCCGCCTCGGAAAAATTTCCCTGCAAGCCCGTGAAAGACTCCATCTCCTCTAACAGTGTTGGGGAAAGGGTTGGGAAATCTCCTGTGGCGGAGCTTCACAAAATGACCTATAATGTTCGAGGTTCTCATATAAAGTTTTCATACAAAGTTTTCATACATCACATAAAGTTTCCATACATTACATAGATTTACATAGGGTTTAGGGTTTAGGGTATGAATCCTTCGTCACGTATGTCGATCCCTTGCCTATGATCGCTTCTTAGGCCGTAACCATGGAGCATGTTCTTTGCTTAACGGGATGCTTGGGTCAGTTTTCACGGTGAAGGGCAGAATTTCATCAAACTTATCATAATCTGCTGACATGTCTGTCTTGTCCTCGACTCCCGTGATGTTTGTTTTCCCTGAAAGAACTATATGACGCCTGGGCTCATCGTCTGATGTATTCGTTTCCTTATTTTTTCTTTTTTCGGTCTAGAGGACATGTCCTTCACATAAAAAACCTGAGCCACATCATTGGCTAGGACGAATGGTTCATCTCTATAACCAAGATTCTTGAGATCCACTGTTGCCATTCTATACAGCTGGTCTACCTTTACCCCTTCTCCATTCATGTTGACCCAACTGCATCGAAACAAAGGGACCTTAAAAGTAGGTCCATAGTCAAGTTCCTATATCTCCTCTATGTAACCATAGTATGTGTCCTTTTTCCCACTCTCGCATGTTGCATCAAAGCGGACACCACTGTTTTGGTTGGTGCTCTTTTTATCTTGGGCAATCGTGTAAAATGTATTATCATTTATCTCGTACCCTTGGAAAGTCAATACAGTCGCAGATGGTGTCGCGGCCAACAAGTAGGGCTGATCTCCAATAGTGGTGTCATTTATGAGATGTAATTGCAACCAAGTGCCGAAAGTCTCCATGTGATTTTTTTAATCCAGTACTCATCCTTCCCCGGGAACTTGGAGCATACAACATTCATGTGTTCCTCGATATACGAAGCCACGAAGGTAGAACTTTGTAGAACTATGTAGTGTGCTTGATTCAAAGAATATCCGTCCCTATATATCATTCCTTTCTTTCCTAGCGTGCCTTTTCCACTCAGTCTCCCCTCATACCGTGATTCGGAAACACCAATCGGCTTAAGGTCAGGAAGAAAGTCTACACAGAACCCAATGACCTCCTCTGTTCCATAGCCCTTGGAGATGCTTCCTTCTGGCCTAGCACGGTTACAAACATATTTCTTTAAGACTCCCATGAACCTCTCGAAGGGGAACATATTGTGCAGAAATACAGGACCGAGAATGGAAATCTCTTCGACTAGGTGAACTAAGAGATGCGTCATAATATTGAACAAGGACGGGGGGAACGCCAACTCAAAACTGACAAGACATTGGACCACATCCTTCTGTAGCCTTTCTAGACTTTCTCGATCGATTACCTTCTGAGATATTGCATTGAGGAATGCACATAGCTTCACAATGGCTAATCGAACATTTTCCGGTAGAAGCCCCCTCAATGCAACCGGAAGCAACTGTGTCATAATCACGTGGCTATCATGAGACTTCAGGTTATGAAATTTTTTCTCTGCCATATTTATTATTCCCTTTATATTTGACGAGAAGCCAGCCGGGACCTTGATACTGTAAAGGACTTCAAAAATATTTCATTCTCTGCTTTGGTAAGAGCGTAGCTGCTTAAGTATTCACTTCCTTTATCAGTATGCTTGTTGTATGGGTCTTTGATATGTTGCTAGTCCTCCCGTGCTTCTGGTGTATCTTTTTTCTTCCCATACACGCCCAGGAAGCCTAGCAGGTTCACGCAAAGATTCTTCGTCACGTGCATCACGTCGATTGAAGAACGGACCTCTAGGTCTTTCCAATACTCAAGCTCCCAAAATATAGATTTCTTTTTCCACATGGTCGTGTGTACGGTAATGGGGTCTTTCGGAACAGATTGACCGCCAGGACCCTTTCCAAAGATTACTTCTAGGTCCTTCACCATACCAAATACATCAGCACCTTTAGGGAGCTTAGGCTTCTTCCGGTAATCTTCCTCACCGTTGAAATGCTTGCCTTTCTTTCTTACTTGATGATTGGTCGGAAGAAATTTACGACACCCCAGATACACAACCTTCTTACATTTATCCAAATATGTACCTTTAGTCTTATCTAAATAGTGCGTGCATGCATTGTATCCCTTGTTTGACTATCCTGAAATGTTACTAAAAGCAGGCCAATCATTGATGGTTACGAACAACAACGCTCGTAGGTCAAATGGCTCCTGTTTGTGCTCATCCCACACCTTTACACCTGGTTCTGCCCACAACTACAAAAGACATCGACTAATGGCCTTAGGTACACATAAATGTCGTTGTCGGGTTGCTTCGGTCCTTGGATGAGCACTGGCATCATAATGAACTTCTACTTCATGCACAACCAAGGAGGAAGGTTGTAGATACATAGAGTCACTGGTCAGGTGCTGTGACTACAGCTCTGCTCCCCAAAAGGATTCATGCCGTCTGTACTTAGACCAAATCATAAGTTCCTCGCGTCACCTGCAAAGTTCGAGTACTTTCTCTCAATGTTTCTCCACTGTGACCCATCGGCAGGGTGTCTCAGTTTCCCGTCTTTCTTATGCTCTTCTTTGTGCCATCACAACAACCTGGCATGCTCTTTATTTCCGAACAGACATTTCAACTGTGGTATTATAGGAGCATACCACATAACCTTAGCAGGAACCCTCTTCCTGGGGGGCTCGTCATCGCCCTCAACATCACCACGGCCATCTTGTCTGATCTTGTATCGACATGCAGTGCATACTGGGCATTTATCCATATTCTCGTACTTCTCACCGCGGTACAGGATGTAGTCATTAATGCATGCATGTATCTTCTCCATATCTAATCCTAGAGGGCAGATAGTCTTCTTTGCTTCGTACTTGTCTTGGGCAGCTCGTTATCCTTTGGAAGCTTCGGCTTCATTATTTTCAGTAACTTCTCAAATCCCTTGTCAGATAAGCCAGTCTCTGCCTTCCATTTCAGCAGTTCAAGTGTGGTACCGAGCTTTGTGCTGCCATCTTCGCAATTTGGGTACAAAAAAATTTTGTGATCCTTTTGCATGGCCTCCAACTTAAGCTTCTCCCTTTCTGTATCACATTGTTGCTTTGCATCAGAAATGACCCGACCAAGACCATCAGCGAGCACATCCGATGCTCGTTGTTCTTCTTCATTGCCGCCTCCCTCTTCTTCATTGTCTTCCGTTGCAGTATCATCGTATTCTTCAGGGGACATAGGATAGTTATCATCATCCTCCTCTTCTTCATTTTCTTCCAGCCTAACCCCTCTTTCTCCGTGCATGGCCCAACAATAATATCCGGGCATGAAACCTCTCCGAAGCAGATGGCTTTGAAGGATTCTCGGGGCAGAGTGCTCCGCCACGTTCCGACAATCGACGCAGGGACAAGGCATAAAATTATCCACTTTGTTTGCCTTAGCCAAATTGATAAATTTATGCAGGCCTGCAATAAAATTGAAATCGCGTCGGTCTCCATACATCCATCGCATATGTGCAGCGATCCGCGTCATAATAATTGACCATTACAATAACATCATGAATAGTAAAATGACCACCCTACATGGACACGTGCAATATTTTTGTATCAGTTACAGATAAAGAAGATAAGGTTGCTAACCTCAGCCGAGGATACCGTGTTGTGCGAACTAAAGTGCGGCTCGGACATTTCGTCGAACACCTTGTGTGCAATCAAAGAAAAAAAAAGCTAGCACCCACACCTCACACACAATCCAACAAAATTTGGTGGCAAGGGGCAAAGGGCTAGGCTTATATATAGCCAGGGAAGGGTTTTTGGTCCCGGTTAATGCCACGAACCGGGACCAAAGCCCCTCCCGCGCGACACGTGGCGGCCCAACAGCGCGCCCCCCACCCAGGTCATTGGTCCCGGTTAATGGCACGACCCGGGACCAATGACCTTGGTGGGGGCGCATTGCTGGGCCGCCACGTGTCGCGTGGGAGGGGCTTTGGTCCCGGTTCGTGGCATTAACCGAGACCAATGCCCACCGTCGCTTCGTCGTCCCCGTGTATTAATATGAGGCCACAGCGCGTCGCTTTCGCCATCGCCTCGGCCTCTCTGCATTCGATCTCCACCCACCCCTTTCGCCATCGCCTCTCCACCGTGCCGTCGTCTCGCCTCCCCTCCCTCTCCAATCTCCACCGCGCCGCCATGGAGGTGCCCACGCTCAACTTCTACGAGGCGGCGATGTTTGCGTACTACGGCATCCTCGCGCCGCCGCGCGCGACCGTGCCCACCGGATTTCGCATCAGCGAGGCGGGTGTGCCGGTGGCTCCGCTCCTCGTCCTCGGCGGATACGAGATGGAGTGCGTCATCGTGGAGCGTCGCCGCCAGATGCCCGCGTGGATGAGGGCGTTGCCCCGGTACGCGGCGGCCAGCGAGTACTGGCCCCGGCTGTTCAAGAAGGAGCGGAAGGCCAAGCTTGGCAACCGCATCGTGGACGGGCACGTGGTGCACCCGGATCTCCGCAACCGAGAAGGGCGGGAGATGTTCTGGTCCGTCCCTGGACGGACCATCTACACTGCCATCGACGCCTCTAGCCGCGTAGAGGAGCTCCGTCTCCCGAACAACACCGAAATCGTGGAGATTTCGTCCGACAACGACGAGGAAGCCGGCGGCTCGGAGGACAGCGGCAGCGGAAGTGTTGTCAACTAGGAAATTTGTAAAGTCGCACCTTTGTTTGGAAAAAATTTGTGGTCGAATAATAAAATGTCTCAATTTAGATCTTTGTCTCGATTAATTTGTGAAAGCTTTTTCAAAAATACTGTCAATTCAATTCTACCTCGAATTAATTTCTACCTCAAATTAATTTCTATCCCGAATTAATTTACATTAATTGTCCCGGATCGCGGACCGTCGCGGGATTTTTTCGTGGCATGAACCGGGACCAATGCTCCGCAGAACGCCACGTGTGCGTCGCGGGGGCATTGGTCCCGGTTCATGCCACGAACCGGGACCAATGCTTAGAGATGAACTGGGACCAATGTCCAGGCGGCATGAACCGAGACCGGTGCCTGGCATTGGTCCCGATTATGGAAACGAACCGGGACCAATGTAATTTGGGCGCTGGACCAAAGACCCTTTTTCTACCGGTGAGTAGCTCTCAACAAACATTGCGAATATCCATCTTTGATCAAATTGAATAAATGCATGGGCGCACATACAAGGTCCCACCTCTTGTTAGTTAGGAATACTTAAAATTAAGAGTGTGCATAAAAAGAAGGGTGTAAGCACAAAAAGAAGGGAATGTACCAAGGGTGATAATAAGGTGACCAGAAGGCTAAGGAGCAGCCCTCGCCTGGCTTATGAACTAGGAGTTTCGCAAAGAGAGTGAAGTAGAAGAAAGCAATCCGGATACCCCAAGCGTACATGTCAGGAATGATCCAGTGCCTCGTCCTACACACCATTGTGCATGGGTGCCTTGGACCTGCGTACGTACATATTCGGAGATTAATTAATCATGTGATTATAACAAATCAACTATTTGAAGTAAGATCCGTATGAAAGTGTGAAAATAGGGCCGTGACGGGCTTAATTTGTATGTCCCCAAAATAGATGTCGTATATTTCTCAAAATTTGGATGATTTTAGATACTATTTATAGATTCATCCAAATTTTACAAACCCGTGACATCTATTTTAATACGGAGTGAGTATCACCGTTGACATTTGCACAGTGAGTGGCGATGTCGAGAGCAGACTTTTGGTAGCCGATGACAGTGATGAGCTTGCCCTTGATGAGTCGAGTGGCCTCTGCGTGGTCCATGTTGGAGTAATCCATGGAGTGGATCACCGTACCGTTAAACGCCTCTGGCCCTTTCCCACACATAGAACCATGGTCCGCTCTGATACCATAAAGAATTTATGCACTAGCCAATTATCCCAAAAGAACGAGATGATGGAAAGAGTTGGGCAGTATATTTATATTTGAGGTGTTTTACAATACCCCAAAATAAATAATAGCTATTTATTTTCGTCCATCCAATGGCCTACAACATTTTATACTAGTGTTAGAAACAAGACTAGTACAATTTATACTAGTGTCTCCCGATGACAAAATCCCCACCGGACTGGAAATAGGCCGTAGATGGGCCCGGCCTAATAAAGCCCAACTGGCCGGGTGTAGTGATATCGATCCACCCAGATTACACTAATCGATAGTCAAATAATGTCACGAGTCAGTACAATTTTTTAAATAGTGCTTGTACAATATATTAAGTAGTACAGTACGTAATTTGTTTCGCATCGTACGCTTAGATTACCAGATCGTGAGGTCAGCTTGGGCGCTCCCCCATCCTTTAGGTATGTGCAGTTAATATCCCCAAGGAGTATCTACAGATCCGATTCATAATAATTATCCCTGATATTTAGGAAACGAATTATTTCACAATAATTATCCCGTGATTTCGTTCCATCTTCTACCTTTTTTATATGACCGTCATATCTTGCCTCCATCTCGAGACGACGCCGTAACTTAGAAGAAGGCACCAGATTTGAAGAAGAAAAATGTAACTTTTGGAAATACCATACACTATTCTGGTTAATGGTTGTGTTGTATATAGCTTGAACAATATTTCCGACCGTTTAAAAAGAGATTATTGAATTTAATAGAAGGCACGTGCTCTGCTTGTGTGCGTTGCTATACAATTGTATGCATCTTTGCATAGAAATACATCAGAATTTGGGACGGAAGGCAGCAGACATGACTTTTAATCTCATGCTAAAAGAGCTTTAAGACACACATATCCTTCTAGATTAATATCATAATCCAAGTGAATCTGATAGAATTTCTGCCAGCCTTGACATCTTCATCTCCTTATTAACGATGATTTTCATCTACAGAGAAGCACATGACTGGTTAAAATGTAGTTTACAATCAAATTTAAGTGCAGTACAGAAAATAACAAAACAGGACAAAGAAATATTGGTCAGCTCCTTCCTGAAAGGAATGCTGCTAGCCTATGAATCAAGTGAAGTAATATAGTGACCTGGAGTAAAACTTGTGCACAAATCAAGTGAAGTAACACACAATTGCACAAATACCAGATGCCAGAAACACGTGCTCCAAGTATGGCAACACAACTAGGAAGATTAGAAATAACATGATCAGCTGATCCCCATCAAAATCTCATGGCTCTATAACTCACCTGTATATCAAGTATCGCAGACATAATAACTTGTTTCCTCGAATCAAATATCGCCTGCTATAAAAAAACAAAGACAGTAAATAATGGCATTGGAGAACAGTGTAGATGTTATTATTCTTCGAGGCAAACTAATAAATATTTTCATGCAGTTACCTTTGTTTCTGGAATTGAATTTCTCGTAAAATGCCTTCGGCCTCTTCTTAGATGGAGCACCTCTCGGTTTTATCGGTATTGGATCCTTGATTTTGCCCTTGAAAGCTTGTTTCGACCCCGAAAAATATGCAGGCACGGGACCAAATGTTCCCGTCTCTGTTCCGTCGTCACTCTCGCCAGAATCAGCATCATCATCATCATCCTCAGCCACATCGTCGTCTGAAAGACTCTTAAAAAACTCAAGCACTCTATGTGATTTCTCCATGCTCATTGAAGCTTTAAACAAAGCTGAATTATCCTTGTTGCGCATGTCGCGGTACCGATCCATTTGCTCAGTTCAAATATGTCTACTGACGTTCCTCTCAGGTTCAAATGCATCTTTACCTTGCATGGTCCATCTAACGGCAACACAACAACGGGGCATGTCAGAAATGCCCAATTGTGTGAGAACACGAAACACAAGTGCGCATGGGATATCATCACGCTGCATCTTCTGACAATGGCAGTTCACACTCTCTATAGTCGTCCTAGAATTGGCACAAGTCACATCATGCTCGCCATAATCACTGGATACAGTAAACCTGACCAAGCTGCCTTCTTCCTGTGTCATCTCACCGATATCCCATCCGGCTGATTTTGTGAACTGGTCCTTTTACCGAGTGGAGATGCTCTTACTAACCACACGCTGATACTCGTCAAGCTCCTCCAGCTCCAAGCTACCGCCGTCACCATCCATGTCTGAAAATAGTCATCATCAAACATGTCAGCAGTCACGTAAATCATGCATAACAAAAGCATCTGGCTAGCATTCACAACTATGGGCCATAGTTGTGCACGTGCAAATCAGAAAAGAAAAGTTGGAGAGCATGTCAGCGTACACCATAATAGCAGGAAGAAATACATGAACTGAACACAAAAGGCAATCCCCATAGTGTGGTATACAATCAAATAGTATGGAAAAGCAACTATAACTATAGACCAGACATTTGCATGTGCAACTCAGGCCAAAGCAGAGCATGGATAGCAGAAAAAATGCAACAGCTGACCGTAGATAGGCATCTGTATTTTCTTAGAAAAAGATAGGTACTAAGTAAGCAATTAAAACTCTAGCATCTGATTCTTTGAATTTTTTTACTAGAAATAGTCATCTAAATCTGATTCTAAATAAAGCACCTCTTTTACGGTACCTTTGAACAAAATTGCTAGAAATAATCATCAACATTTGATGCATACACGATGATTTTAGCTCTAGGCTTAGACTACATTTGCTACCCGCGGAAGATTTATTACGGTCTTAATCTTATTATGCCTAACGGTAAAATCTCTTTATTTCTAATTGCGCCATTATGTAACATTGTGTCTTACGCAAACTAAGTTACAAATTTTGGGCATAGGTGTAATCTATTACTTATATTCACGTAATGCTGAAATATATGGAAAAATCTATGTATGCCCAAGTAAACATTCGCATAATCTATGTATGCCCAAGTAATCTAGTAGACCGGTTTACCAGACCAACCCTGGAACTGCACAAAAACACCAAGGGAAATTACATGGCTGCTACACAAACGTTCACTGTTGTGGAGAACACATGGATCACATCTCTGGCCTCATAACCACGTATCAAACTAGAGGCAAAATCAATCCGAAATTTAGATTAAATTCGTAAACATACCAGGCTTTGTGGAGATCAGAGCAGGGGTTTGTGGCGTAGATGGCTGTGGGGATACCTCCCGTGTGGAGGCGGCGGCGGCGGCTCGCAGATCGGAGATGAGTGTCGAGATGCGGCGGCCTGCAGAGAGTGCAGAGGGGTGGCGGCGGCGCGAGCGCTGGCAGGCGCGGCGCCGCGCAGAGTAGAGAGGGGCGGCGGCACGAGTGCTGGCACGCGGCAGAGGGAGAGCGGCGGCCGAGCAAGTCGAGGGGAGAGCGGCGGCGCAAGTCGAGGGGAGAGATGATGGCGGCCGAGCTATACTGATCGTACGCTTTTTTCTTAAATCTGCGATCGTAACACTTCCTGCTCAACCGGTTTTAGATTCTAGACTTAACCGGTCTTGATCATACCCGATCGGTTTAATTTTTTTTCCGACTTATAAATACTAGCTGGGCTTATTGGGCCGATCGAATTATACTAGTCAGCTTTTAGGAGTAGTAAAAGGTACCGTAAAAGTTACCTTATATTTAACACTCCCACTCACGTCTAGCGTGAGATAGGATAGGCCGCAGGATCTTTTTTCTTTTTTTTAATACTGCGTGAGCAGGGTCTTAAACTCAAGACCTCTTGGCTCTGATACCATATAGAAGGATAGAGAGAGATTGATGAAATATGTTGGATGTATTATTGCCTCATGGGCGAGTATATATAGGAGTACAAGACAAGTTAGCCTAGAGTTCTAACTATCCTACACTGCCTCAATTACCGCGTACACGAATACTCTAACATCCGCCACGTGGATCTACTTGTGCTTGTTCATAGCCGCCCATGAAATCGTCAAAGCTTGCCAAACTTTCACGATGATATATAAATTTTGCAGCGATCCAAGTTTCATAATTTCTCACCTCGACGTCGTTGTTCCCGTGCTGCACGGTGAGTCGCCACTCGCCTCGGCCGCTGCCGAACGCCTCGCCGTTGCCGGCCCATTGCTCCCATGCCATCATCTCCTCCTCGTCGATGCCGGAGTAATCCAGAGCGGCAACCCGGCTGCCGAACCTGATGCAATCTAGCATGCCGAAGTGGCGCGCGTACAAGTGCAGGTACTCCATGACCGATCATGGTCCGGGTACAAGTCCGTCACGCTCGGCGGCCATGGAAAGTCCGTGAACTGGTAATATGGGCGTGGCGTCTGAAGCCGCGTTGAGGCCAGCGTGTGCGCCCACACGCCGCCGATGGCGTTCGCTTCGGCCTCGAACACGATAGGCCGGAAACCGCGCTCCAACGCGTGCTTACACGCCGTCATGCCGCTCACCCCGGCTCCGATGATGGCCACCCTTTTCTTCTGCATGGAGCCTTTTCCGTCTTTTTTCCGCCTGACGAACGTACGTCGATCGGTAGTGAGCCTATGGATTTTCAGATTGTCAGTTGGTTTTGGTTGGTTCTGAACTTATCTTGACACATTTGGTACTGTACTATGGTTGACTGGTTCCGAACTCTCAACGAGGAAATCACGAGCACTCAACACAAAAAAACATGATGTTTTACGTATGTCCAAGGCAAACCACGTGTTCTCGGATGCATCCTCTCCACTAATCTTAACGTCATTCTAGACAATCTCAGGTGATTGATCTTGCACCATTTTCTCATGCACATAAAAAGAACCAGAGGATCAAAGGAAAAGTATATTTCCTCCATCCCAAATTAATTAACTCAACTTCGCTTGGACGTACATGTATCTAAACACAAAAACATCTTTAGATATATGCATATGTGCATCTAGACAAATCTCTAACAATTAATTTGATACAGGGAGTAGTATTTTTAGAGGAATGAAAATAAATACTCTGTAGTAGAGTTGTTGTTTCCCTCTAGAGAAAAAGAAGAAAGATGCATTTGTTTACCTATTTACTTAGTATCTATTTATCGCAGTCAGCAGCTTTCTGGTAGAGGATAAAAAACCAATGTGTCAACTTCTTATTTTTAATTGTTAGTTTCTCTCCGTATCAAGAAGCCAGGACATGTACTCCTAGCACCATGTTTGACTGGTTTTGAACTTTCAACAAGAAAATCATGAAATTTTACACGTTCAAGGAAAACCAAGTGTGCGGATGCATCCTCTCCACCATTTTTAACGATCTTCCGAACAAATTCATTGGATTGCTCTTCCACCATTTTCTCATGGACACAAAAAAAGTAGAGGATCAACGAAAAAATATATTTCTTCCGTCCAAATTAATTGACTTGGCTTTGGCTAGATACGCACGTATCAGGGTGCAGGTGGGACTGCCCAAGGGAGGCCCACATATGCCCGCACAGTCCCACACATTTTAAGCGGGCATCCCACGGGAGCCCACGAAACTTATGTGGGTGCCTACTATCCGACGTATGTCCACATATGCATGCAAATACATTACTATAATTGTTGCTCATATAATGTTGATAAAAACATTTTAGTAAACATAATATGATCACAGTGCCATGCAGAGCCTTCTCATATATATATATATATATATATATTATATATATATATGGTACTGGTTTGTAACCACCTCGGTGAATTACGCTCTTAGTTACATGCCTGGATGAGCGAAAGTGGTTAAAATAGTACGGTGGGGCCCGGGGCCACTCACGGTAGACCTTTCGGCCATCATAACCACTTTTAGAGCATCGGGACAAGAACGAGCGGCGTAATCGGCAAGCGAAGGGATCAACTACATACACAAGTGAGTATGTATGCAAGCCACATACAACAGTCATCAGAGCCATTTCATCTAAAAGAAATAGAAATATTGCGACGTCATACGGCAAGATTCAAATGTCCTAAATAGAGATAATATTTTAGGATAGCTCCTCATACATCAAACAAGATCCCAGTACGGATAAGAAGCAAATCCGCATAAGATGCCACATAAATAAACACATCCCGCCCACAGATCTCACAAATCTCCGTTCCCGGAATCTCTACACCGAGTGATCGTTGCCAACATCATCCGTCTCCTCCACCTACTATCCTTCTTGCGAGTACGTCTGTTTATCTGAATCAAACAATTTATCGTGTGATACCCTAGGGGTACTCAGCAAGTCTTTATGCCTCTAAAGGGGACACAACCTGGGGGGACGCAATTGCAGCAAAAGATAATAACTAACAAATCTATAGATACTCGCTAACCATCCGCCTAACCAAAGATAAACGGATGTCCGTGAATTAAGGACAACAGTTATAACAGTATAATTATCAGATCCATCCTCCTCCTCGCTTACCAACGAGGAAGCGGACGAACAACCCCCATCCGTTGGCAGTTTTATTAACCATTCTGTGAGTATTGCACTATTTACTAGTCAGGTACTTAGTCAATTTAAAAGCGGTACTTTAGTTAGACTTGTCTATGATCGAGAAACTGTGCTCCAAGTCGTCCATAACCGCGGACACGGCTTTCAGAAAGATTTACCCTGCAGGGGTGCACAAATAGCAACACACACTCGATCAACCTCGGAAAAACCAACTCAAAACCCAACGAGGCATTCACGACAAAGCGATCACATGATTCGGTAATATTTCAGGGGTCCACCCCATTAAGCTACCCGCAACGAAGCTAGCTGACTCCGAGACGGACTCAAGGTTTGTGTGGACGGCGGTAAACGACTGGGAACTCGAAAATGTGACTGGGCTTGTCGATACAGCGAAAACGTGTCACGATCCCAAAACAGTACAGGTGCTCCTCGCACAATCTTAAATAAAACAGTAAGCATGGCATAAGTACAGGATAGGGGGTCCATAAGGCCTCCCAGATGTGGATAGTGCGAATAATTGAGGAACATGAATCAAGTACTCGGGGTCCTACGGGACACAAGTGAGCATGAAAAACCAAATAGCAGATATTGCTCACCGGTGCCTCTTTCATTAGTTATCCCATTACTACTCAGGTTAAGTTGTTTAGGTACCTCGTTATCCATCATATACTCACATACCCTACACATGCTTTTCTACGACTCGCATGGCTCAAACAACTCCTGTAGTAATGGCACATGGGATGGAGAAACAAGCTTCGGTGGGGTTTAAAAGTAAAGGCTATGCAGTGCTTGGCATTCAATTTAATGCAATCGCGACTCAAAGATGCAAGAATAAGGTAGAGGAAATAGGTACTATATGTATGCAAGCATGTGGTAGTGCTTGTCTGGCAGCTCAGTTGAAGCGAGAGATGGATCTGGGTAGTTATGGGTAGTTCAATTTAATGCAATCGCGACGCGGAGACGGTAGACGCCAGCGGCCGACGACGCATAGAGAGCGTTCGGTGAAACGCCCGACGAGGCTAGGGGTCTACGGCGAGGCAGAGGGTGTCGAGGCGGGAGAGGGACTCACCGCGGAGAGGTTGACGTGGTCGGAACAGGCTGGGGTTCGTCGGAGCGACGAGGACGCAGGCGCACCCGGAGCTAGGGTTTCAGAGGCGAGGGCGTCGGCGATGCAACACAGGGCCCGGCTCCTCCTCGCTGGCGTATACGGGGCGACGCAGGGGTGCACGCTGGTCCTCCTCGACACCCGCGATCGCCACACCACCGGCTTGTATGAGAAGGGGAGGTGGAGGCCGACGGTGCACGCTGGAGTGGAAGGAGATAGGGAAGCAGGGGTGTAGCTGGGGAGGAAGGGCGCGACCTGGGGTAGATCTGGCGAGGCAGAGGCGTGGGGAGGTGGATAAAGCGAGGGAGAGAGAGGAGAATGCCGTGGGGGAGCGGGTTAGGGATAAAGGTGGCTTCGACCACCTTTCCTTCTCCTTCCCTCACGTACGCGACGTGAGCGGCCAGGGAAGGGTAGGGTGGAGGCTGCCAGGTGGGCCAGGAAGAGAGAGGTAGCTCGGGGTGGGGCTAGCATGCAGGGAGAGAGGGAGAGAAAGAGGGTTGGGTTAGCTAGGGTTAGAGTAGATGGCTTTGGCCTAGGGTTGGAGAAAGAGGGGCTGGTGGGGCCAGCCTCGGCATGGGGAGAGGAGGTGGTGAGGTGAGTGTTAGGGTAAGGGTAGGGTTTAGACTAGAGCTAGGGTTAGAGAGAGAGGTTAGAAAAAGGGGTTAGGGTTTGAAGAGAGAGAGGGAGAAACAAGTATTAAGGGGGGTTTTAACATGGTCATATGCAAGATCAAGTCAAGAGGTGAAAAGGGGTGGAGAGGTGGTTTTGTAGTTGAGCACAAGGTGATGGTGAGGAGAACACAAAAGAGAGAGAGAGGTGGGGTTTAAAAATAAATAAAGGGAAGATCCCACATGAACATGCATGATGGGAGAAAGGGTTTTGTTGGGAACATGGGGATGGTGGAGAGAGATGGAGAGGATCTCACAAAAGAAAGATCCACTAAAAACAAAAGAAAAACAAAGTAGCTAAAAATGGTGGTACTCTTGCATGGCCCATGCATAATAATTGAATGCCATGTTTTATCCTTGTGAAAACAATAATAATATAACATGGCATGATTCCCATGCATAACCAAAATGTGGAGCAAAGGCCAAGCAAAAGAAAATAGAATTGGACCCATCCCAACCCACATGAGCTAGATTAAATGCCCAAAAGGAAAATAATAGCTCATGGTTAACTAGGATGGTGGAATTATAAGGTGGTGACAAAGAAAGGTGGTGGATTGGAATAAAAGATATGCCCCCAACTCAACTTGGCATCAAGCATTTATCAAGATTCAAATACAATATATCAAGAGCCAAATACAATTAATAATGCATATGAGAGAAGAACCAAAAGGAAAAGGTTTTTATATGATGCTCAAATGCAAGGTGGCATGATGACATGAGCATGATATAATTATGATGCAACAATTATATGTAGGAGTAGCCACTATATTACTAGACCAAGTAGTATTACAATTGTTAGACAATTGGGATGCTACAACTCTCCCCCACTAAACAGGAATCTCGCCCCGAGATTCTAGGAAGAAGAAGAAGACTCAAAGAGGGTAGGATACTTGGCACGGAGCTCATCTTCACGTTCCCAAGTGGCTTCATCAACGGAATCGTGCGACCACTGCACCTTGCAGAACTTGATGGACTTGTTGCGAGTCCTTCTTTCTGCGACTTCTAGAATTTTAATGGGGTGTTCTTGATAAGACAGATCTTCTTGGAGGTTGATGAGTTCATGGTCCACAGTCCTGCCGGGATCCTTGAAACACTTCTTGAGTTGATAGATGTGGAAAACATCATGGACCTTGAGTTTTTCAGGGAGCTCAAGAGCATAAGCAAGTTCTCCTCTTCTTCCACGAATTTTGGAAGGACCGATGTATCTAGGAGCCAGCTTTCCTTTGATACCAAAGCGTTGCGTGCCTCTCATGGGAGTGACACGAAGGTAAACGAGATCACTAGGGACATACTCCATGTCCGTGTGCTTCCTGTCATAATTGCTCTTCTGGTGACTTTGAGCAATCTTTAGGTTTTCAAGAATGATGTGAACCTTCTCCTCCGCTTGAGTTACAATGTCGAGGCCAAACAATATTCTTTCACCTGTGCCCGACCAACCAATCGGAGTTCTGCATTTGCGACCATAGAGAGCCTCAAATGGTGCCATCTTTAGACTTTTTTGGAAGCTGTTGTTGTAAGAGAATTCAGCATAAGGAAGGCATTCTTCCCACTTCATGCCAAAAGAGCACGGAGCATATCTTCGAGAATCTGATTAATCCTTTCAACTTGTCCTTGCGACTGAGGGTGGTAAGCTGTGCTGAAGTTCAATTTTGTTCCCAAAGCATTTTGGAAACTTCCCCAAAACTTGGAAGTGAAGATGCTTCCACGGTCTGAACTGATCTCAAGAGGAACTCCATACAGAGAGACAATTATGTTGATATAGAGCTCAGCCAACTGAATTGCAGAAATTGTTTCCTTGACGGGAAAGAAGTGAGCTACTTTAGAAAGCCTGTCGATCACAACAAAGATTGCATTGTTGCCCTTCTGCAACCTTGGAAACCCAGTGATGAAGTCCATCTCTACTTTCTCCCATTTCCATTCCGGAGGCTTCAATGGCTGTAGAAGACCGGAAGGTTTCTGATGGACAGCTTTAACTCTACGACAGACATCACACTCGGAGACATACTTGGCACAATATCGTTTCAACCCAGGCCACCAATATTGTGTTTTCAAGTCCATGTACATCTTAGTGCTGCCAGGGTGGATAGAAAGAATAGAATCATGCGCCTCCTTAAGAACTTGCTCTCTTAAACCCGGGTACTTCGGAACAAACATCCGGTGTTCAAAGAAAAGAGTGCCTTGGTCGTCAACGTGGAAAGACTCATACTTCGGAAGCTGAATGTTGGAGATAATCTTTTTAGTGTAAGGATCACCAAGTTGACAAGAGCAAACTTTTTCTTCCAAGAGTGGGGTTGCCAGAAGGTTCAAAAGATACCCTTGATCCACAATTTTAAGGTTGAGCTTGCGGAATTCCTCGCACAAGAGAGGCTGTTGTTCCTCCACCATGAGGTTATTGACATAAGCTTTTCGGTTGAGAGCATCGGCCATGACATTAGCTTTGCCCGGAGTGTAGTTGATGGTCAAATCAAAATCATTGATTGTTTCAATCCACCTCCTCTAACGAAGGTTGAGATCAGGCTGTGTGAAAATATACTTTAGACTCTTGTGATCAGAAAAGATCTCACAACGGTTGCCAAGCAAGTAATGCCTCCATACTTTCAAAGAAAAGACAACTGTTGCGAGTTCGAGGTCATGTGTAGGATAGTTGATCTCATGCGTCTTCAACTGTCGAGAGGCATAAGTAACAACTTGTTTTTCTTGCATAAGGACCGCACCCAATCCTTGCAATGAGGCGTCACAGAATATCTGGAAAGGCTTTGATGTATCTGGAGGAACTAAGACTGGTGTGGAAGTGAGCTTCTCTTTGAGTGTTTCAAAGCTTGCTTGACATGCAGGAGTCCAAAGGTATTTCTTGCCTTTCTTGAGAAGATTGGTAAGAGGCTTCGCAATCTTCGAGAAGTTTTGAACGAAGCGACGACAGTAACTAGCCAAACCAAGGAAACTCCAGACTTCTTTGACATTTATGGGTGGAAGCCAGTCCATAATTGTCTTAATAGTTTCTGGGTTGACGGCAATGCCCTTGGCAGAGATGACGTGACCAAGGTAGGTGACTTGAGGAAGCCAGAATTCACACTTGGAGAACTTTGCATACAGGCGGTTCTCACGAAGCTTGTTTAGGACACACCGAAGGTGTTCTTCATGTTCTTCTTTTGACTTAGAATAGACTAGAATGTCATCCAGATAGACCACAACAAACTTATCAAGATACTCCATGAAAACCGAGTTCATAAGCCTCGAGAAGGTGGCAGGTGCATTAGTGAGACCGAAAGACATGACCGTGTACTCATACAGGCCATAGCGGGTGGTGAAAGCTGTTTGGGAACATCTTCCTTGCGAATCTTGATTTGATGATAACCACTTCTCAAATCAAGCTTAGAGAAAACCACAGCTCCAGCTAGCTGATCAAAGAGATCATTAATCCGCGGAAGGGGATATCTATTCTTGATGGTTTTAGCATTGAGAGCCCGATAGTCAACACAAAGTCTATCAGTCTTGTCTCGCTTCTTCACAAAGATGGTTGGGCTACCCCAAGAAGAAGTATTGTGCTGAATGAAACCCAACTTCTCTTGTTCATCAAGCTGACGTTTGAGTTCAACCAACTCAGCAGGACCCATTTTATAAGGCCGCTTGGAGATAGGAGCGGTACCAGGTTCAATTTCAATCACAAACTCAACCTCACGATCCGGAGGCATACCTGCAACTCTTCAGGAAAGACATCTGGGAACTCACAGACTACCGGAACACTCTGAATACCTTCCATAGCATCATCATTCAGAGCCGCCAAAGAGAAAAGCTGAATTGTAGGAGTCAGACTTGGAGAATAGACTATATGGCCTTCAGGAATTTTCAGAGAAACCGAACGTTCAGCACAATCAATCACAGTTGCATTTGCTGTTAACCAATCCATTCCCAAGATAACATCAATGTCAGAATTGCCCAGAATAATTAAGGAAGCCGGAAACGAAGAGCCACCAATCTCAATTTGATTGCCATGGCTGATATGAGCAGCCCTCATGTTTGACCCAGGAGATTGTACCACAAGACAATGTAATAAAGGAACCATAGCCAGATCATGTTCATGCGCAAACTTGTGAGAAACAAAAGAATGCGAAGCACCAGAATCAAACAACACTCGTGTAGGGACTGAGTTAACAGGAAGCATACCCATCACAACTCCAGGTGCATGCTCAGCTTGAGCGGCGTTGACACAATTGGCACGAGCAACCGTAGACCTGGGCTTGGTGTTGATGTTGAGAGCCCGAGGTGGAGGTGCACGAACCATAGAAGAGCTTGCCGCAGGTCTTGGAGGTGGTGGTGGAAGAGCTTTGTTGTTCATTGGACAATTCCAGTGCTGATGCCCAGTGTTTCCACAAGTGTAGCAAGCACCAGGTGGACGTGGAGCAACATAGCCAGGGACTCCGCCAGGCGCTCCAGGGTAGTTGTGGTTGTAGCCCCTAGGAGCCACAGTGAAGGAGTTTGGTGGACTTGCTGCGTAGCTTGACGGTCTTGGTGGAGCCGGGAGCGACGGTGGGGTATTAGGAACCCAGACACGACGCTTAGAAGGAGCTGTCATAGCTGAAGAGCTTGCTGCATCGCGGCTGTGTTTCTTCGACTCCTCAAACACTTGCCTACTTGCTTCTTCCTGCAGAGCTGTATGTTGGAGTTCCAGAAAAGACCCCCGGCCTTGCATGAGTGATTGCATATTTAATTGAAGCATTGAGCCCTTGCCTAAACCTCTTTTGCTTCTTCTTGTCATCAGAGATCTCATCACCACCATACCGAGAAAGGTTCATGAAGTTTCTGATGTAGGTATTGATATTGTCAGTGCCTTGCTTGAGGTTGAGAAACACTTCTTTCATCCTTTCCATGACAATTTCTGACAGATATTGCTCTTTGAAATCCGTAGTGAATTGCTCCCAAGTAGGCTGAAAACCAGAGAGGTCTGCCTTGAGGTAATTTTCCCACCACAGAGCTGCATCTCCCTTCAGAAGGTGTGTGGCACATTTGACCCATTCTTGATCGGGAAGATCCATAGTCATCAGCAACCTTGATACTTCACGAAGCCAATCATCCGCATCAAGTGGCTGATTAGACACCTCAAATTGGCGTGGGTTGAACTTCAGAAAACTCTTGATGTCTCCACGCTTGGGAGGTGGAGGTAGCGGAACAAACTCATTCCTCCTAACACGTTCTTCGAAGCACTGCTGGTTCTGCTGCATAGTTCCCAAGGCATTGGCAATACTTGCCAAAGCAGCCCCCAGTTCAGGTGGTATGTCCTCCTCAGAACGGCGTGGTGGTGCCATCCTGTGATTGATATAAAACACAAGTCAGTACTATAATGGAGAATAATAATAATCCAAAATAGTACCAAAATGGAATTAACCGAGATTAAAGGATACAATTCACTAAGATGATATTAAAATATCACAAAGTTCAAGGCACCTAGAAGATATTAAGCATAACGCACCCGACTGAACAAGGAGTGTGGTACACAAGCTAACAAAGAAATTTTTTCCGCAAATTTCGGTATTAAAATACCGCTATATGCGCAAAACCACTTAACGAATCAAGCTTAGTAACTCTACTAATTCAATATACAAGAGCGAATGATAAGAGTAGTGGTATGGTCGCGACTCCATCCTGCACTCAAATCATTACTCCGCACATGGATCAGTAAAACACATATCCCAACACCTTCTGCTTAAGATGAACCTAAAGATTGGTAACTACGGAAACGAACACCCCAACAAGATAACGTCGGATAACAAAGAGTAAGACAGATCGCACCGGTATACAACGAATCAGATAGATCGCGCCGGTTTACAAAGGCCTGTCGGTATGGAATGTACCAATAGTTGATAACCAAAAGGCAGATAGCGATAACATTTGGATGCAACAGATAGACAAGGAATTCACACACACACACACAACTTATGGTACTACGGAACCCAGAACACGTGAATCCTAGTTTGAATTTCAGAAGAGGCTTGAAAACGTTACACTTCCTTACCAGAAAAAGGGGTGGGTGGGTGGGTAAGAAGAAAAATGGAAGCAGTCCTACTCTCACGTTTGGTTTTCCCTAGTATACATAACTACCAAAATATTTGCTAGACTGACAACGACCATTTTGGCTGAGACCCTGAAGGGCGGGATGGCTCTGATACAAATTGTAACTACCTCGGTGAATTACGCTCTTAGTTACATGCCTGGATGAGCGAAAGTGGTTAAAATAGTACGGTGGGGCCCGGGGCCACTCACGGTAGACCTTTCGGCCATCCTAACCACTTTCAGAGCATCGGGACAAGAACGAGCGGCGTAATCGGCAGGCGAAGGGATCAACTACATACACAAGTGAGTATGTATGCAAGCCACATACAACAGTCCTCAGAGCCATTCCATCTAAAAGAAATAGAAATATTGCGACGCCATACGGCAAGATTCAAATGTCCTAGATAGAGATAATATTTTAGGATAGCTCCTCATACATCAAACATCAGAGTATCAGGCGGAAGCGGAAAACAAGATCCGAGTACGGATAAGAAGCAAATCGGCATAAGATGCCACATAAATAAACACATCCCGCCCACAGATCTCACGGATCCCCGTTCCTGGAATCTCTACACCAAGTGATCGTTGCCAACATCATCCATCTCCTCCACCTAGTATCCTTCTTGCGAGTACGCATGTTCATCTGAATCAAACAATTTATCGTGTGAGACCCTAGGGGTACTCAGCAAGTCTTTATGCCTCTAAAGGGGACACAACCTGGGGGGACACAATTGCAGCAAAAGATAATAACTAACAAATCTATAGATACTTGCTAACCATCCGCCTAACCAAAGATAAACGGATGTCCGTGAATTAAGGACAACAGTTATAACAGTATAATTATCAGATCCATCCTCCTCCTCGCTTACCAACGAGGAAGCGGACGAACAACCCCCATCCGTTGGCAGTTTTATTAACCATTCCGTGAGTATTGCACTATTTACTAGTCAGGTACTTAGTCAATTTAAAAGCGGTGCTTTAGTTAGACTTGTCTATGATCGAGAAACTGTGCTCCAAGTCGTCCATAACCGCGGACACGGCTTTCAGAAGGATTTACCCTGCAGGGGTGCACAAATAGCAACACACACTCGATCAACCTCGGAAAAACCAACTCAAAACCCAACGAGGCATTCACGACAAAGCGATCACATGATTCGGTAATATTTCAGGGGTCCACCCCATTAAGCTACCCGCAACGAAGCTAGCTGACTCCGAGATGGACTCAAGGTTTGTGTGGACGGCGGTAAACGACTGGGAATCCGAAAATGTGACTAGGCTTGTCGATACAGCGAAAACGTGTCACGATCCCAAAACAGTATAGGTGCTCCTCGCACAATCTTAAATAAAATAGTAAACATGGCATAAGTACAGGATAGTAATAAAGCCCCAAACTAATTGTGGCCCCAAGAAATTAGAATGAATCAAGCTCTGGCTCAGGGGGGTCCATAAGGCCTCCCAGATGTGGATAGTGCGAATAGTCGAGGAACATGAATCAAGTACTCGGGGTCCTACGGGACACAAGTGAGCATGAAAAACCAAATAGCAGATATTGCTCACCGGTGCCTCTTTCATTAGTTATCCCATTACTACTCAGGTTAAGTTGTTTAGGTACCTCGTTATCCATCATACACTCACATACCCTACACATGCTTTGTTGGAGATATGCCCAAGAGGCAATAATAAAAGTGGTTATTATTATATCTTTGTGTTTATGATGAATGTTTACATCCCATGCTATAATTGTATTATTAGGAAACACTAATACATGTGTGTTTTGTAAACATGTGAGAGTCCCTAGTAAGCCTCTTGTTGAACTAGCTTGTTGATTGATTGATGATCATGGTTTCCTGATCATGGACATAAGGATGTGATTAATAACAAGGTTATATCATTAGGAGAATGATGTGATGGACACACACCCATAGTAAGCATAGCATAAGATCAAGTCATTAAGTTCGTATTGTTGTAAGCTTTTTAAATGCATAGTAACCTAATCCTTCGACCATGAGGTTGTGTTAATCACCATCACCGGATGGGTACTTTGATGACATCAAACACCGCTTCGTAACTAGGTGGTCATAAAGGTGTCATTGGGTATTCTGAAAGTATGTGTTGAAGCGCATGGATCAAGATTGGGATTTGTCCATCCATATGACGGATAGATATGCTCTGGGCCCTCTCGGTGGAATGTCATCTAGTTAGCTTGCAAGCATGTGACTGGGTCACAAGGGATGACATATCACAGAACGAGTAAAGAGTACTTATCAGTAACGAGGTAGAACTAGGTATGGAGATACCGACGATCAAACCTCGGATAAGTATAATATCGCGAGACAAAGGGAATTGGTTTCGTATGTAAATGGTTCAATCGATCACGAAGTCATCGTTGAGTATGTGGGAGCCATTATGGATCTCCAGGTCCCGCTGATGGTTATTGATAGGAGATGTGTCTCTATCATGTCTACATATTCACGAACCGTAGGGTGACACACTTAAGGTTCGAAGTTGTTTTAAGTAGATATGGAATGTGCGTTGGAGACCGAATGTTGTTCGGAGTCTCGGAATGGATCCGGGACATCACGAGGAGATCCGGAATTGTCCGGAGAATAAGATTCATATATAGGGGATCATTTTCTGAGTTAGGAAATGTTCCGGAGTGTTTGTATGAGGATTCTAGAAGGTTTCGGAATGTTCCGGAAGGTTCTAGAAGATTTCTTGGAGTTTGCTTGAAAACCAAGGAAGGGGTCAAGGAGTCCTGGTGGGTCAAGACAAGGAGTCATGGGGGAGGAGGACTCCTCCCCCCTCCCCAATCCGCCGGCCCAAGGAGGTGGGGAGTCCTACTAGGACTCCCCCTCCCCAGGCGCCCTCCCTCCTTTAAATAGAAGGGGGAGGCGCCACCCCTTGCCCCTCCTCCATAACTCCCAATCTCTGCCGCCTCTCTCCTCCTCCTTTCTTCTGCACAGGCATAGGCGAAGCCCTGCAGAATTCTCTACTCCACCACCACCACCACGCCGTCGTGCTGCTGTGATTCCGTGGAGAAGATCTACTACCTCCGCTGCTCGCTGGAACAAGGAGAGGAAGGTCTGCTTCGACTCCGCACGTGTGACCGACTCCGGAAGCGCTGCCGAAACATGGTGCCGGAAGGATCGTCCACTTGACCGACTGCGGAAGCGCTGCCAGAACGCGACGCCGGAAGGATCGTCCACACGATCTTGAGATCGGCAAGTGATCGACTACATCAACCACGAGATCTAATCTCGTTAACGCTTTCGGATCTACGAGGGTTAGTTCCTATCTATCTCGTTGCACATGTCTAATAGATTAGATCTTGGCTTTTATCTAGATTAGATCTGGGTTTTGTTCGTTCTTGCGGTATAATTTTTTTGTTTTCCATGCTACGAACCCATCCGTGGTATCAGAGCCGTATCTATGCGTAGATCTGTTGCACGAGTAGAACACAATGTTTTTGTGGGCGTTGATGCTTTTGTTGTCGGTGTCTTAGCGTGTACTTTGCATCTTGCGGCATGGTGGGATGAAGCGGCTCGGGCTAACATTACATGTCATCGCACATGAGACTTGCTCCACGCTTGACGTGCAACTTGCTTTGCACAAGTGGCTTTGCGGGTGTCTGTCTCTCCCACCATAGTTAAGATTCAATTTACAATGAGCATCTTGACAACACTTGTATCAATGTTGTGGTTCGGTCTTATGCGGAAGCCCCAAACCACGCAAAACATGCAAAGAAAATTAGAGGCGTCTAACTTGTTTTTGTAGGGGTTTTGTGATGTGATATGGCCATCATGTGATTGTGATTGTATTTGATGTATGCAATGATCCTTGTTGTAATATGGCAACCGGCAGGAGCCTAATGGTTGTCTTTAATTCTGTTAAGACATGTGTGTCTATTCATCTTGTAATAGCTTTATTCCAAGTAGTTGTAATAGTTGCTAGCGATGATGGGCAACCATGAAGCGGCGCCACTGACCTTGATGCAATGCTGGTGATGATGGAGATCATGTTCGTGCTTTGGAGATGGAGATCAAAGGCGCAAGAAGAAAGGGCCATATCATATCACACTAATTATGAATTGCCTGTGATGTTAATCCTTTATGCATCTTGTATTGCTTAGATCGCGACGGTAGCATTATAAGATGATCCCTCTCACTAAATATCAAGTAATAAAGTGTTCACCCTTAGTTGGCACCGTTGCTAAGACTCGTCGTTTCGAAGCATCTCGTGATGATCGGATGTGATAGATTCTATGTGTGCATACAACGGGTGCAAGCCAGATTTGCACATGCGGAAGCTAAGGTTATCTTGACGAGCCTAGCATGTACAGACATGGTCTCAGAACACGGAATACCGAAAGGTAGAGCATGAGTCATATAAATGATATGATGAACATGAAGTTTGTTCGCCGATGAAACTACATCTTCTCTCGTGAAGATCGGACTTGGTGTAGTGAACTTGGTTCGTGTAATCACTAAGACAATGTGAGGGATGTTGTTTTGAGTGGGAGTTCACCTAGTTAGTTTAAGAATTAAATTTGAACTCAATTTGTCATAAACTTAGTCTAAACTACTTGCAAATTGTTGTAGATTATGGCGACCCCCTCCATCAATTTCAATGTGTTCCTAGAGAAAGAAAATCTTAAGAACAATGGAAGCAATTTCACGGACTGGTTCCGTGGACTGAAGATCGTCCTCAGGGCTGGTCAGTTGACCTATGTGCTCGAAGCACCGCTAGGTGACCCACCTGCAGATAATGCCACCGATGACGAAAAGAATGTTTTCGCCACTCGGAAAAATCATTACTCCACAGTTCAGTGTGCCATCCTGTACGGTTTAGAATCGGAGCTCCAGAAGCATTTTGAGCACCACAACCCGTTCGAGATCATTAAGGAGCTCAGGCTAATTTTTGAGACTCGCACGGCCATGGAGAGCTATGAGGCCTCCGAAAAATTCTTTAACTGTAAGATGGAAGAGGGAAGCTCCATTAGCGAGCACGTGCTCACCATGTCTGGGTACACTAAGAAGCTCCAAGAGTTGGGAATATCGATTCCTAATGAATTGGGGATTCACCGTCTCCTTCAATCACTGCCACCAAGTTACAAGAAGTTTGTGATGAACTACAACATGCACTGCATGAACAAGACGTTTCCTGAACTGTCGTCCATGCTGAAAACTGCTGAAGTGGAGATCAAGAAGGAGCACCAAGTGTTGATGGTCAATAAGACCACCAATTTCAAGAGACGGGGCAAGCCTAAGAACAAGGGCAACTTCAAGAAGGACGGCAAGAAAGCTGCCGCACCTGCTAAGAAGCCCAAGGCTGGTCCTAAGCCTGAAACTGAGTGCTTCTACTGCAAGGGTGCTGGTCACTGGAAGCGTAACTGCCCCAAGTACCTGGCGGATCTGAAGAACGGCAACATCAAGAAGAAAGGTATATTTGATATATGTGTTATAGATGTGTATCTTACTAGTAATCGTAGTAGTGCCTGGGTATTTGATACTGGTTCGGTTGCTCATATTTGTAACTCGAAACAGGAGCTGCGGAATAAACGAAGACTGGCAAGAGACGAGGTGACGATGCGCGTTGGAAATGGCTCCAAGGTTGATGTGATCGCCGTCGGCACGCTCCCTCTACATCTACCTTCGGGATTAGTTTTAAATTTAAATAATTGTTATTTGGTGCCTGCGTTAAGCATGAACATTATATCTAGATCCTGTTTATTGCGAGACGGTTACTCTTTTAAGTCTGAGAATAAAGGTTGTTCGATTTATATGAGTAATATCTTTTATGGTAATGCACCTGAGATGAATGGTTTATTCTTACTGAATCTCGATAGTAGTGATACACATGTTCACAACAGAGATGCTAAACGAATAAAATTAAATGATAATTCTACATACATGTGGCACTGTCGTCTTGGTCACATTGGAGTGAAGCGTATGAAGAAACTCCATTCTGATGGACTTCTTGAATCACTTGAAAGATGCGAAGCATGTCTAATGGGAAAAATGACTAAGACTCCATTCTCTGGTACAATGGAGCGAGCTACAGACTTATTGGAAATAATACATACCGATGTGTGCGGTCCAATGAGTGTAGCATCGCGTGGTGGATATCGTTATGTTCTCACTTTCACGGATGACTTAAGTAGATATGGGTATGTCTACTTTATGAAACATAAGTCCGAAACTTTCGAGAAGTTTAAGGAATTTCAAAGTGAAGTGGAAAATCATCGTACCAAGAATATTAAGTTTCTGCATTCTGACCGCGGAGGTGAATATCTGAGTTATGAGTTTGGCATGCATTTAAAGAAATGTGGAATACTTTCGCAGTTGACACCACCGAGAACACCACAGCGTAATGGTGTGTCCGAACTTCGTAATCGAACTCTCTTAGATATGGTCCGATCTATGATGTCTCTTACAGATTTACCGCTATCGTTTTGGGGCTATGCATTAGAGACAGCCGCATTCACTTTAAATAGGGCACCATCTAAATCCGTTGAAACGACACCATACGAACTGTGGTTTGGTAAGAAACCTAAGTTGTCGTTCCTTAAAGTTTGGGGTTGCGAAGCATATGTAAAGAAGTTACAACCTGATAAGATAGAACCCAAAGCGGAGAAATGCGTCTTCATAGGATACCCTAAAGAAACAATTGGGTATACCTTCTATCATAGATCCGAAGGCAAAGTTTTCGTTGCAAAGAATGGATCCTTTCTTAAGAAGGAGTTTCTCTCGAAGGAGGTGACTGGAAGGAAAGTAGAACTCGATGAGGTTATTGAACCTTCTCTCAGATTTGTGAGTAGCGTAGCACCGGAAGTTTTTGTGCCGCCTGCACCAATTGAAGAGGAAGCTAATGATAATGATCATGAAACTTCAAACGAAGTTACTACTGAACCTCGCAGGTCAACGAGGGTCCGTACCACTCCTGATTGGTATGACTCTGCCTTGAACGTCATGTTGGTGGACAACGCTGATGACCCTGCGACGTATGAAGATGCTATGGTGAGCCCAGATTCCGAAAAATGGCTAGAAGCCATGAAATCCGAAATGGGATCCATGTACGAAAACCAAGTTTGGACTTTGGTGGACTTACCGGATGGCCGTAAGGCTGTCGAGAACAAATGGATTTTCAAGAGAAAAACAGATGCTGATGGTAATGTTACCGTCTATAAAGCTCGACTTGTCGCGAAAGGGTTCCGACAAATTCAAGGAGTTGACTATGATGAGACTTTCTCACCAGTAGCGAAGCTAAAGTCTGTGAGGATTTTGTGAGCAATTGCCGCACATTTCGATTATGAGATTTAGCAGATGGATGTCAAAACGGCGTTCCTTAATGGTGACATTGAGGAAGAGTTGTATATGGTACAACCCAAGGGTTTTGTCGATCCTAAAGATGCTGACAAGGTATGCAAACTTCAGCGCTCCATTTATGGACTGAAGCAAGCATCCTGGAGTTGAAATCAACTTTTTGATAAAGTAATCAAAAACTTTGGATTTATACAAACTTATGGAGAAGCTTGTATTTACAAGAAAGTGAGTGGGAGCTCTGTAGCATTCCTAGTACTATATGTAGATGACATATTGTTGATTGGGAATGATATAGAACTTCTTAATAGCGTCAAACCTATTTGAATAATAGTTTTTCAATGAAGGATCTTGGCGAAGCGGCATATATTCTAGGCATCAAGATTTATAGAGATAGATCAAGAAGCCTAATAGCACTTTCACAAAGTACATACTTAGACAAAGTTCTAAAGAAGTTTAAAATGGAAAATAGCAAGAAAGGGTTCGTGCCCATGTTGTCAGATAAGACCTTGAGTAAGACTCAAAGTCCAGCTACGGCAGAAGATAGAGAAAAGATGAATAATATTCCCTATGCCTCAGCCATAGGTTCTATCATGTATGCCATGCTGTGTACAAGACCGGATATAGTTTGACTAGCAGATATCAAAGTGATCCTGGAATGGAGCACTGGACAGCGGTCAAGAATATCCTAAAGTACCTAAATAGGACTAAGGATATGGTTCTTTCTTATGGAGGTGATGAACAGCTTGTTGTAAACGGTTACACCGATGCTAGTTGGAACACCGATCCGGATGACTCAAAGTCACAGTCGGGATACGTATTTATTTTGAATGGTGCTGCAGTGAGCTAGAGGAGTGCGAAGCAAAGCGTTGTGGTGAAATCTTCAACTGAATCGGAATACATAGCTGCTTCGGAGGCTGCACAAGAAGCCGTTTGGATGAAGGAATTCATTACTGAACTTGGCGTGGTTCCCAGTGCGTTGGAACCGATGGCCATCTACTGTGACAACACAGGTGCCATAGCTAATGCATAGGAGCCAAGGTCACATAGTAAGCTGAAGCACATCAAGCTACATTTTCATGCTATTCGCGAGTATGTCCGAGATGGTGACATAAAGATTTGCAAAGTACACACTGATCTGAATGTGGCAGATCCGTTAACTAAACCTCTCCCTAGGGCAAAGCATGACCAACACCAGAACGCCATGGGTGTTAGGTATATTACTATGTAATCTATATTATTGACTCTAGTGCAAGTGGGAGACTGTTGGAGATATGCCCAAGAGGCAATAATAAAAGTGGTTATTATTATATCTTTGTGTTTATGATGAATTTTTACATCCCATGCTATAATTTTATTATTAGGAAACACTAATACATGTGTGTTTTGTAAACATGTGAGAGTCCCTAGTAAGCCTCTTGTTGAACTAGCTTGTTGATTGATTGATGATCATGGTTTCCTGATCATGGACATAAGGATGTGATTAATAACAAGGTTATATCATTAGGAGAATGATGTGATGGACACACACCCATAGTAAGCGTAGCATAAGATCAAGTCATTAAGTTCGTATTGTTGTAAGCTTTTAAATGCATAGTAACCTAATCCTTCGACCATGAGGTTGTGTTAATCACCATCACTGGATGGGTACTTTGATGACATCAAACACCGCTTTGTAACTGGGTGGTCATAAAGGTGTCATTGGGTATTCTGAAAGTATGTGTTGAAGCGCATGGACCAAGATTGGGATTTGTCCATCCATATGACGGATAGATATGCTCTGGGCCCTCTCGGTAGAATGTCATCTAGTTAGCTTGCAAGCATGTGACTGGGTCACAAGGGATGACATATCACGGAATGAGTAAAGAGTACTTATCAGTAACGAGGTAGAACTAGGTATGGAGATACCGACGATCAAACCTCGGATAAGTATAATATCGCGAGACAAAGGGAATTGGTTTCGTATGTAAATGGTTCAATCGATCACGAAGTCATCGTTGAGTATGTGGGAGCCATTATGGATCTCCAGGTCCCGCTGATGGTTATTGATAGGAGATGTGTCTCTATCATGTCTACATATTCACGAACCGTAGGGTGACACACTTAAGGTTCGAAGTTGTTTTAAGTAGATATGGAATGTGCGCTGGAGACCGAATGTTGTTCGGAGTCTCGGAATGGATCCGGGACATCACGAGGAGATCCGAAATTGTCCGGAGAATAAGATTCATATATAGGGGATCATTTTCTGAGTTAGGAAATGTTCCGGAGTGTTTGTATGAGGATTCTAGAAGGTTTCGAAATGTTCTGGAAGGTTCTAGAAGATTTCTTGGAGTTTGCTTGAAAACCAAGGAAGGGGTCAAGGAGTCCTGGTGGGTCAAGACAAGGAGTCGTGGGGGAGGAGGACTCCTCCCCCCTCCCCAATCCGCCGGCCCAAGGAGGTGGGGAGTCCTACTAGGACTCCCCCTCCCCAGGCGCCCTCCCTCCTTTAAATAGAAGGGGGAGGCACCACCCCTTGCCCCTCCTCCATAACTCCCAATCTCTGCCGCCTCTCTCCTCCTCCTTTCTTCTGCACAGGCATAGGCGAAGCCCTGCAGAATTCTCTACTCCACCACCACCACCACGCCGTCGTGCTGCTATGATTCCGTGGAGAAGATCTACTACCTCCGCTGCTCGCTGGAACGAGGAGAGGAAGGTCTGCTTCGACTCCGCACGTGTGACCGACTGCGGAAGCGCTGCCGAAACGCGGCGCCAGAAGGATCATCCACTTGACCGACTGCGGAAGCGCTGCCGGAACGCGACGCCGGAAGGATCGTCCACACGATCTTGAGATCGGCAAGTGATCGACTACATCAACCACGAGATCTAATCTCGTTAACGCTTTCGGATCTACGAGGGTTAGTTCCTATCTATCTCGTTGCACATGTCTAATAGATTAGATCTTGGCTTTTATCTAGATAGATCTGGGTTTTGTTCGTTCTTTGCGGTAGAAATTTTTTTATGTTTTCCATGCTACAAACCATCATGGTTTTCTATGACTCGCATGGCTCAAACACCTCCTGTAGTATGGCACATGGGATGGAGAATAAGCTCGGTGGGTTAAAAGTAAAGGCTATGCAGTGCTTGGGATTCAATTTAATGCAATCGCAACTCAAAGATGCCAAGAATAAAGGTAGGGAGGCAATAGGTACTATATGTATGCAAGCATGTGGTAGTGCTTGCTGGCAGCTCAGTTTGAAGCGAGAGATGGATCTGGGTAGTTCTCCTGTGATTCCTTATAATTCTCCTGCTGGACGTCTATTCGAAGAAGAACCAAACAACCCAAGGGCCAACGTTAAATAAGTGCACCAGCATATGAATTATAAATGCGACAAGCAAACAAGCATGCCATGATGAATGATGACAATTTACATGGCATTAAAGTAGCATGGCATATGAGTGAGGGTGTGGGAACAAGAGTAATTCATTCTAGTATTTATTTGGTCAAGTTTTATTGCCATAAACAGTTTCTGATTTTTTAAATATGGTATGATGCATGCTTTAATTCAGAACAAGGAATGCATAGATAGAATGGGCTCGTTGCGCCTGATCGATTTAGACATATTATTGTCAAATTTGGAGTTATATAATTAAAGTTATTAATTTATTAGGAAAAGGGCATTTTATTGGTAATTTTAATCATCTCGAAAATTTAAAGTGTTCAAATAATATTTTGAATGGCATATTTGAAATCCTCACATTTTCTGATTCAAAACATATATTATTTGTATGTTTTGGATTTATAATTTAAAAGTTATTTAAAAACAGATTTTAATTTGTTTTTAAACATTTAAGAAAAGATTTAAAAAAACAGATAAACGAAAAACTTTTTCTACTCAGTCAGACCCAGCCCTAGGCGCTGACGAGTGGGTCCGGCCTGACTGGGTGAGACGGCGCGGCGAAAAGGCTTTTTGCACCGGCACAGAGGCTAGCCCAGGAGACTGACGTGCGGGCCGACGGAGCCGCGGGTCCACTGCGCGTGCGGCCAGCCGGTGGGCGACACGTGGTGGATCCGGGGTCTGCGGGTTAGGGTTTTTGTGACCTGGGGGGGCTTTATAAAATGAACAGGGGCGCTGATAGGTTGGGTCGCGAGTACCACGGGTTGAGCGAGAGATAAAAAGGGGGGCTATTTTTAAAGCGTCAACTACCCGTACTGTTGCTCTTCTTTCTCTGAACCGTGCGACAGGTCCGTTCTCGACCGCACGGCACGAGTGTGGGGGACTCGAACCCGCGACCAGGGCATGCGCGCAGAGGGTGAAGCCGCTGCGGCAGGTGGAGGTTGCTGACAGGAAGCAGATCGGCGGCTAGGTGAGCGGTACGCGACACGGAGACGGCAGACGCCAGCGGCGACGACGCATAGAGAGCGTTCGGTGAAACGCCCGACGAGGGTAGGGGTCTACGGCGAGGCAGCGGGTGTCAAGGCGGGAGAGGGACTCACCGCGGAGAGGTTGACATGGTCGAAACAGGCTGGGGTCGTCGGAGCGACGAGGAGGCAGACGCACCCGGAGCTAGGGTTTCGGAGGCCAGGGCGTCGGCGATGCAAACACAGGGCCCGGCTCCTCCTCGCTGGCGTATACAGGGCGACGCAGGGGTGCACGCTGGTCCTCCTCGACACCCGCGATCGCCACGCCACCGGCTTGTATGAGAAGGGGAGGTGGAGGCCGACGGTGCATGCTGGAGTGGAAGGAGATAGGAAGCAGGGGTGTAGCTGGGGAGGAAGGGCGCTGTAACTACCTCAGTGAATTACGCTCTTAGTTAATGCCTGGATGAACGAAAGTGGTTAAAATAGTACGGTGGGGCCTAGGGCCACTCACGGTAGACCTTTCGGCCGTCCTAACCACTTTCAGTCACGGGACAAGAACGAGCCGGCGTAATCGGCAGGCGAAGGGATCAAATACATACACAAATGAGTATGTATGCAAGCCACCTACAAACAGTACATCAGCGCCATTCCATCTAAAAGAAATAGAAATATTGCAACGCCATACGGCAAGATCCCCAAAGTCCTAGATAGATATAATAATTTAGGATAGCTCCTCATACATCACCCATCAGAGTATCCGGCGAAAGCGTGAAACAAGATCCAAGTCCGGAAAGAAGCAAATTGGCATAAGATGCCCATAAAATAAACACATCCCGCCCACAGATCACCAGGATCCCCGTTCCCGAATCCCTACACGAATGATCGTTTGCCAACATCATCTGACTCTTCCACCAGTATCCATCTTGCGGGTACACACTGTTCATCTCGAATCAAACAATTTATCGTGTGAGACCCTAGGGGTACTCAGCAAGTCTTTATGCCACTAAAGGGGACACAACCTGGGGTGACGCAATTGCAGCAAAAGATAATACCTAACAATTCTATAGAGACTCGCTAACCTTCCGCCTAACCAAAGATAGACGGAAGTCCGTGAATTAAGAACAACAGTTAAACAGTGTAATTATCAGATCCATCCTCCTCCTCGCTTACCAACGAGGAAGCGGACGAACAACCCCCATCATCCGTTGGCAGTTTTTATTAACCATTCCATGAGTATTGCACCTTTTTACTAGTCAAGTACTTAGTCAATTTGAAAACGGTACTTTAGTTATACTTGTCTATGATCGAGAAACTGTGCTCCAGTCGTCCATAACCGCGGACACGGTTCAGAAAGATTTCCCTGCAGGGGTGCACGATAGCAACACACACTCGATCAACCTCGGAAAAACCAATCAAAACCCAACGAGGCATTCACGACAAAGCAATCACAGGATTCAGAAATATTTCAGGGGGCCACCCCATTAAGCTACCCGCAACGAAGTTGGCCGGCTCCGAGACGGACCCAGGTTGTGGTGGACGGCGGTAAACGACTGGGAACCCGAAAATGTGACTGGGCGTTCGATACAGCGAAAACGTGTCACGATCCAAAACAGTACAGGTGCTCCTCGCACAATCTTAAAAAACAGACATGGCATAAGTACAAGATATGTAATAAAGCCCCAAACTAATTGTGGCCCCAAGAAATAAGAATGAATCAAGCTCTGGCTCAGCTGGGGGGGTCCGTAGGCCTCCCGGATGTGGATAGTGCGAATAAACAAGGAACAGGAATCAAGTACTCGGGTCCTACGGGACACAAGTGAGCTTAAAGAACCAAATAGCAGATAATGCTCACCGATTGCCTTTTTCATTATTATCCCATTACTACTCAGATTAAGTTGTTTAGGTACCTCGTTATCCATCCGACACTCACATTACCCTACTCATGCTTTTCTACGACTCTAGCCATGGCTCAAACAACTCCTGTAGTAATGGCTCCGGGACCTGAAACAGGCTTAATGTGGTTTAAAAGTACAAGGCTATGCAGTACTTGGATTCAATTTAATGCAATCGCGACTCAATGATGCAAGAATAAGATAGAGGCAATAGGTACTGTATGTATGCAAGCATGTGGTAGTGCTTTGCCTGGCAAGCTCAGTTGAGCGAGAGATGGATCTGGGGTAATACTCCTGTGATTCCTGATAATTCTCCTGCTGGGCGTCTATTCGAAGAAGAACCAAACAAATAAGGGCCAACATAAATAAAGTGCGCAAGCATATAAATTGAAATGCAACAAGCACCCAAGCATGCCATGATGAATGATGCACAATTTACATGGCATTGAAGTAGCATGGCAAAGGTGAGGTGTGGATACAAGAAGTAAAGCATTTTATCATTATTTGCCCAAGTTTATTGTCTTAAACGGTTCAGATTTTAGATGACAACATGATGCATGCTTCAATCAGAACAAGATTGCATAAATAGAACGGGCTCGTCGCGCTGATCGATATAGACATATTATTTGTCAAATTGGAGTTATAAAACAAAAGTTATTAATTAATTAAGTAAAAAGGGCATTTTCTTGTAATTTTAATCAACTCGAAATTTAAAGTGTTCAAAATATAATTTGAGGGCATATTTGAATTCCTCACATTTTTCTGACTCCAAAACATAATACATGTATTATTTGGGTTTGTATTTTGAAAATTATTTGAATCTGAAAAGAATTTGAATTTAAATAAATTGAAAAGATATGATAAAAACAAACTCAGCGAAAACTTTTTACACCCAGGCAATTCCAGCCACAGGCACTGACAGGTGGGGTCACAGCGGACGGGGGCCACACGCGCGCGGAAACACGTTTTTCACGCGGGACTGGTATACCCACAGCGGCTGACAGGCGGGGCCAGCGGCGGAAGGGGCCACGTGCCAGTGGGAAAACTTCCAGCGGCTGACTGGTGGGGCGCCAGCTGGACCGCGGGTTGCGTCTGAGAAAAGCGGAGGGGTTTCCCTGCAAAAACCCCGAGAGGCTAGCAGGTGGGGTCGTGTAGAGCGCGGGTTGTAGTAATTTAAAAAGGGAAGGGGCTTTTTGCAAAATGGCCACGGCCGCCTACTGTTTATCGTTTTCCTCCGTCTGACGCGAATCCGGCGCGCGGCGCGGGGCGGGGGTTCGATTCCTGGGACGTGGGCGTGCGCGCGGAGGGGCGGACCAGTCGGTGGTGTGCTAGGGGAGCTGACTGGGAGGAGGGCGGGGCTAGATAGGGCGAGCGAAGCGCGCGGGACAATGCAGACAAGGCAAGCCCTGGGCGCGGAGGCTGCTCAACGAAACGCACGGCGAGGCTATAGCGGGACGGTGAGGCGGAGGATGTCAGTGAGATGGAGATGCTCACGCGAGTTGCCTGGTGGTGTCGGATCGGCACGAGGGGCTGCAGAACGGCGAGGTCGCTGGCGCTCCGATGAACTAGGGTTTCGGACGACGAGGTACTGGCGGCGCTGGGAGCTCCTCGTCCACGTCGGCGCGTACAGGGAGCAGCAGGGGGTTCCTCTCGGTCGTCCAGGACACTCCCACGTCGAGCACGACGGCTGTGACCAGAGGAGCCGAGGGTTGTTGGCGGCGAACGGCGGCAGGTGGCAATCGTCGGGGAGGAGAAGGGGAAGGAGGAGGGCGTCTCGGGGTGGATCGGGCGAGGCCAGAGACGGGAGGAGGAGGGAAAGTGAGAAAGTGAGAGGGAGAGGAGAGGCAGGTGGGCACGGCAGGAAAAAGGAGCTCGGGCTTTGCCCTTTTCCTCCTCGAGCACGTGCTCGGCCGGCTAGGCTGGCTGGGGCTGGTCCAGGGCGAGGCAGGGAGGCTGCAGGTGGTACCAGGCGGCGTGGGGGCTTTGTGGGGCTGGCTCGGCAGAGAGAGAAAGAGGGTAGGGGCTCGGTTTAGCTCGGGATATTAGGGCATGGCTAGGGTTAGGGTTAGACTTAGCTAGGTTAGAGAGAGGAGGCTGGGGTGGTGGTCAGGTAGAGAGAGGGTGGCTTGGTGGAGGGAGAGGGGCTTGGCATGGAGGCCAAGCTGAGAGAGAGAGAGAGGGTTAGTAGAGATTAGGGTTATGAGAAGAAAATAGATTAAATAGGTTTGATTATT